>JAZDUA010000091.1:2685000-3075000 GCA_038098605.1 Gryllus longicercus | reverse complement strand
AGTCTCCACCCCCTACCTCCACAGTCGGATCAACCCCTGGTAGCCTTCTGCCTGCCTCCGTTTGATTCCGACCCCGCCCTGTTTAAAATCCGTTTTCAGCGCCTCGCCACTTCCTCTGCCCTCTTCCCCCGCAATGCCCCGTGCCCCTCTCCGTCCGCGCCCGCTTCCTCCACTCCTGCAGATTATTGTTGTTGTTATTATTATTATTATTATTTTATCATTTCAATGGTACATTTAAATGGATTATTGTACGGATTTACAATATCAAAGCACAATACATCTATTTTTAAAAGAATTCATAATACATAATTTGCCATGAATTTCCGGGTTATCCTTGTTGTTGAGATAATTACTGCTTTCTGCATACGTTTGTACATTTTTATTAATTATCCGCATTTATACATTTTTATTAATTATCCACATGGACTATTTTGACATAGATTTCGCGATATTTTTACGGCCGCATACCCTTCCTGATGCCATCCACATGGGGCAAACAAGCATAGACAACCCACATAAACACACACAACCATGCCCGAGGCGGGATTCGAAACCGTGATCCTTCAGTCCGAGTTTGCAACGGCAGTAACGGCACTGCCTTAACGATCTCGGCCATCCGGACGACTCCCTACACTCATGCATCACCCTGTCTTCCCTTTACTGTCCGTGCCCCGTCTAGGCCATAATCTGTCCCCCTTCTTGGCATGGCATGGCTTGGCATGGCAACCTTCTTGCTCATCCAGAACCCAACCTTTCCTTTCGTTCACATTTCCTGCTTTTTCAGATCCACCTTCTGGCAGCAGTCTTTGAACGCTCCTTTTCATTTTATTCTACTAATCCACTCCCATCTCCATGCACCTTTCGTCTGTGTTTCTCTTCTCCCGCCCCTTGCTCCAGTCTCCGCCCGCCTGCGTCTCACTACGCTCCTGGAACCGCCCATCCAGTGCCTCACCCTTTCTGCTGCACCGCGCCGCCCCTCCCTCGCCTTGCCCCAGCCATTAGGCTTGCTCCGAATCCGCCGCCGTCATCACGGTTATGCTGACCCGCCCCCCCCTCGCCCCGCCCCTCCGACCCGTTTCGATTATTCGTTGAAGTGCCTCAGGGTGGTAAAAGCTCGGGTTTGTTTACAATGAAGCTCTCATTTACCACGGTTGCGACTGGCTGGGTAGTCGTTCTTAAATTGTTTTCCATTCTCTGTCGTCTTGCTCTGGTTCTATTTCTTCCCCATAAAATATATATATATATATATATATATATATATATATATATATATATATATATATATGTAGTTAAGTTATGAACTAAATATATAAATGAACAAACTATCCTGCTCTTGCCTCCTGCTCCTGCGCCGTCTCCTTCCTTGTGCGTCAGCCCGTCGCTTCCTCCCCGCCCCTCCGCCCTGTGCGCCCGGGGCGGTGCGGCGCGGCGCGGTGCGGCAGCGCGTTGGCGCGAAGCCAGCGCGTGGTCGGTGGCGCCGCCGCAGCACTCCGCCTGCGTGCGCAGGGCGAGAACCTCCGACGCCTTCGCCCGCAATCCGCACCTAACACAGCTGCTCAACTCGAACGCGTCTGCAATGCTCTACATAATGTGTGGTGGCTCGAATTGTTGTACTTGTAAAGGTAGATGGGATACGTTGGCTCTACGAAAGTTGGCTCATTTTGCTAGCACGTTTCCAAGTCCGCAGAGATAGGCTCTGACTTTAAGACTCCACATTTAACTAAAGTATCTTTGAGTCTTGTCAACTAAACATTCAAACGCATTTGCATAAAAAAACGAATACGCCTTACGTTTACCCACTCCAGTCGCATAACTACTACTAAATAAATTGTACTTAAATACGCGCATATCTCGTATGTTACAGCTATTATTGAAAAAGATACCCCCGACCCGGGCTAAGGTCGATGTGTCAATTCTAATAGGCCGAGTGTTAATGTTGTCTTCGATGATTCGATACCTGGTACGAAATGAAGTGTGCTTTAATCGGAAAACTTGAGGAATGCCTAACCCCTGTATGTAAAGTCCATGAGGCAAAACACTTGATAACGATGATGATGGTTATGTTGTTTATGAGGATCTTGAAGTGGTGAATTTTTCGTCTGAAATGACGTATCTTAAATATAAATTACACATTTTACGTTAATCATTTTTGAAATGTCTAAAAACTGTTTAGTTATGGTATAGAGTATATCTCTCTATAATATATAACAACATATGTTGTCAGAGTGTGGAAGTAAAGATGTGATGTATCGCAAAATTCTGTAATTAGTGTACGTACATATTTATATATTTTACATCGTTTTATGTATCATGTGGTATGTTACATGGTACTTTGGAAATTCGTTCGTATATAATAGCACATTTTATTTTCGAATTATGTATAATTATAAATGACATAAGAGTGTGAATAACGTGTTTTGCAGGGCCCTGTGGACTTCTATACTGTTCCATATTGTGAATCCTTGTGGAAATACATTTTCATTAGAGCTATTTTTGCGTGTTACAGGTCTGTGGCGGCGAGACAATGTATCATAAACATAGTAAATATTTCACTTACTTCTAAAGACTTGTTTCATATTTTCATTTTTATTCGTTAAAGGTAATTTTTTATAATTACACGTTGTATTTAGTTGTATTTCCTATTATTACAAGTATTAGCATCAGGAAGCACTAACTACGTATTTCTAATATTTTGTATATTAATATGAACTTGTTATACGTGGTTAGGCAGAAAAGCTGACCATGCAGCCAGTCTCGCCATACACACACACAGTCATAATTATTATTTTGAAGTTTCTTTTTTACCAAATATATCTACAGAAAATTATTACTATCATGACGATGCGGTAATTGTTTATGAAATTCAACTCGCATAATTATACGCTACAGGTACAATCGGTACAATGAAGCAAAATAACAAGATAAACAATGTTAAAGAATTATCTAAAAATTAGGACCACTGTGCTCTCGCTAAATTATGCGGAGCTAAGCATTAACGGTACCATACAGTCAAATATCGAATTAATAATAATGTTATTATTGTTGTTGTGAGTATATTCAGTAGTGGCGTTCCGCAGGGTCCTGCGATTGGCCATTGGCGTTATTAAAGTGTTGTGTGTGTTGTGTTGCAGGGTCCTGGCGGCGGGCTGGTCGCGGGCGCCGGCGTGGCGGCGGGCGCGGGCGGCGCGGGCGGGGCGGCGGCGGGGGCGGCGGGGGCGGGCGGGCAGAGCCGGCGCAAGAGCGGTGGCGCGGCGGGCGGCGCGCAGCAGCTGCGCTCGCCGGTGGTGAAGCGGCCGCCCGCCGCGCCCGTCACGCTGCAGGGCTGGCTGCACAAGCAGGGCAGCGAGGGCCTCATGCTGTGGAAGCGGCGCTGGTTCGTCCTCTCCGAGTACTGCCTCTTCTACTACAAAGGTTGGTGCGCCGACGCGCACGCGCCCTGCGGGGTTGACCAGCTCGGGCTCGAGCGCTCGTTGAGCCGTTGGTGCCGAAGCGCCGCTCATTCTCGAGCGCTCGTTGAGCCGTTGGTGCTCGAGCGCCGCTCATTCTCGAGCGCGCGTTGAGCGATTCGCGCTCTAGCGCCGCTCGTGCTCGAGCGTTTTGGTCTCGAGCGCCGCCGTAGGTTCGAGCGCCCTGCGCTCGCTCACTGTGAGTTAGCTCATGGGTTAAGGCAGCTGCACACATTCGGAATTCGGTGAATAGCGAGCGACCGCTCGCCGAATCCCGAGTAGGGTGGATGAGTTGCTTGCTTTTTGTCGAGTTTCTAAGATTCGGTGGTCTCCCTACCTAACGCGTGTCGGTCTTTTGGACATATCAAGGGAAGCTAACATATGCTGAGCACATCAACTGCCCGGGATTGGCGAGCAGTTGCTGGCTGCTCGGCGAGTGGCAAAAGTGTGGAGCCGCCTTTAGAGCTGCGGTCTTTATGGTTTGGCTTCTCCGCATGGGGAAGGAATGGCTGACATTTCGTGGGCAATAACCTTTCAGAACGACGAAATCAATGTACATTAGGAACCTTTCTATTGAATTTACTACGTTTACAAAAAAGTGAACTAACTGGTATTGGAAATTTAATTAACAGTACGCATATATTAACAGCACTAACAGTAAGATCCATCAGCTGCATTTAAGTGCCTTCTCGCTATTTCCGTCATCCAAACGTAAACTTCACTTTTCATCGTCTCTTTTGCAATAATTTGTACTCCTTTTTTACACTTTCAATTTTACGTCATAATTAAATTAGACTTCTGGACTTGGACAACTGTATTATCTTTAAACTTTCAATTCCTTTCAATTCTCCGGTTCGTTCTGTGGGCGCAACGAAGACCAACTGCGCGAAAGACGGGCTTACAGGTTGCTGCATCGGCGACTCGTAGCCTGTCTTCTTTCCTTTAGTGCAGGACTAAGAGCGATGTGCTCACGAGCTACGCTAATGCAACATATAGGTTGGCCAGTAATTTTCTAAGAAAAAAATTCCCGTAACGAATACGATACTCACGGGCTCCATTTCCGTGGTGGGTAATGAGACTGCTAGGTACCGTAGGTTGGCAGCAGGAGGAAACACAGCCGTGGGCACGCATGTAGGCATCGAAAGACGTAAAATAGGAATACATTACACCTCAGAGGTTTCTCAAATCCAGAGGTATATAATTTTTAGATTTTGCGTATGTTGCTATTTCTTGGCAAATGTCTGTTGTGTATACCTTCCGAATGACTCCTGTAATGTTCATAATTGCTGATTCTGATTTTTGCAAGCATCAACCCTAAGAAATAAGATGGGAGCAGTTGGAGTTTACATATTCTCATAGGACCATTCAGAAAAGTCTACGGAGTTTTACTTCTGTGAACTAATTACATGTATAAAGAGGCTAGACTTCTGTTGGGATACATGGCTTTGGGCATATTTGCAAGTTGACTTTAGTAAATTGGAAAACGAGACGTTTGACATACTGTCATTTGATTTGTATATCTTGTTATGAGGATCCACATTGCACCACCTTTTGTTTGGGGGAAATTGTAGAGTCCCTGAAGTGGACACCTGCCATTTGCTCAGTTTCAATCCTTCCCTCCGATTTGCCGTCCCTCTGAATTAACACCAGAAAGCGACTTGCATTTGGCGTTTCAATCTAGGAAAATAGACTTTATCGACTGGGCAAGAATCTAACACTGAGCCTAATCGAAAGCCAGGATTTTATCGACGCTATTCACAACAGTAAAACAATTACGGGGTTGCTGGTGTCGTATTTTATTCAATGTCACAGTTTCTCCTTGCGTCCTCTTGTCTGGGGAACCGAGGAGGGTGAATGGATGCAGCTTCTCGTTGCCACTGCGCCCTCGCGTGAGGTGGCGGTTTGCTGAACTATTTTAAGAAGCGCATTGTGATGTTCCTCACGAAGCGCCTTTGAGCTGCCACGGAAGAAGAACGTTGCAGCCAAAGTCTGGAAGGCCCCGAGCTAGAGTTTTCAATTTGCAAATTGCTCCCAAGCAACTGAAATATTGGAGCGGGTAGATTTTGTGGTCATTTGTCTAATTTTCTGGATGGAAAAAGCTTTATATAGTAATCGAGTAACTTGCATTTGCCCATCCATCACTCACAGACCACTTCCGAACCACTAATCAAAACAAATCAAGTGCTATTCCATGGGGCTTCTGGTGGAGAACTGATCTGTTTGTTTCTGATCCATCCAGAAGATTCTGTTTCTTGTTTTCTATAACCAACTAAACCACTAAAACACTTTTTCGGTGACATACGATTCCTACTTTATCAGTAACTTATTCAATTTATGTCAATTTATATCAATTATCGCCATGCTCGATATTTAAGTTCATTCAATCTTTTTTTTTTGATTCAAATATTGAAACAGTAAGTATTAAACTATTCCTACGTTAACCTACGATCCCACGAATCATATGTTAAATTATTCCGTTTTCTATTATATTCTATGAAAATATCTATTTTGTTATAAATGAATGCCGCTTTCCAGAGCACTGACGACAAAAGTTAATTAATAATGTATGGATATAACAGATACATACGTTACAGATTTACATACATACAGATGCATACATACATATTTTTTACATATGTGCCACAAGCAGTTCTAGACTTCCGCTTTTATAGCAAAATTATCGTTTGAACGAAGAAAAAGACTTCATTACACTGCTTTTACGGTAACTTTAAAATAATATTTTTTCTGGTAATCAGTTTTAATGTGATTTTTGTTTACATTAGAAAATTTAATTCTCACCATGAAGTGCATAAAATTGTATGTATTTTTAAGAATAGATGACAAGAATGCTGAATTAAGAACAGGCTAGGAATGTTCATAAAATGCCACAGCAATGGTTAAAATCCAAACCTAGATGAATTAATGTGTTTCACCAACCAATAATTCACCAGTGGAAACAGGATGAAGTCGGAAGGATCACGCAGAGATTATGGCCAGTTGATGAATATACTGCTCCATCATCCTTCAGAAACTCATCGGATGAAACCAGGAAACCACTGAACAGAGTAACCGGTATCAAGAAGTCTTATTCAATGACCCACGATGGAAAGATATGGGTCAGCTAGTGCGCATGGTATACGACTTCGGCCAGCGTGCTTCAGACATCAGTCTACATCACAATTTAGCGAGAATTTAAAAAAACTTATTTGAAATCGTAGAACATTGTAGAATATTTGGAACGAAATGTAAGCAGAATGCGAAAAAGTAAAATAATTAAGTTAATATATAACGCGATACTTATAGCGTTTACAAACAAATGCAAATAGATCGAAAAATATATAATAGTAATAAACACTATGGTATTGTAATATTCTGCAATTTTCTGTAAACTTCTGTAATTTTAAATGCAGCCAAATACCAGAAATATCACCTTGTTATCGTTGAAGCAGATATGAGAAGCATTTCTTTTTAATATTGCACCTTGTACACCTTCATAGTGATATGTTTGGTTGGTCTCCGTTGCAAATTCTCGCTGTATGCCACTTTCAAATTGTTTCTCGACCTACTCGCTCTCCATGCGACATGGCGGCCTGCGTCTGGCCTGGCTTTCCAAACGGAGTGCCCGCGCTGTGGTCACGTGGTTCATGACGCCAACTAGCGCTGCGCAGAACGAGTAAAAATCGGTGCTCCGGAGTAGCCCTCGCATATCTTTCCACCATGCAATGGACGAACAAAAAAATCGACGATTGTCACGACTAGAACCTTCAACGTCCCGTTTTACGAAGCTTCATTGTTGTACTCGTGGTTACTACGCTCACATGACCGACTGTCGCAAAAGATGCTGATTATGGAAGCTACATGAAAAAGGGAAGAAGAGACTCTCTGAACATTATTGAACAGCTGTTTAGAGCTGGGGACGGCAACCAGCAGCCCGAATGGCCTGAACTCTTTTAGTAAGATATTCTGAATGAAATGAGCAATAAACACACTTTTCTTTCACCTTTTCTTATTAGGATTCCTGTTTGTGGATACACAAACAGGAATCCTAATACTGTTGGCGTGTTTCAGTGTTGACTAAAAGTATGCAACAGCCTATATTTATTTTATTTATTTGTTTGTTTGTTTGTTTATTTATTTATTATCGCGCAAAGTCATTAAAACCGTACTAACTGTATCTTTCGATTAAGTGTTCTGGGTGTGTGGAAATTAAATGACTTCTATAATGGTGATATCAAGGAAACCTTTCGATTTTCTTAATAACAATGTCGTTGTCAAAGCGTTGTAAAATAGAAGGAAAGTAGGAGATAAGGTCAGAGTCTTTAGTGAAGAGTGGATATTAAAATATATTTTTACAAAACGCTGGGTTATCCGGTGGGTTTAATAATGAAGTATGCGTTCTTTTAAAGAGTACAATATCATGAGACAAAATAACAAAAGTTCAATCAAAAGTAAGTTGGAGATATTGCAGCCCGCGGCTTACATCGCTATGTGCGACAAGGTCACCGACCCCTCATTTAAAGGGAATTAAATAGTAATAATGAGGTCGAGAAAGTAATAACGAAAGCCGAGCTATAAAGATGTAACTAGTAAAGGTAAATACAATAAAAATCAATCTCCTAGACACCAAGTTAGACATGGCACCACCCTTGTTAAAAGTAAAGAGCTTTATCGTTCAAAATGTCTTATTCAACACAAAAATTAGAATCAAAGAAACCGAAGAAGGAAAAATTGTAGCAAAATAAGGACAAGGATCCTTGGGCATGAAAAAAATAATAGTTAGTACCGAGAAAGAAAGAAAAATTGGTACAGAAAAGTTTACAGGCACGATTTCCCAAACATGGCTTTAGTTGGATGAACAACATGTTTCAATTAAAGGTTGCAATAGTTACAAAAGTCTTCTGTTACATTGCCAAAATAAATTCGGTTGGAAAATTACGGAAACAAGAATGTACGAGGAAATAGATAGATATCAACCCGCAAGCGACCTGGGATAGAGCAGTGTTTCGTAAGAAGGTCGATGAACGCTAGGGTTTCCGAGAATGTCAGAATAGAAAGGTTGCTCGTACGTTAAAAGAATAAAATAAAAAAGAACGAAAAAATTCTGTAAAGAAGAAAAATGACGGGGCGATTAAGTTTGCCATACATATACAAATCAATACTAGTTTGTCATCCTCATATTTCACTTTGGGTGACACGCCAACTTCGTAACCAATTGAGAAAAAAATGGAGCTTTTCATTCTTCGAAAAAGTTTGGCTGACAACTTTTGCATCATTGGCTACACGAAACATTGTAAAACACGGCACATTTCGTGCATAAGTCCCGTAATTCTCGATTCTGGCAACTGTAATTATCAAAAGAAGACACGCGTATTCCCATGAAAAAAGATGATATCAAATACTACGTTAATTCCTGTAATAACGATAAAGCGCTTGGAAAAAGTAAAACTAATGTATTCCGAGATTCAAGCAGTTATTAAAATTGCGCAAGTACATGCTATTCGTGTTTAACACGAGAGTGATATTCCATTTTCATTCAAGCACATTCACACTCATTTGTTCGTGAAGTAATTTTTACATGCATGAACATGCAATGCAGAGTGCATATTGTAATGCCCATAAATGGATTAAATGTGGATTAAAACTCCAAATTAGTACTTACTGTAGTAAGTACTTGTTTACTGTGCATTTCACGATCATTAAAAAGAAGTTCGTTTTGTTGCTCTATAATGTCAGTAAGAAGCATTTTTAGTAGATATTCCGCATGGTGTTTCTGCACGAAAGCAATAATTGTTAATTAATACCCACAATAGTAATAATAATAATAATAATAATAATAATAATAATAATAATAATAATCTGAAGAAGAAGAAAACTCTTAGAATAATTTCTGTTTATTACGAGTACTTAGCCTAAAACTTATTATATTCGAAATGTATTTTGCAATATATTGAAATAGTTTGATTTGAATAAATGAAGTCTAATGTATTGATATGTAATAGAAAACGCAAGGCAGATTCCTATTACTTTCATTTTTTTAAATTAAAACAACCTTATTGGTTTATTGTATTCATACAAATAATAAAATCCCCTCTATATATTACACACTAATGATCGATAACGGATTTTTCAATTCATATAAAATCGAATCATATCATGATCATAATGAAATCGACAAACGATCCCGTAAGTGTATTGCTGCTGGATAGAAAATTACTCCCTTGGGTTGCATCAAAGATATGTTGAGAAACATAAGTTCGCAAATATACGCATATTTGGGTTATCAGATGCATAAGCAAACAGCAAAACGCATTACGCCGCAACACACTATTACCATCGTGCATAACTTGGAAACGATGCATCCTAGAGCCGTAAAAGCAGTTTTTGTGTGTTTATGTGAAGGACACAAGTTATCTTTTATATTTAGTGATCTTCAAAATGAACGAGAGAATTGTCTCAGGGCTTCGCTACCTTCTAGGAATCAATGCTCAGGGCGTAGCATTCGGGAGGCCCGGTCTCAAACCCCGTGTCGGCCATACTGACTCGGGTTTTCGTGGTTTCCCTTGGTCATCCAGACGAATACTGGGATCGTTCTACTGAACGGCAGAGAACTGGAAACCGGCGCGTCAGCTGAATTCATTAACTACTTAAAGACACGAAGGTTCAGCGAATTCGAGGCATCGCGGGGTCCTGGTTGGGTGACCGAATGGGAACCCCCGGATTTAACAGCGCCGAGACCAATGCGGGACATATAATGGCTAAATACAAATACAATGCAAAATGAGCCTTTTTTGACGTTCTGTTTTATGTTTCAAGGTTCCATCGCTCCGAATCTCTGATTACCATAAACGCTGAAAATTGTATTCCAGAATGAAGCTATTTTCATGTTTTTTTAAATATTGCAATTTTTTGCAATAAAAACTCTAAGCGTTTTCGTTCTTTTGGGAACTGTAGCTAATCAGAACTTCCCGTTTCATCCGGCTTGGGAGGAATTGCGCTGTCCGCCGCCATAACGCTAATAAAAGTACTACTTCGTAATAAAAACACTAAATGAAAATTTTGAATTTCTGTTTAATGTTCAAATTAACAAGAACGCAAACTTGCCGTGAACATGTGAGGATCATTTAGAGATCATTGGGTGAACATTTGGGAATTATTTAGAGGAACATAGAGGCGAATTCTTGGGAGACCTTGTTGGAACCTGTAATAAACGCGCGAGGAAACTTGTGGGATCATATGGGGGTCGTTTTGAGGTACGACATGCGGGCGTGCATGCTGGAAGCATGTGGTGAACATACGATGGATAGTGTTGTGAACATATGAGAAAACATGTCATGAACGAGCAAGGGACATGCAAGACAATACGTTTGCAACGTGATAGAGAAACATATCCGGAAACACACAGGAAAACGATGTGGGGGTCAATTGCAGCGAAGATTTAGCTCTTTTGGTGACCCCTACTCCATAGAAGGGTGGTCAGAACCGACCAGATGTTAGAAATCTGTGTAAAATTAGCTGAGGCCCATCATGACCGGCCTACAATGCTTCTTGGTGCAGTTCAGGTCGTGGCCTCAAGTTGGAATTCAGTATGAAACTACTTTCACTTTTAAAATTGGTAGAAACTAGTTTTGTAGATTTCTCGCATTACATTGCATTTATAATGAAAACAAATATATTTTTTTAAATAACAAATAAATAAAATGTAGCATAATATGTAAGAAAGCCAGTCTTTCATATGAGACTGGTTGTATGGTTGGACGTGGTGCGAATGTGTGAACGTTAATTGAAAGCGATTGGTGTCTTAATTACAACAATCCATACTCCCAATGTTACATTCTCATGCATGTCGCATCCCTATTACGCAGAGGAAATTTGTTGATGCGATGACGGTATGTGTATGGAATAGGGATGTGCTGATTATGTGTGTGTGTGAACGAGTGAGTAGAAGGGCTGTGCTTATGGCCTCCAGGTGTGTGCGAGTGGAGGGACTGCGCTGATAGTGCGTATGTATGTGAGGAAGAGAAGCGAGAGGTTATGCTGATAGTGTGTGTAATTACAGTGGCTGTGCTGGTGTGTATGAGAGAGAGAGAGGAGTGCAGCGATGTTGATGGTGTTTGTGGTTAGAGGTGCTAGTGTGAGGGGGAATTGGGGGCTGATGCTGCGTGTGTTGCGCGCAGGGCCTGAGGAGGAGAAGCTGCTGGGCTCCATCCTGCTGCCGTCGTACAAAGTGTCGCCGTGCGCGCCCGAGGACCGCGTCTACCGCAAGTTCTGCTTCAAGGCCGAGCACGCCAACATGCGCACCTACTACTTCGCCGCCGACTCGCGCGAGCTCATGGTGCAGTGGATGAACGCGCTTAGCCTCGCCTCCATCCTGCAGGACGGCACCAGGTACGTCAGCCCTGCCCAACCCCTCCCGATTCTCCCCCCGCTCTCTCTCTCTCTTCTTTTTCTTCTGCTTTCTTTCTCTTATCACCTCTCTTTGCCCTTTTTCTCCTCTCCATTTTCTGACCCCTCTCGTCTCGCTCTCTTTATTGTTTATTCTGTCTTCTCTCTTTCTTCTCTCTCCTCTTTTCTCCCTCTTTGTTTTCTCTCTTTTCTTCACGTATGACGAAATCATCTGACCGAGATTAGCTCTTGAACAATCGTCTCCCAGTTCTCTGCTTATTGTTTTCTGTCCATGCATTTACATCTTCAGCTTATCACATAACTTTCTACTATTAGTATATTTTTTCAACAATAAAAGGTTTTGATTGGCGAACTTGTTTGCGTTGTATAATCACTCACCTTTGTTCCTTGCGGAAAATTGTAGGTGGTCGCGTTTAGGTATATTAGTCTGAAAGTATGTGCATCAAAATAGAAAAATGAAAATATTTAATCTTTTGAACAATTAAATTCACATCGGAACTTTAAGTCCTAAAAGAAAATGCTTGTATTATTTTTGCAAAAAAAATAACCCATAACAACTATCAAAAACGGCCCTGCACGAAATGGAATTCTACTTTCTCACATGTGTACCAGTTGTTAAAACAACATGAACAAAATAATTTTATTGTAATATATATATATATATATATATATATATATATATATATATATATATATATATATATATATATATAAGCAAGCATGCAAACCCAAGAATTAGAATAAATAACCATAGATGGAATTTGAGAATTTTCAATAAATATCTTGGTAAATCAAACGATTCTGCTACTTTCGCTAATACAATGGTACCCTGATATTCGAAGTGTTTAAAAGGAGAAGCAAAAAATTTAACTGACGAATTTCAAATGAATATGGAACGTGAAGAGGGAAGAGAGAACATTTAATATATTAATCCATTATTCTATGACAAACCAGAAATAGTCGATGAAATATCTCTTTCGAGCCAAACACATCAACTTATCATGAAGAAACAGGGACGAAGTCTCCGTATTCCATTTTTTTCGAACAATGAGGGGTAATCTCGAAGGAAAACCAAATTCATGTTATGATTCTGAATGGATGTTCGTATAACTTCTCCTTCTTTCTTATTCATGGGAACATTTCGTGCCTTTGAGGTTTGTTTTATTTCATTTTTTCACTGCATCGATCCATAATCGCTTATTATTTGATTTTCATAGCTCTCTTATTGTGCCCAGAACGTTTCTTTCCCGTTTGCTTGCTTGGAAGTTGCTTGCAAGAAGATTGTTTTATCTGATCGAGTAAATGCATTCAAACTGTCTACAAGGAACGTAAACTTCTTTGAGGGCCGAGTCTGCAGGTCATGATATTTTTATGACCATCCTAAAGGCTGTGGTTCTGTGCGTTCGAGATTAGATAGAGTATGTATTTTTTGACGAAGATTCGCAGACAATCGATAACAGCGTGCAGATAAGATCGCTTCGCTACAGGTGAGAACTCACCTGCCGGCCGTTGCCATTCATTAGTGCTCACGGGCGCGTGCTGTCTCTTGAGTCATTCAACACCACGAGTAGTTTGCTGACTCAATATTTCGTGAAAGTAGATTGTCCTTCGATCCGACTGCGCGAACTAAGGCGACATATGTTTTCCATTGTGGATTCTTAAAGTTTTGGTGCTATTTAGGTGTGTTTTGCTTCATCACAATTCCTCTACATCGGTTTTGTAAGTACCTATTATTTGTTTTTCATCTCTCTCTTCTCTCTCTCTCTCTCTCTCTCTCTCTCTCTCTCTCTCTCTCCCTCTCTCTTTCTCTCTCTCCCTCTCCCCCTCTCCACCTCTCTGCCATGCTGCTGAGAGTTTCTTTTTAATCTCGCTTTGAAGATGGTTAAAGGAAATAAATCAAAGTGTTAAAGTGAACAATTTAACGGAATACGTGTGTGAAAAGTGTGATAGAAGAATATTAAAGTTAATACAATGTGTACATGAACTACACAGAACTCGGGCTTTGAGATATAACTCATGTTATTTTACTGTTATCATTTCTCAGTTGATCTAAAATCTTATGAAAGGATGAACTTGTAGTAAATTTCTCATCAAGATGATCAATTTCTTCAAAATATATACTTTTTTTACTGTTTTCTTCTTAGCATTAACAATCTGGAATCTTTTTGTCGTAAATCCGAGAGATTTAGAGTCTCAAAAACATAACGATTCATATAAATGTATCTTTTGCAATGATCTGATTGTCTTGTCATCTTACAATGACGATGAATATGAGAATTCAGTGATAATTTTGTTTGTTTAACATATCCGTAATATTCCTCACATTAAAACAGATTTTCGTCTGTCGTGGAAATTTCCGCAAATTTGATTTCTTTATTACAATTGGGTTTTTGCTAAAAAAAACGTCAACAAAGTGCATAAAGTATTATGTGAAAAAAATATGATACATGCTTTTACTTAATTTGAAATAGCGGAACTGGTTTATAAAACAAATGATGAATCACCAGCACAGATCGAATTCCAAATAAGATATAATTTCCTGCGCGAAGACGATACTAGTGTGATTAATCATTAGAGCACTTCACTTTTGTCTTATTGTTTATAATCATAGTACAAGCAATTTACTGAATCCTTGTGCTTCATTTCTTATTTTATTCAATTCCGGATTTTCTCCGAATGAAAAGGCAACGTTATTAAGTATTTCTAATGCTAATTCCAACTCAAAGTAATAATGCTGTAGTTCTGTCTTTAGATTCTGGACATAATAAATTAAGTTAATAATTGAGGTTACAAGTACATTTTATCTGTATCTAATGTTACAACTTGTGTCACGCTATTACGATTTCGTGTCATTTCGTATCTCATGGATTAATTCAAATTCCGTGAATCTAAATATCTTTATTTGGAAATTTATGTAAAATGAGAATTATCTTTATAGTTAGATTTTTAGTCGAATGCATATTTTACTTTTCTGAGGGCAATCTAAATTATGAAAAAAATTCCATAAAATTGTGTAATCAAGAAACAAGGTCTATAGAGTCTACATTGCCCAGTACTTCATCGTTAGAGTCCAAAGTGGCTTATTAGTCCTGTGAAAGCATAAAATTCCTTTAGTGTTGCAGAAAAAAAGGAAAAATAATCAAAAGCATTTCTGTGCAGCGATTGATATTGAAGCCGAATTCTGTTATTAATAAAAATCCCAGATTACCCTGACCGTGCTCCGCATTGAAAGTGGAACATAAAATTAATAGCGTTCTCTTTGTTATTCTAACACAAAAAATTACAGCAATGAAATTATTGAAATTAAAAGGTAATTTTCAGACATAAAATAAGTTCAAGTAAAGAAAATTATACTTGCTTTGCGAAAGTATTTACAGTTGTATTTGTGCCTATTTTTGCAGTGTATGTTTATATTTTTAATAAATCAGTTTGTAATTAAATATAATGTTCATGAAAACAATTGTGACACACTCGTGAAATTATACCGCGTACATTTTGCCCTTTAAAGTCGTATTTTCCATGCGTAAAATACGAGTTTATAGAGCTTAAACATTCAATACCTACTTAGATAAATCTTTAACTCATCCATGATAGCGTGGTTGGAGAGAACGTGTTTGTATGAAAAAAGAGTAATATTCGATTGAAATGTTAATTATGCACTGTTAAGTTTATTCTTTGGGTGTAGTTATGTAATAAAGGTCCATTTTGCAGCACTAATGTGAATATTACACGCAAAACTTTTCTTGACCGATGGCCAATCGTCCCCCTCCCAAGCACAATAAACTGTTGAAGGTAAAGGCTCTCAGCGAGCACTGATGACATTCCAAACTCACCTTCATTGACGCTTAATAAAAACTATTTGCTGTTGAAGACAAGAACTTCTGTTTATGTTTTCCTCCAAAATATCTAAAAAAAATTGTCAAATGAGGTCCAGATCTATCACAGAAGATATCTCGAACTTCTGAGAAAGTTAGAACCAAGTTACTGAAAAAGTTGCGAATGCATGTCTGATATTCGAGATATTGGCATTGCTTCATAGCATCCAGTGGCCGATTTCATAACTAATTTTCCCACTGTACCCGCATTTATCCAATCCATCGGGCAAGAAAAGTTCCGCGGGTATTACATGTTTCGAAGGTTTATTCTTGCTAACTTCCTGTAGTATGTAGCATACAGAAATCTGTTGTCTGCGAACAAGTATTGTTATCTGAGAGCATAGGCTTCCTCGGTCGGAGTCTGTATCTACTTGGCTGTCTGGGAGACGCAGGTGCCGACGTTTCGGCCGCCATTCTGCGACCTTCCTCAGGGCGAAAAACTCGACGGCCTTCGTCAGCGCCACTCTATTTAAACACATGCGCAGTCTATGTCCGCGCATTTCGCCCCGAGGGAGGTTGCAGAATGGGCGCCGAAACGTTGGCACTTGTGCCTAGGACGGTGCGGCGTCCCCCGGGCAGCCAAGTAGATAAGCATTGTTATGAAGAGAGTGTCGTTGGTGGGACGGCGGCGTGACGCGCTGTGTCTGTCGCAGCTGGGAGGAGCATCGCAGCGGGCGGCCCAGCGTGTCCTCCATCTCGTCGCTGCTCAACGCGAGCGCCGACGACAGCGACAGCGGCTTCCACGGGTACCGCTCGCGCTCGGGCGGCGGCAAGGGCGGCGCGGAGAGCGGCGGGGGCGGGGGCGGCCAGCCGCAGCAGCCGTCCGTCAAGTCGCAGCTCAACAGCAGCCACGACTCGGCGCTGTCCAACGGCTGGGGCGCCGTGGCGCAGCTCAAGGCGTCCAGCCCGCAGCAGCTGGCCGAGGCCGCCTACCTCCTCCAGCAGCAGAAGCCGAGCCCGGACGGCGGCGGCGCGCCCTACCACCAGCCGCTGTACGCCAACGCGCCGCCCAAGCCGCGCCGCCTGGCCAGCGACCCCGAGGACTACGGCGCGCCCTCGCCCGACGTGCCCGACCCCAAGGACGACGCCGCCGCCGCCAAGCTGAAGGCGGCGCTGGGCTACGAGCCGCGCCTGGCGCAGCCGCAGGAGCCCGTCAGCCCCGGCGCGCGCTCCGCCGAGCTGCGCTACCACTACCACCTGCCCGCCGGCGGCGCCGCCTACGCCAGCGTGCCCCCGCAGCCCACGCAGCCGGCGCCCACGGCGCTGCCGGGCAACGCGGAGCGGCGCACGCCGGACACGTACGGCCGCTCCAACACGGCCACGCCCGCGCCCGCGCCCGCGCCCGCGCCCGCGCCCGCCGCCACGCCCAAGAAGAGCGCCGCGGGCGCCGACTACGAGGACGTGTACAACGCCATGGACGCCGCCGCCGCCGCCTACGGCCACCTATACCGGCGCCACTCGTCGCAGATGGGGCCCGTCTACGCCAAGGGGGGCGTGGCCGTGCAGCAGCAGATGTACGGCACCATCCCGGGCGCGCACGCCGCCGACGCCCTGGCGCCGCCGGCGGTGCCGCCCCACGGCCCGCACTTCCTGCAGCACGCCAACCAGCAGCAGCAGGCCGCCTACGCCACCTACAGGTACGACTGGGCGGAGCAGTTTCTATATTAGCTAGAGCCTGGACGAGAATTCTAGACGAGAATTCTAGCTCTTATCACTAGTTTTCTGAGATTTCTCCGATAAACGCCAGGCGAATGCCGGAGCAGTACACTAACGAACAGGCCGCGGACAGCGCGATACGTATCCTTTTCCTGCCCTCGCGCCTTTCTTATACACACACTTACATTAACGTGCACTACACTTCCACACATGCCGGGAGAGCAGTCAGAAACTTGGTAAAGTCGGGAGGCGTGACCTAGGTGGTGCGGTGCCACGCTAGTGGGAGATATCTGGTTGGAGTGGGAGGTCGTGGGCTCCAGCCCTGACGGTGCAGAATTTTCAACACTAGCTAGATAGCTATATCGATTTCAGTCAACTGAAAGAGAATTCTAGCGGCGGGCTGCTCTGATCGGTAGTTTTCTGTGGTTTCTCCGATCAACTCCAGGCGAATGCCGGAGCAGTACCCTAACCAACGGGCGCGTGATCGTTTCCTTCTTCATTGTCGTATCCATTCTCCTTACACACTCCAATGCACACACACACACACACGTCCACTGCACTACGACACATGTGCAGGGATCAGTTGGGAGCTTAGGGCTTGTCCAAGCTTGGATGATGCACCGCTGGGGTGATACCTAAAGAGAGAAATCCCCCACAAGGTGACGCGTGTGTCGGTGGCAGCAGCCACTGTCTATCGGGAAACGAACACCGCCACCTCCCGCGATTCAACGATCAGTACCATAACGGCCCTCGTGAGCGTACACTCTCAGAAAGTTCCGCATACGTTAACGAAATGTACATTAAATTTGATGTACCCATGTGCATTAGAATGCAAGAGTCAAAACTAGATCTGTAAGGAATGAATGAGTTATCTTGATGGACTGCTGATTGTGAATAAACGATACGAATGTTGCGGGGTAGGGGAAACGTGAAAACCTCCATATTAAATCTACACTGATTTGAACTCGTGCATTTAATGTACAAGTATATTAAGTTATTTTTGATGTACAACGTTACATTATGTTTTATATACAATTCATTAATCTACAATAGATTTAATAACATTTCTAGCATTGTGGCAGTTGACCAGACCGGAAACTCAACTAATCCATCTTTTGGAGAATTCTTAACAACCATAAATAATACTCTGAACTAAGGTTAACGGGGCTTGGTCAGTAGGAGCAAAAAGGAAAGGAAAACATGGCTGTTTGCCAACGTTTCGGAAAATATATTTTGTATATCCTCAGGGCTATACAAAATGATAATAGAGTAAGCAATATGCTACAATGCTACAAAAAACATTTCAGATACAATTTCACTATCTAAATACAGTTGAACACCACCATAAATTTTGATTATATATTAATGAGTTACATTGCTTTCAACCACCAACAAAGCATACACGTCACTAAACAATCCATCTTTCTTCCTCCATCTGACCGAGAGATCCTAGGTTTGAGTCCCGGTGGTGGCAGGATTTTAGACACTAGCTTGTCAGGCTAGGTGGAATTCAGCCCCTGTCTGGAGGAGAATTCTAGCGGCTAGCTACTCTCATCGGTAGTTTAACGTGGCAAATGCCGGAGCACTACACTAACAAACGGGCCACGGACCGCGCGCGACCTTACCTTCCTCTTCCTTGTCCTATCCTCACCCCTTACACACACTTACACTTAGAAGCACTACACTACCACACGTGCCTGGAGACCGATCGGGAGCTTGTCCCTTCTGGGACACTGCCCCGCTGGCGGGGGATACCTGGTTGGGGAAAATCCCGCTAGCGGATGGTAGGTCGGCGCTGGATCGGAAGACCACCGCTCCCTCCCGAGCAAAAAACATGCACTTCACTCACGGGACTAATGACTGTAGTAGTTGACGCTCCCGGAATCACTAAAAGTAAGTAATCAACTCCTTTGATTTGCATCGGCAGGTACGCGGCCAACCTACAAGAGCTGCCGGTGTCGGCGCAGGCCATCTACGGGACGCACCCGGCGGCACAGCAGACCATCCCGCAGCAGCGCCACCACGCGCGCGCGGGCCGCCACCCGCCGCCGCGCCCGCACAGCGCCGACTTCCTCGAGTACGACGCGCGCCGCCACCAGCAGCAGCAGCACCAGCACCAGCAGCCCTACCAGCAGCACTCGCTGCCGCACCCGCACCACCGCGACCACCACTTGCCGCGCGACCACTCGGCGCACGGCGGCGTGGAGCGCGGCGCCTACGCCGACCCGCAGAAGCCCGCGCGCCTGCAGCGGCCCAAGTCCAGTCTGGACGTCATGCCCAGCGACGCCGCCGCCGCCGCCGCCACGGACAGCTACTACTGGTCGGAGGAGAGCTACGCGCAGAAGATGCGCCAGTCGGCGTCGTACGTGCACCAGCTGCCGGCGCAGCCCGCGCAGCAGCAGCTCCACCGCAACCAGGCGGCGTCGTCGCGGGCGGCCACGCCGTCGTCCGCGCGCATGGGCACGCCCTCCGCCCTGGGCGACGCCGCCCCGCCCGCCGCCGCCGCCGCCCCCAGCACCGCCGCCGCCGCCGCCGCCGCCGTCAACAGCGACAGCCCCGGGGTGGTGTTGAGGCATGCCAAACGGACCGAGCACATCGCGGTGGACCCCAGGCTAGTGACGGACCCCAGGCTCGCGCCCGAACACATGCCCGTGGACCCCAGAGTGCCCCTGGACCCCAGGCTCGCGCCCGACCACATGCCCGTGGACCCCAGACTGGCGGGCGACCCGCGGGTGGGCTTGGACCCCAGGATGACGGAGGTGCACCGGATTCCCTCGGACCCCCGCATTCCGACGGACCCGAGATTCGGGTCCGACCCGCGGATTCCCAACGACCCCAGGTCGCCGTCGAGACCCCACTACCAGCAGTTGCAGCAGCGGCGATGGAGCGAGTACACGGACCCCAGGTCCAACGGCCAGTTCATACGGTCTGCCAGCGCGCGGCTGCCCCGGCAGAGGTACCAGGACGACGAGGACGATTCGCACGTGGAAGAGCACCGGCAGAGGTCCACCTCTGACGTCAGAGAAGGGGAGAGAAAGATACAGCAGGTATGTTGACATCCGGCCAGAAGGTGTTTTTCGTTGTATTTTAAGTGTTAAAAGTTTAATATTAAATTTGTAGATATTATCAATGTTTTAAAAGAATTTTTATTGTGTATCTTGAAATGGGGAACACACTTCTTTCAAATAATATTTTTTTCCTGCTATTTTGTTAATTTTTAATTAGTGAAACTAGCAATGAATATTTTATTTTAAGAAAATGGAAAAATACTAATTTTTTCCCCTATTTGAAAATACTTTCTTTTTCTTAACTAGAAATTTTCTGTACCTTAAATGAGAAATATCCGTCCCTTAGAATTCTTAAGAAAAGTCAGTGTTTCATGTGTATTCAAAACTGGGAATAGAATTATACCATCCTTTCTAGATCCGGTTTCACATGTATCTCAGTGTCTAAACTTGTTTTGCCAGTTTGTTACAATCTTGGAAGGTTTCCTTTACGAATATTGTGAAAATTACCAGTTACTGGTGGTTCATATAACTTTATGACTTCATTAACTAATTTAAATTATTACTATATATAAAACATTCTTTCCCTAATAATTGGCCTTTCATCAGCTTGGTTATCTGTATCCTCACCCCAATTGTAAACAAAAATTTTGAATATTTTTATAAAGCCTGATTAAGACTTGCAAATGGATCTTTTATATAATCTGCCTATGTAATATAATTGTTTCCTGACTGATATAATTTACACTTCAGTACCTTATAATGTGCACATTATGATCTTGAGATTGTAATAATAAAAACAGTTATATCTGATGTCCATTGAAAATATAAAGGACAGTGTTATTCTTTGACAATGAAACCTTTTTGGGAAAAGAGTGAGCAATTTTAATTATTTTTTTAATGGTTAAGGTGCTGGTCATTTCTGTATTGTTTTGTTTTTCTGTTTAATTTTTCTAATAAGTGTATGAATTCTCAAAAACTTAACAATCAACATTATTATGTAAGGAAAAAACTAAAATTATGTTTCTTTCTTAACAAATGTGAAAAATTATTTTAAAAGTTATTCACCTCTTAAGGTTTGAAACATTCTGTCAAGAATTTCGATTATTAGAAAAATATTCCTTCAATTTGAACTTTATTGCTTTTCGTTGATCTGTAAACATAACTAAGTTAGTGACAAAATTGGAATATTTAGAGTTCTTCTTTATATGATAGTCTTGAATTAATGAGAGAACTGATATTAAATTTATAGTGACTGTTACAATGTTATTTTCTGTTTTTCATTAGCTGTAGTCTTGAATTAATGAGAGAACTGATATTAAATTTATAGTGACTGTTACAATGTTATTTTCTGTTTTTCATTAGCTGTAGTTTTTATACAAATACTTATACAATATTATTGCACACATTTAAAAATATATTTTACTTAAATACAAAAGTAATCTATCGATATAAAAATTAATGTAAGCTCATACCACACATTGTTAATGCAACACATATTGATAACTTGCCAACCAATGGATTGCACATTGAGAATTTTCTTTTCTTTTATTTCCACACCCAATTCATTTTGTTGGAAAATAGTTGTAGTGAATTATAATTTAATGACAAAATGATGCTCAAATGTCATCTAACTTTGTCTTGATCACTGAGTTCTATGTTCAAAAATACTGGAACAATAACAGAAGAGTGGAGTAAAGCTCTATTTAATTTCTATCTCCACAATCATCTTAGAGTCTTTATTTTGCAACCAAATTTTGCTGTAAATAATTAAAAAACACATTAATTCTATTTTTATTTACTACTATCTTTATCAGCGAAAGAAAAAGTTATGTTTCTTGTTAAGTTATTCACAAGTATAGAATGGCAAACAGATGCCATGACTAGAAACACAGTGTGGGTTACGTGTTGCATACTTATGTATATTTTTATCTTTGTTTTGTTTCACAAAGTCTTCAACTTATAGCATTATTTTGTTTAATTAAAAATTTTTATCTAACTTGTTCCTTTGTTCCTCATAGTGTTTGTATTTTTAAATGATAAAATAGTGTATTAAATAATGTTTTGATAATTTGAGATTTGATTATAGTAGTCGAAGTTTTCTGGTAATCCGTGTTCAAATAATTTCATATTTAATTATATGAAATTAATATTCAATATTTAGGAAAAATTTTATTCTGTGTTAAGTTTTCACTTTTGTTTTTTTTCCTGATTATATCATAAAGTGGCCTTCAAATAAATCTCTTCATAAGGAGTCCCAACATCATAGTGATTTAATTTTGTGATTGGAAATTTTATCTTTAGAAATTTAAACATTGTTAATAGCCATTGCTTATATACTTAACCAACAGATTTCTGCACAAGTTGTACTATTTTGCATAATTTGCATTAATTTTTTTATTTACTTTCACTGACAGAAAAAAGTCTACAAGAATATGTGACAAAATTATAAAAAATGTAATAATTTGTAATGAAAACATATATAATTATATAAATTATACAATTTTGCCCCGCATTTCTTATCCAAAATGTTACTTTAAATTTTACTAATTTTCGGGGGGTTATATGTATATTTTATTTTTGTAAGACTCAAAATTCTCTTACATTGTACATGCAATGTACAATGTAATAATGCAAAAGTGCATGTAAAAGGAGCATTCTTTTCACACAAATACATATCATCAGGACTTTATTAATTCTACTAAGCCAAATGAAACCTACTTCAGTTTCACAGTAGAACTATTAAAACAAATTCAAAGAATTTGGTTTACTTACTCTTTGTATTTGTGCAGTGAACATTTCTAGCTGCATCTTATTTGCTATTTGCAAGGGAGATCTTGAATTTCACAGAACAAGGAAATATAAAAAAAAATTATAATCTATGAAAACAGTCCTTGATGAATGTTTTAGCTTTTTCAGAAGAGTATTCAAAGATGGATTTTAAGAATTTAAAGACGGAGTTTAAAATGAATATTTTAAAAATTTAACTACTTTACATAAATTTTTACATTTTTATTTATATTTGTCTTGTATTTATTTATAAAATATATATTATGTTTTTCCAATATCTATAGATAATAATTGTTTATATATATATATATATATATATATATATATATATATATATATATATATATATATATATATATATATGTTACATTTTATTATACTATTAATCATTATTATTCCAACGGTGTTCAATTTAATAATTATTTATCACCTACTATTCAATTGAATAAAAAATCGTATGTCTTCATGGGAATACTAAGTTGGTACTTCTTTCTGATAGTTTTTGGTAGGATTGATAGGATTCTTTTTGGGAAGTTGTGATTTGCTATTGTAACACACTTTCAAACGTTTCAAAACTAGAACATTTACATTGCGCTCTGCTGTTTATCTTGAAATAAATATACTATCAAAGGCAGAATATCAGACTTCATACCTCTGTCATTAAACTCTATAATTTGTTTGAATATTGCTTCATAAAACAAAATAAGATGATTGGTGGAAATTAATTTTGAATCATAGTGAGTGAGAAACACATGAAAATATAGAAAGTAAACAATTGCTGTGTTATTTAAATATTTTAAAAATCATAACTCTAAATTATTAATGAAAAGCTTGTGAGTGGGAAAGTAAGTATATTTGCATATTATTCATTGTACAGAGTATCCAATTTCCGTTTGAACATTCCTGTTTTATTTTGCTTTTGCTTATATTTAATTTTTATTTCAGTTTTCTTCTCTCTACCTTGGAAAAAATTCAGAGAAAGAACTATGCTATCCCAAGTCACTCATCCAAGAATCCATGATATCTCATGTCGCTTAACTTTCTTGATTTTGCTCAGTTTAGTTAAGCAATTTGGCTAATGATTGTGTTATGATGCTGCCAGAGTTATGGCCCTTTCTCATTATCAGTCCTAAGTTTTTAATTCTGTCTACAATGCAAATAATGATCCTTATTGGTAATGTTTACTTATAAAAAATTAATCATATAAAGTTTTCAATGTTACATATTTCCTAATTTAGTGTTTTTCTCTTAAAGTTACTTAAAATTTGAAAAAATCAAATATGTCTTCATTTGAGAAGCGGAACTATCATTATAAATTCATCATTTAATTCTGAACTATTGTCATTTTAGTTCTACAATACATTAAATGTTTGAAAAAGAAAATTTCTGCAGTATCATATATTTTGAAAGCATATGGTAGTTCTCTTCAGATCAATGATATGCAGTAAGTTTTCACAATAAAGTTGAAAGCTTTCTACATTGTTTTCATTTACAACACTACTTAATTGAATGTAGAACTAAAATGACAATGTTCACATAGGACTTCTGAGAAGAGTAAATGTTATAAAAATGGTGGTTTCATTCATTTAATGACTGTGACATTATGTTTCTTGGTTTTGAATGACGATTCTTTATTTGAATTTGAAAAATGTTTAGGGAAATCAAATGTAAGTGTCAAGAGACTGTAATTCTTGATTAGTCTCCTTTAACTGAAAATAGAAAAGGTGAAAATCACTTGAGAAACTGTAATGTGCACTTAAAAATGTAGTAAATTATACTAGTGTATCAAAAATTTAATATATTTAGTCAGGACTGTGTTGTTAAGGTTTTTGGTTAATTAATGAATTTTCTTAAAAATTCCTGCAGCCAGAGGTGTTATTAGTCAGTTTTCATACCAGTTTTTAGGATCTGTGATGGTTTCCAATATCAAAAATCTGATCATTTCATACTCAAGTCTGTATGTATTTTCCATTTTTTTCCCACAGAATTTTTGTAAAAAGAGAGGTGTTTTAAAATTACAGATAGCTCACATTTGTAGAATATATTTAGAAATGTAAATGTAAGACCATTGATAATTCTTTGGAAATATTTTGTTGAATTGTTTTGTAAAAAGAAAATATAGGCTATATTGCAAAGCTGTAAAAATGCAGCTAATGACACATAGCGCTGAAGAAGTGTCATTAGAATTCTGATTTTCACAAAAAAAACATTTAAATTATTTGATAAATAAAATAAATATTTGTGTGTAAGTTATAATATATATACTATAAAAATTTAAGAATGTGTCGTGTAAGTTTGTAATTATATTACAAAAAATTAGGATTTGAAATGTGTGCTAGAAACAATTTTTAAATACAACAAACATTTTAAATTAAACAATTTTTAATAATAAATAATACTGTAATAACATAAATATAATTTTGAGATTATTGAAGTATTATTTATTGTGTATCATTTGTTGTGCATTATCATTTATTCATTTATATATTATTTATTGCATATCATTTATTGCATAAGTTGTAATATATGAATTTGTTTTATTTTTAAAGAATCAAAACAGTAGTAACTGGATTCATTCTATTATATACCTTAATTAATTTAATTTATTTTTATTTTAAGTATTCGAAAAAAATTAGTTTGATTATTACACTGCAATGATCCATGCATTCCCTAACAAGTATATGGTATATGTATTGAAGTGTTTCTGTTTTTATATCAATTTGAAGTACTCTATACTAGTGTACGATATATTGTTTTGCTATATTTAAAATAGTGTATTAATTTAATTAGGGGGAAGTATATTTCATAGCACATTTTGTTAATATATTCATGTACTCTAAAATGGTACTTGTATCCTTCAACAATACACATGCTAATATCCTTCTATTCCAGGAATCTCATTGAATCAATTAAGTTGTTTGTAGGATCCGCTTTAAACAGTGCCAGAGCTAGATGATTTTGGGTCTGAAGCAATGTTAAAAGGGCCCCCCGCCACTCCTGCCAAAATTAAAAATGTGAAAGTATTATCAAGAAAATATATACATTATTTTACTTCAACAAATAGTAACAATTGTGTTTAAACTAGAACAAGTTTTTGGAAATATATTTTAAATAATAGTTTGAAGTAAAGGTGTTTAGTGATCAAATGGAGATGGAGATCTTAAAACGCTAAAACACTTTCTTGTATTTATTTAGTGTTTAATAAAATTACGTGTTAAATACATGAAATTATAATTATGAATTTTAGTAGAACCTATATTAATGTTAGCTTCTATTGATTAATTTCATAGGCTCCTACCTTGAACGTCTAATAAACACATTTAAGCTAAAATATAATCGAAAATTTTGTGATATATCAGACTACTTTACCGCGACTTATAAAATTACGACAACGATTTTCTCGAGTTCTAATTACTTTTTCAATTTTTAAATATTTTTCCCCCGTCAATCCCATCACCCTTGTCTCCAGGCGATCGCCCGATCTGCCCATGACAACGCCTCTTCAACGTGCTTGGCCTGTGGAGTGGTGTAAGGTTGAGGCCCGGTGAAAAGAGGGCCTGTTTTTATTGTTGAATGTACTAAGTGTGCTTGCGTTTGAGAAAGGGCGCGCGTGTGCTGTGTGGCAGCGGGAGGAGTCGATGAAGCGGCTGCTGGAGTGGAAGCAGCGCATGCTGCAGAGCCCGCTCACGCGCAAGCCCTCGGGCTCCTCGGCGCGCGGCACGGCGCAGAACGAGCTGTCGCGCTACTACAAGCAGCAGCAGCAGGTGCTGCGCGAGCTCGCCTCGCACGAGCAGGCCAGCGCCCAGCAGGTACAGTTAGGACGTACTATATTATTTAGGTGCTGTGGATAGGACAGTATACAATATTATTGTTTAAATAATTGCAGAGTTCGATTATAAATACATATTTTAATCAATTTTGCCAAATAGAGAAAGGTAAACGAAAACTCTGTGTCTTTTGTGTTTTGGCGGCAGTGACCCAATCACGTGCTCTTATCACAATGTCAAGGGGAAAAGTGATTCTTTTGTTGTCGTTGTTCTCGTTTTGTTTTTTGTACTTTTAAGTAGTACATTAACCACGGGGGGCTTGTATATATTTGTCGTTTACCAGGGAAGTTCTAATAATTTCAAAGCTATATTATGCTCTACTTTCATACCACTGTCCATAAATCTATTACACTTCCAATCCTATCGAAAACCAATCTATTTTTTTGAACTTCTCCTGCAGCAAAATGTACAATTGCACGCTTGCAGGGCGGGCGCAGCCGCGAGGACTCTGGCGGCAGCGGGGGCGCGGTCGGCGGCGGCGGCGGCGGCGGCGGCGGGGGCGGGAGCCGGTCGGCGCGCCGTCGCCCGCTGCCCGAGGACAGCCACACCATCCCGGGCCCCGGCCGCGCCGCGGGCCGCAGCCGCAGCCAGGACGGGCGCCGCTCCTCGGCCTCCGTCAACCGCTACAACAGCTTCTCGTCCGACGACGAAGGTAGGCCCGCCCCCAGGCCCTTCCGCGCCCCCTGGGCCCCCTGGGCCCCCCCGCGCTCGGCACAGTGCTTGGCAACAACCAGTCGCATGCAGGAAACAAGGAGCTTAGGCCTCCGCGGCCAGAGTCAGTCAGTGGCTTTCGCCCTGAGGAAGGTCGCACTAGCATGCGGGAGAACAAAAAGACACGAAACGAGAGCGTAGGTCTCCGCGGCCGTAGTCAGTCAGTAGCTTTTTGCCCTGAGGAAGACCGCAGTGGCATGCGGGGGAACAAAATGAGAGCGTAGGCCTCCGCGGTCGGAATTAGTAGCTTTTGCCCTGAGGAAGGTCTCAGTGGCATACAGAAGCACAAAACACGAAATGAGAGATTTCCGCGGCCGGAGTCAGTATCTTTTCGCCCTGAGGAAGGTGGCACAATTTTTAATTGTTTTCTTTAATTATTTGTTTTATTTCACATCTGCACAATTTACAGTCTGTTCTTGAACATTTAGTAAATGGTTTGAATGGTCGCAAAATGTTGGCCGAAACTTTGGCACCTGTGCCTAGGACACAGAATCTCCCGGACAGCCAAGTAGCTACACAAAATGGGTTCCCCAAACGTAGCACTCTCTCAGCTCAAGAACAACTCATGAACTACTCTCGTATCACACTGCAGTAAATCAAGTACTTTAACGAAAACGGTCCTCACAAATACGTGTCACAGTATGTACGGATACACAGTGCATACCAGGAACATGTAAAAAGAGAAACAAAAAAAAAAAAAAAAAAAATGCCGTTTCATAATGCAACGCGTGAATAGTTCACATTTCATGGCGGGTGCTCTCTTCCTTGGAGCCTTCCCCTCGCATAGCGTCAGCTGTACCGTAAGCAGTGACACACATAATATGAGCATTAAGTCGATAGTGCATTATGAGAATATGTGAAATAACACAATAAAATATTTATATTTGTTTAATCGAAGTTGTATCATCGTTTTTAGATTTTACCGAATAAACCATAGACCTTTCTTCCAATTTCTGCGCTTATTGAAAATAAATCAAATATATAATAGTATTTAGCACAAGGTTTCTTGACGTCCCCTTATCATGAGGACAGTCTCCCGATTTACAAATCCAATTAAAATCTAAAACAATTTTCATTTAGAATTTCCTGATATATTTACAGTGTTGTACAAAAATACGACAAATCTGGAATCCTTATTGCGTAGTAGTAATAATATTATTACCACAAGTTAAATTGAGTCTCCGAATTCTCTGAAAAAAATGTTAACATTATTAGCACTGAAAACTGCTCTTCTATTGGGCTATCCACTATTACATCAATATTCTAAACATATGGGATTCATTTGCACTTTCAACTTTAATTAAATACTCAGAAACGTGTTAGGTTAGATACGATTTCGAACAAAAATTATTTCATAAAATTGTGCACTTAAACTGCAGAGCTGATTTTTCAATTGAAGAATTGCTTCAAGCACTGTGTCAAGCATTGTGTCAAAATTTCAAGTCCTATTCATTTATTGACTCTGCTTTTCAGTTGCAGTTCTCATATTTAGAACATTGTGATAAACGTCTTTTGTGAAATGTGGGTCCGCACAAATTCAAATATGAAGCTTTATTGTGCATTGTGAATTTCACATTTTTATTTGCAACTGCATCAGTCCAGTCAAATGTGGATAGGACAATTTACTCTTTGACTGCAAGTGCCGTTTTGATTGTCAAGATGTGATCTTCGTTGAACATGTTTATTCTAGCTATTATGAAAATGGATCTTGTGGCGTTTTTTATAACATGTTATTTGAAAACGTATATAAAGAAAATGTATATAGTAAATATATTATTGATGAATTTAGGTATGCGAGTTGATGCTCTTGCAAAGAAAATATTCTTTTTGAAGCAAATTCGCGAGTAATGTTTGCGTCCCGCTTCACTTTTCGAGTTGATGCCGCGGGGTCAAAAAGTACCTCTCAATTGGGCTCATAATTTTCAGTTATTTAACAGGTATTTTGCGAAGGACTGGTGACAGCCCTGAAACGCAATTTACTAAACAAAGAATATTTTCAAAGACGAAGACAGATTTGAATCTCATTGTGTCAGGCGTATGCTTGATTTTTATAGGCACTTTTCTTGAACTGTATGCAATCAATTGCTTCATATAATATTATGATTTTGTGTATATATAATATTGATATAATAAGCTAAATCAAACTTTTTGTTTATTCTTATTGATAAAAGCATAGTAGTAGAATAGAGGGTCGCCGCAGTAGGGGTAGGTATTGATAGGCGAACGTAATATGAGAGCTTTTACTCTTCTTATAATGGGAAGTTATTAGATTTTACGTTTATGACATGAACCTGTATTAATTGAAAGGAAATCGTAAATATACTCAACTAAGAATTTTCATTACATCAGTACACGTTTTTGATATCTCAATGTTTCCGTTAAAACTGCTTGAATAAGTTTGAGACTTGCCTTTTTTATTCTCGAATAAAGTGACATTAATTGTTATGGGGATATTTGTTAAAAATGTTAGAACATGTCTTCGCCATTTGATTTCTATATTAATTACGCTATAAAAGTAGGTCAAGGCAAGATCATTTCTAAATATTTGCAATATATTCCAATATGATAAAATGTGAATGTTTCGTTACATACGTGAAAGGAAGTTTTTACTGAAAGTGTTCAATAGAACAACATTTAAAATGTGTGTAGCTAAAAGCTCAGAGGATAAGACCATAGAGAAAGGAGCGGCGACCCTGTAGTAGATATTTTTGGCTTAAATTCTTTCAATTTTAGAAATTATTTTTGAGAAAATATACATTCCACTTAGAAACTGGATTTGAAATTAAATTCGAATTTGGAATGCTGTAGAATTTAAGTTCTCCCTTTTAAGTTTAAAAGTAAATTTGATGTTTGTAGCTTGTTATGTTTTAAATTTTGTTGTAGAAGTATCAAGTTAACATTTTTCAAATTCTGCTAATTTAAGTGGATGATGTGCTGCTTTATTAACACGCAGAAATATGACAGGAGTTGGCAACCTTGAAATGGCACAGATTGTTCTCAAATTGCTCTCTCATTGTTCAAGTAAGTGTTAGTGCCCTTGAAATTGTGGTACTTTCGCAGACATATTTAATTTCAAAAGCACCTGAATCAGCAAATGATCTTCCTAATGGAAGTTTTAAAATAACACTTAAAAATGAATTATTTCATGATGATGTAAACGTTACTTGCAATAAAATTGAAAAAAAAAAACAGAAAGAAAATTTAATACAGACAACCAACTCAATTTATTACGGAATTAATTGTATACAACGAACGTGTGCAAATAACTTTTATAATCCAAAGACTGCATGATACAAATGTGTGTATTTTTGTAATGGCGAGAAGTTTGTTCCACAATGCAGCGAAATGAGTGTGAATCGCAAAACATTGTAAGGATCAGCTTGCACAGCGATGCGGAAGTCGAGGCGTGACTCAGCTGATGAGTGTTGCCATTGATTGATGTAGAGACAAAATTAGTTGTATGTACCACAGTGCAGGCAAAATTTTATTACTACTATAAAATATCGTTACTTTTTACACAATACATGGCACGTGATAAACAAAACTTTCCCTTAGGTCATTGGGGGCTTTGAATTCCGACAAGATTGGAAAAATGTGGAATCAAAATGTGATGGATCCATTTCACATGGATCTCGATAAAGAGAATGTCTAAGTACTTATATAGACTCATTCCTTACATACCCGAAAAAAGGAATAACCAAAAAATATTCGCAAGCCAATAACGGTCTCTTTGTGGTAAAATTAGTAAATACGTCGGAATACGTTAATTATACACTACAGCGAATATTACTCATATACATTAGATAAAACAATACTGTATTCTCAAGTTATGAATGTTTACTACGTGATAAACTCAATTGATGAAAATATTTTAATAGATGCAAATAAATAATTTCATGACTTGTTCAAAAAATGGTTTGCATTGTTTGATTCCATTATTAAAGGATAATTTGTTTAGTTGTGATTTTTTCTTCAGAAATAAACGTCAATTGTGCGTTGAATCTCGTACTTCGGGAGCTAAGAAATCTCCTCAGAGCGAGAGAACAAAACTCATTTGTATCATGCAGGTTTATTCAGTCTTGTAAGTACGTATTCTTAAGCAAGGAGCCTAAGAGACATAGGTTGCCAACACCTGGAATATAAAATGCCTGTTCGTGGACTGAACAGCAGTGTTACTCCCTTGCTGTTTGGCATAACCGATTATTTTGTCTTGTGAGATTTTATCCCGAATTTATTTGGTGGTTTACAATCCTTCAATCTGTACCTCGCTAGATTTATGAATTAATTGTTTGGAATTGGTCTGTGCTCAACATTTCCAACAGTCCAAGCGAGTAAAGGAATTAAAAATGCATTCAAAAATTTTATTTTATTTTGATATCCGTATTTTAAGCTGACTGTTCCAGTGGTGGTCAACCTGAACGGATTTTTATTTTTCCTTTTGATGCCTGGCCTTCTATTGCACAAAGTAGAACGAAAAGCCAGGATGCTGTAATTCAATTTCGGGAGTTCCACTGTTGAAAAAAAATTTTTTTTCTTGTAACAACTACAGTTGGAAACTATTTTTTCGGTGCACTTTGGTGCCGTTATTATATCATTATTACAATCGGTATTAAAATGTTAGTTCAAGCTGTGAGCTATTAAGGTTTACTAGAACACAAAACTCTAATAAGAGGATATACGCTGCTCCAACTTAGTTTGTTCTGTGCAGCTAGCTAGGAAACTTTTGAATTCTCGAAGAAAATATTGCATAATTTCATAGCTTTTGATATGCATTTTCTAAGTTGTGTGTAGCATTTATATATTTTCTATAGCAATTCATATTTACAGTGTCTCAGGCGCAATTTGTACGTGCGTGTTGATGACTTTGATGATCGACATGGACTCCAAAGAACCAATGAAATATATCTTGGACATATGGCTTTTTATGATGGGTTGAACACCACTGTTGCTGTGCTCCATGACTTATTTTTGTTGCGTATTTCGGAGCCTCTGAACACAACGTGATTTTATTACATAAGGATCATGTTTCGTTAATCCTCTCAGAGATATTTTTGGGGCACGATTGTTTACATTCATTGTTTTCTTGGTTGGCACTGACTGCAGTATCTTGTTGGACAGAGTTTTGTTATGGCATTCTTTCTTCTTGAGGTCAATCTTTGTTTGGTACTTGCTTGATGAATTAACCTAATAATTTTATTTTAAACAATTTTCTTTTGTTTCTGTCAATAATTTTTAGCGTCTTCAGTTACAACTAACATATTTCTGGGGCTACATGACGGTCTCAATAATAGTTAAACTCATTATATTTGCTGAGAATGTATGAATGATGAATTTGTTATTTTATATTGCTTTATCGTGCTGATGCTTTCCATTCAATAAAGAATATATTAGAAAAGGTGTAATTACTTGTGGATATGCTTATAATTAATAAAATATTTTGTATAACCTAATGGAACAATTATGTTAAATTTGCATTCACTTAAACATTTTTTTGTATTTGACTACTGACTTAAAAAACCTTAGTTGGATATCACATTATTTTACTCGGCCTGCATTTGTGCAAACAAACTCTGGGCCTAACCTTAGTACTTGAAAATGAAGAGCTTCTTTTTTTTAAATTGGATTTCTAACGAGATCTCCTCTACCCGGAATTCTATTGAACAAAGTAGAACGAAAAGAAGCAACGTTTGTATCCAACTATTTAGTACTTTATCAATATAATCAGTATTATGAAAATTATCCAAAAAATGTAAAAAAGAATGGAAAGCAACAGCATCGTCCACATTTTGGCTCTCTTTACGGTCCGCCTGTACTCAAGGTAAGTGGGAATTCAATTGTTTGTGTAACTACAACTTTCTAGATCATGGGTCTCCACCCTTTAGAACTGCTGTTCTTGAGTAAGTTGAATCGAAGTCCGAAGCCCAAGTCCGGTGCAAATGGTGACCTCTTTCCCTTCGATTGGCGATGGGCTGCTGTCCTGCTGTGCACCGCAGAGAATGCAACAAGCAGAATGCTCAAACCCAAGCAATTGCTGCAGGGCTACCCTTGGAAATAGGCTTAGATAATACGTCTTTTTTAATATCATTTTCGCGTAAGTTTAACAGAGTGGTAATTAAGATTCGGCGGTCCAAAAACAGTGAAAGAAGAAAGTACATCATCATAATCCTGTAAGCTATGATCGCGAGCAAAATCGAAAGTTGTGAATACTCGATTGCAGTTTTCCCGGAATATAATTGTATACTATCAAACTCAATAAATTCTACTTATTGTTGTACCTGTGAATCGGCACTAATTACAGTATAAATGAATTAAATGAGCGTGTAGTAATATTCTCAAATTAATTGTTTCCACTCATAAAGCAAGTTAATCATTTCCAATTATAACTTGAATAAAGCGCTGTATTTATCTCACACTCTTCGAGTCATTTTTGGATATTTAGTGCGTTAGTCCCTTCTCTCCATCAGTTTCCTCCCAAGCTCAGTAAATAGTAAAAACATCCAGTGAAAAATCGATCTTCGTCACACACATATTTTAATCAAATAATTCAAATAACGATTGTTACATATTTTCCTTTTTTTACCGTCTACGATACAGTCACGTCGAACTAGTGAACGGTAGTTCGAAAATTACGGCAATATAAAGAAGTCCCTTCGGGAATATGTTTTTACTGGTGAGATATTGTTGGAATTGTATCCGTAATTCAAGTTGATTCTGTCTTTTTGCACTTTTTTATTTAATTGATTGACAGTTTTCGATAGTTAGTCATCATCATTTGATCTATTGTCTCTAAATAAGAATTTCAAAAGTAGTCTAATGATGATCCCGCAGCCATCAGAAGATGACAATTACGATTAAATAAAAACGCTATTGAAAATAGAATCCACTTGAATTATTCATTTGGGAATGTTTCTCTTTGATGTGTGACCTCTTCTGATTTCGTGTAGACATGGAGACCTTGGTGGTAATGTCACATAAAGGACAGGATTAAACGTCACCTATAGGTTTTACAGTTTTTGACGTTTAATCAATAATTCATTTTTTAAAGTTTGAGAATGTGGCCGCGATCCTGGGTGTTGGCCACGTGGCTGTTGAGTGGAGACCCGTGTTCTTGAATGTTGGCTTCTGGCTCTGTCTTTGACACTTCGATGATTTTGCATGCCGCTCCGCTTCCCCTGCGGAATGATCCAATGACACCTCACGGCGAATGGTCTACACACATCCTTGCTTAGGGTTACCAGATTCTGAAGGCCATGGAGAAACAACCTCAGAAGGGCTAAAACCTATAGGGCAAACCTTTTTTTTTTTATTTCAAAAGCCCATTACTAGATGTATACCTTAAACTCGTAATGCAGAGCTTCTTAAATTAAAGTTGGTATTTCTTACCGCTAACTGAAAATCTGGTTATTAAATTGATTACAATTAAAGACGAGATAACTCGCAAAAGTTCATTTTTAATCACAACGTTCTTGTGATGACCAGAAAGATATGAGAACAATAATCAGGCAAAGATGGGATATATGTTAACAAAGTTTAAGAAGCTCTGTTATCAGCATTACTGTAATCCCTCTTTGCCTACTAATAATATTCAATGCGTAGATTTGAGCGTTAAATGTTGTGATGAGAACTAGTAAGTAAGTACTTACATTAAGGCAGTTATTTTACTGTAATAATAATTTGTAAGTTTTTTGAAGTTAACTTTTGAGATAATTGTACCTCTGAGGGCAAATCACTCACAAAAGAATTCGCCTCCAAAAGGCAATGGTTACAAGGAAGATGTCTGGTAACCCTAACCTTTTAACTGTTGTGTTATTATTTTAAGATTAAATGGTATTAGATTTTACTTCTGTGAGGTTTTAACCTTCCTGCCTGCCTGGGTTGATTTTTTTATTAAATTTTCGGACTAACCCTAAGAGTTCTCCTCCCAATCTAGTTACTCATCGGTGGCATGGGACTTATTTTTGTGATCATTAAATTTTTAGTAATATTTATCTCATTAATAGAGTAAACATTGCATGACCAAAACTAACCTAGGTTTAAATTCCGTATATGTTGATTAAATATTTTATTTTAAATAGTTTTTTTGTGGATGTATTTTTAATCTAAAACCTAAACATTTATAGATGATTCTACTAAACTATATCCATCATTGATTCTAACATTTTTATGAACAAAGAAATACTAAATTAACAATTGAATGTAAAATCTTGATAATTGGTTGTGAAAAAGGTTAAATTAATAATTAATATAATTGGTGTGCAGTGGCGGATTTTACGGCTTACGGCCATTTCTTATTTGAAATATTGGCGGAATTGCTAAGGCGCGAATAAATGTACTTCAAATGGCTGCTCTTAACGTTTCTTTTATTATTGTCACCAAAGAAACTCGAAAAAACGGATGAAATAATTTTCTGTGATATCTTGCTTGGCAAAGTGGATGATAATTGCAGTTCGCATTTTGGTATTCCTATCACCGTCATTTGCTTTTCGTTTCGCATGTTTTTAGTTACGAAAGCTGCGCGCGAAAGGATCTGCAGAGAATAAAATTAATTTAATATTGGCAATTATTTCGAAAATTATCTTTATTTCCATTCAGGAGCTGCTATAGTTAAATTCGAGAATTGCCAGAATATGAAGCAATTTACGTTGGCTATTCTAATTTCGCCGTATGTGTGAGGCCGTGAGTTGAAATGTGTTTAAAAACTGAAACCTGAGTATGTGCCATTGATATTAGTGATCATATTAATTTTGATGTCGCTTTTTTTTCATGTCTTCATTACATTTTTATTTCTTATAAAACTAATACATTTTCCTAAGAACAACTAAAAAATTATTGAAGCATTGGAAAATTGTAAAATTTGGAGTGTCAATGCGGAAATATCTTAACTTGATAATCACAAGAAATTAAAATCAATGTTTCCGAGTTCGAGAAAAAATCTTTTTCTTTAATTTGTTCAGCCTTAATGATGGAAATTAACACCCAAAAACATTTCAACTGAAATTTCTCAGTTTGAATTATCAACGTCTGTTTCTCATATAGTTTTCTCTGTAACTTTCCCATCATTGATTAATACATATTACTAACTGCACAAATTTATTTTAGATTTAAAAAATCAGTATTTAGCGAAAGGTTATTCTTTTAGGGTACATAAAATACAAAAATAAGGATATTATGATTGACATGCCAAGTATAAGTTGGTCTACAAAAAAATGGAAAAAAAAAACTGATAATGCCTCTGCAGTTATCATTCACTTTTAAATCAAGAACTCGGGAGCCACTCAAGGGCTATTTTAGTTATAAAAATGTCTTAAGATCGACACTATCATTTTTTTTATCGAAAGAAACATTCATAAAAAGTGAATCAAGTCCAACAGTTCCACAGAATGTAGTAATCCTATAGACCTTTTCATAAATATTTTTTTCCAGAATTTATCCATGTATTGTGTATTACAAGTAGGTAAATTAGAAGTAAAGGTACCGTTGTAGCGCGATAGTTGGGGCATCGGAATTTTGAATTTGATTCACTTCCGCCGTCTCGCGACGGCGAGGAACGGGTCCGGGGCAAGTGAATCCGCCGCTGCCGGTGCGTTGGCGAGAGCACGCAACTACAGCTTGTGGTGTTTTTTGTTTGGTCCCTGGCTCAGAGGAGGGAGATGTTCGGAAGGCTCGCAAGAGGGTGCGTCGGCCCTCGCAGGCAGGAAGGTCAAGGCCAGGTAGCTCCGAGGGCAAGGGCGCGCGCCGCCAGCTGCCCTCGGCCTCCCCACCAGGCCTCAGCCCAGGCCCAACCCCGGCGCAAGCCTCCGCCGCCGCCACCTCAGCGGGCGCCGGCGCCAACGCCGCCACCGACTCCACCGCCGACGCCCCCACCTACGAGAACATTATCCCCGTCAAATCGCCCCACCACCACCACCACCACCATCACCACCACCGCCACCACCACCCGGCCGCCTCCGCCGCCCCCGCGCCGCCGCCCGCCGCCGCCGCCGCCATCGCCCCCTCGGCGACGCGCGCGCCGGGGGACGGGGGCGTGGCTAGCATCCCCCCGGACGCCGCGTACGGCGACGACCAGCGGCACTTCGGCCCCACCAAAGCCCCCGCGCCCGCGGGGTACGGCGACGAGCCCCCCAAGCCGCCCCACGCCCCCAAGTCCCCGTCCGCCCGCGGCGGCTCCTCCTCCAAGGGCCACGCCCCCAAGTCCCCCCACGGCGACGACCACCACCGCCCCAAGGAGCCCAAGCACCCCGACGTGCCCCCGGGCCCCCGCGCCGAGCTCAAGTACTCCCCCGAGATGCCCGTCATCGTCTCCTCCAAGCTCCACAAGTACCCCGACTACCAGCTCAGGTCCGGCAACAATACGCTTAACAAATCGTCTGGAGAAAGTACAAGCACGTACCCGAGCTTACAGGACGACCGGCATTCCTGCGGGAAGCACTCCGACAGCGGCTACGACACTTTGCAAGCGGGGCGCGCGTTCCACGAAGGCCAGGAGATCGCGGATCTGCTCAAGCTGCGGAATCTGGACCTGAACGCGAGACGCGCCCCCGAAGGGAGCTACGGAGTTCATGACCTACAGTACAAATCCACTGCCAAGAAATCTTCCCAAAGAGAAGAGAAAGTCGAAGAAAAACCCAAAGAATCGCAAAGAGAACCCAGCGGCAAAGACGCGTCGGGGGAACAGAAATCGAAGAGATACCACAGGGTGGAAACCCCACCAAAGAATATCGTACAAAATCGCATTAAGGCCTTCGAAGTACCCAAAGACGACGAGGAGTGTTCGTCGCCCATCATGCAAGAGCCTCTCAAGATGTCGCCGCCCATGTACCAGCCCAACGAGGCGCACGTGTCGAGCCTGCGCGCGCAGGAAACGTCTCGAGGCGCGGACGCGGCGGCGGTCACCCCGAGCGCAGCGGACCCGGCGACGAGGAGCCGCCACGCGAGGGAGAGCACGGCCCCCAGCCAGCAGGCGCCTCCGCGCCAGGAGGCGGCGGCGGCGGCGGCTGGGAAGCCCGAGCCCGGCCGAGGCCGCGTCGACAACCGCACGGTGCGCGACCTGCTGGCGGACTTCGAGAAGAAGAGCCCGCTGGCGAAGGCGGCGGCCGCGGAGGAGGAGGCTGGGGCGGGGCGGCGCGGCGTGTTCAGCGACACGGAGACGCTCCTCTACGAGTCGTCGAGCGACGCGGAGGCGTGTCCGCCGCGCCCGCCCCGCCCGCAGTCGCGCTGCGAGGTGCCGCCGCGCAGCGACGAGGACGAGGACGACGAGAAGGACGAGGAGGTGGCGGCCGCGCTGGGCGAGCGCGCCAAGTTCGTCAGCTCGTCGCGCGACCTGGGCCGCGCGCGCGACCCGGTGCTGTCGAAGCCTCGGAAGCGCAAGTCGTCCAAGACGACCGCGCAGGACGGCGAGAACCTGGAAGTGATCGTGACGCCGGGGTACCTGCGGCTGAGCATGGCCGAGTCCCTGGTGACGCACGAGGACTCCGAGTCGGTGTGCAGCACGCCTACCAACCCGCCGGCGCTGCCGCCGCCGCCGCCCGACGTGACGGCCACGCAGGAGCCCCCGCGCTGCGCGACGCCCGACGAGGCGGCGGAGCCCGAGGAGCACTACATGCCCATGACGCCGTCGCGCAAGGCGGTGCTGGCGCCGCTGCCCGACGCCTTCGGCAGCCCCGCCTCGCACAGCATCATGATGGAGAGCATCTTCGGCGCCGGGGCGGACGCGGAGGAGAGCGCGTACGTGGAGATGACGGAGGAAGGCATCGTGCGCTCGCTGCTCGCCACCGAGCCCAACCCCACCTTCCTCTCCAAGGCGGACCTCAAGCGGCTCAACTCGGCGGACGCCGCCGCCACCTACGCCACCCCGGAGAGCCCGCGCTACTGCGAGATCGCCTCCGTCTTCCCGGAAGGCAACGCGGGCGCCGCCGACGCGCAGTCGCACTACGAGCTGCTCTACCGAGCCACGTCGTCGGCTGAGCAGCAGCAGCAGCAGGGCGAGCCCGTGTACATGGAGGTGAGCCCGCAGATGTTGAAGTCGAGCGGGGCGCTGCCGTCGGGGAGGGCCCCGGAAGAAGACCGCGGGGATCCGTCCGAGAGCTCCACGCTGCACGAGTCGGAGCGGTCGCGCTCGGGCGAGGAGGACGCGCCGGCCGAGTTCCCGCTCACCCCGCCGCGCGCCAGCCTCCCGGACATCCTCAACTCGTCCCCGGCGGCGGCGCAGGGCGGCGCGGCGGGGACGAAGCCCCTCGACAGGGACAGCTCGGACGCGGACGACGAGGCGTCCAAGGACCTCGACTCGCTGGACACGCCCCGCCACCCGCGCTTCTCGCTCTCCGACACCTTCCGCCCGGCGTCGTACTACCTCGGCCACAGCAGCACGGGCCGCGACCGGCGGATCGCGCTGGGCATCGGCCCCGACCCCATCGACTCGTCCGACAGCGACCTGGTGCCGCCGCCGCCCATCCCCACCAGCCCGCCGCCCATCGAGGAGCTGGAGAACTCGCTCGAGTGCCCCGACTCCTCCATCGACTCGACGGTGCGCGCCAAGGCGGCCGCCGTCATCGCCAAGGTGGACGAGAAGCAGCCGCTGGACGACCCGAGGAGGCTGTGGGGCAAGGAGCCGCTGACGATGCCCGCGGGCGACATCAGCAGCTCCGGCAGCGACTGCCTGGTCGAGCTGCGCCACCACCACCACGCGGCGGACCGCCTGCTCAAGCGCCGCCCCGTGTCCGACGACCTTCTGGACGGGCTGGAGCCGCGCTATCTGCTGGGCTCCCCGTTCGGCGACCGCCACGCCGGCAGCGACCTGGAGTCGGTGGGCAGCCGCAGCGGGCTGGCCCTGGACGCGGACGACGCCGTCAACATGGAGCTGGACCAGTACCTGGACGAGCTGCAGGCGCGGGACGCCCTCACCGTGGAGCCCCCGGCGACGTACGGCTACTTCGCGCCGGAGCGGCCCCAGCGCCGGTCGGCGGACTCGTACGCGCCGCCGCCGCCGCCCGCGCAGGCGCGCGCGCGCGTCAGCGACCCGCTCCCGGCGCCGGCCCGACCGCGCCGGCCACGCACGGCGGCGCCGCCCGACCACGAGGTGCACTACGAGAACGTGCAGATCTCGGTGCCGCCGCCGCTGCCCACGTCCCCGCCGCCCGACCTGCGCCCCAGCGAGCGCCTGGACCGGCTGACCGGCGCGCCCACGCCCGCGCCCCCGCCCGCGCCCGCGCCCGCGGACGCCTCCCCGAAGCCGCGCCCCTCGCCGGCCAAGAGCATCAGCTACTCGGAGCCCGTGGCGCGCGCCTCGCGCAAGAGCTCGTCCATGGACGAGCAGCAGCTGCAGCAGAACGCGCCCTACTACTACTCGGACCTGCTGCGCGAGGACCCCGCGCGCGCGCACCAGCTGAGCGCGGCGGCGGTGGCGGCGGCGGTGGGCGGGCAGCTGCGCGCCGTGGGCGGCTACCCGTCCTTCGTGTCGAGCTCGGTGGCCGCCCGCGCGCCCGTCGCCTCGTCGCGCGCGCAGCTGCTCAACAACCAGCGCTCGGGCGGCGGCAGCGCGCTGGCCGGCGCGGCGCGCAACGACATCGGGCGCAAGGTGAACCCGATCCACCGCGGGCCCGGCCCGGCCGGCGCCTCGCCCAGCCACGCCCCGCAGCACGCGCACGCGCCCTCGCCCATCGCCCTCCTGCACGCGGCGGCGGCGGCCGAGCTGCGCTCCACCTCCGCGCACTTCCTCGGCGCCGCCGACAAGCGCGGCCGCGTCGACGAGCGCAACCTCTACGAGGCGGACACCCTGCAGCGCTGCAAGGCCCCGCGCGACGCGGCCGCGGCCGCCGACCTCTTCCGCTCGCGCACCCCGGACTTCGACCTCAGCACCGTCAACCTCTACCCGCACGGCCTGCGCGACAAGTCGTCGCCGCCCGACGCGCCGCGCGCCGACTTCCCGGCGGCGCCGCCGCAGCGCAGGAGCCGCTCGCTCGAGGGGCTGCTGGACGGGCCGGACTTCCTGCGCGACTTCGCCGAGCGCCTGGCGCCGCCGCCCGAGGCCTTCCGCAGCGCCGACCCGCTCGAGGAGCCGCTGCCGCAGCCGCCCCCGCAGCCGGAGGCCGCGCCCGCGCCCGCGCCGTGCGAAGGGGACGACCTGTGGGAGGAGGACGCGCTCTGGCGGGAGAGCCTCCGCCGCGTCAGCCTGCGCCACACGCGCTCCCTCGACAACCTGGACGGCGGCGGCCCCTCCAACAGGCCCCCGCGCAGCCAGAGCCGGCTCAGCAACGCGCACGCCCACGCCCACGCCCACGCGCACGCCTCGGCGGCGGCGGCGGCGCCGCGCGCCCGCCTCACGCGCGACGTGACGTACGTGAACGAGAGCATGGCGCCCCCGGCGCGGCACGCGCGCGCGCCGCGGGAGTACGAAGAGGACTACCGCGAGGGGCGGCGGCGCGGGCGGCGGCGGCCGCACGAAGCGGCGGCCAACGCCCCCGCGCACCCCGCCCACGCCGCCCCCGCCGCCGCCGCCGCCTCCGAGCGGGACGACGGCGTGCACTACGAGCGCCTGGCGCGCTACTCCGAGAGCCTGGAGCGCACGCGCCGCGGGGAGACGTACCTCGAGGGCTACGTGTGGGACGCGGACCGGGAGGTGTTCCGCAAGGGCGCGGACTCGGACCTGGCGCCGGCGGCGCCCCCCGCGGCCACGCTGGCGGACCCCGCGACGAGCCCCGCCCCCGCCCCGCCCCCCCAGCACCAGCACCAACACCACCATCACCACCACCACCACCAGCGCCCTCCGCCGCCGCCCGTCGTCCCCGCCGCCGCCGCCGCCGCGCAGCACCAGGACCACCATCATTTTTTAGACGACAGCCGCCTCCTGCCGCCGCAGCCGCCGCCGGCCTTCGAGATCGACCGCGAGAAGCTGCGCCAGTGGGACTTCATGTCCAGCGCGCCGCTCCCGCCCCCGCCCCCGCAGGTGGCGGCGGTGGCGGGGGGCCCGGGGCGGGCGGAGGAGGCGGCGGCGGCGCCGGGGGCGGGGACGGCGGCGGAGGCGGGTCCCTCCGCCGCCGAGCAGCCGTCCCCGCTGCTGGCGCCGCCCCCTCCCCCGGCGGCGGCGGCGGCAGGGGCGGCGCCAGTGGAGGCGGCGGCAACGGAGGGCAGGCGGCCCGAGGCTTCTTCGGCGGTAGCGGCGGCGGGCCAGCCGCACCCGACGCGCCCAGAGGAGGCTCAGGAAGTCACCAGCTGCACAGGTGAGTGAGCGCACGCAGCGCGCTGCGCCGGCGGAGGCGGAGGCGCAGGCGGAGGCGCGGGCGGCGGCGGCGGAGGGGAGGAGGCGAGGCGGAGCGGCGGGCGCGAGCAGGTGAGTGTGTGGATGTGTGAGCTGTTGGAATGGACGCGGCTGCTTTGTCACACTCTTCTGAGCAGGCTTGGCGTTGCTGGGAAGACGGGAAACCGCATTTCTTCGATTTGAAGAACCCCTACTAACTCTAGCTTCATTTAGGTGTAGTGTCGTCAGGATAGCCCTCATTCCTCATGGAAACTACCCTTACTACGCATCGAAAGCAGCTTTCCCTCCCCTGCGACAATGACGGATGTCGCAAATATCGCTAACAAAGTTTCAAATGATTTTACCCCTCCAGTGATGTGTTGAGGGTTTGAAATAAGTCTTTGCCTCGACTGGGGTCTCACAGAACCTGCAGCCGACGAGCGCGAAGTCTTATAACAAGGTCGGCCGTCGGTATGAATTTCGATAATAATACTTTGAGTTGTTGGATATGTGGCCATGTATGATCTTTGCACACTCCCCTCTCCAACTAATCTATACACTAGTAAATTAGAAATAAATCCAGGCTGCTCATAATTGTCTTCTAGAACGCCGTCGACTCGCACGTTCATACGCCGGTTTTGCACCAGTAGCGATCGTCCAAGTTCCCTGCAGTTCTGCATGCGTACCTGAAAGGGGAATACGGGTCCGCTATACTCCCGGGAAGCGAACCGCCTATTATTTTTTCCATTACAGTATCATTGTCAATCAGATAGGACATTTTTAAGACTATAGAACGCTTGGTGAGCGTTGGTTTGTCTCAATTTCTTGTGCGTAAAATATCACGAAACGTTTATGAATTACATCGTTCCCCTATCTTCATAATCGCGTTGCTCATTTAGCTCTATAATATCCCCTTCTCACGATGTTTTTGAGTCGATTTGAAACGTAATCACGTAGCCATGGTGCGAGTGGAGAGTAGCGTTAGTGTTAAATGCAACGATGATTGTACCTACATTTTAGGTTTATCGCTCTTGGGCTGTCTTGTCTGTCTTGTAGGCAGTTAGAATGCTTAAACGCCTTTTTTTGAAATCTTTAGAAAAGCTTCATAGACGTAGACTAAAACGCGTTGAAAATAATTTAGTATATAGTAAGGAGGAATTACTGCCAAAGAGAAATTTTATCAGTTAGTGTTTTGATGTGCGTATTTTGAAATGCAAATGAAGCTGCTCAGAAAGATACTAAATGGAATGTGTTCTTACTTAGAATGTACGTAGTAGAGTTAATATTGTAGTGAGTAGAATGTAGATTTAGTAATAGTTAATTGTATACTAGTATACAAGATATTTACGCAGTGTTTCATCAATTGTGGAGGATATAAGAATTATAATTGGATTTGCTGATCGTCTTTGAATCGAGGAAATGCGGTAATTATGGCCACACATACAGGATATCGCTGTTTGCTTCGTTAACTTTGCAGTTTGAGGCATTAACATTTGCAGTCAGTTGTCATTTGCTGGTATCACTTTTCTGTCTCTTCGCTGTTTTTTTATATATTCACTTACAATTTTATCATCAAATATAAAGACTATGATGGCTCTATTGTATAACAATCACAATAACTGACACATTTAATATAATTGAAGCCCCTGTTCGTGGTGTTTACTGCTACAGGTGGATCTAGATGGCTGTGCTACAGTGGTAAATTGAAAACAGTTTTTGTCGTGAAAGTTTGAATTTCGACCACCAACAAATATTCCTAGTCCATGAATGACCTCCTCCGTGAGCTAGAGAAGAGTAGACTCTGTACCCATTTTGTTTCGTTAACGGAAAAATGAAAATTCGGTGTGATCGTTAGGTTTTTCGAGTCGCATAATCGTGTAAAGCGAATTTAGGTTTCAAAGCTGAGAAGTATTTTTTCTTTAGTCCACTTTAACAGACTTGGTCTACTCAAAATAATTTTATCTTTGATAAGAAAAAAGTAGTCCAGTTATAGTGTTGCGGACAGTAAAGGAATTCTTTTGACAGTGTGATACTTGTCCCATTAAATATCGGCAACGTCAAAGAGAAGTTACCGAATGTCGAAGATATCAGTATATCAAAGAAAACATAACTGCATTTAATAATGTAAAGGAAGCGGTATTTATGCATCATCAATATGTTAAAGTGAAAGTGGTTTACTTTCCTGCATCTGTGTTTTATGAACTAAAGATGATGTTTTACTCGTCATAGAAAGTGCGTTCAGGCGTTAGACAGTTCCATCTTAAGAGAGGAAAATACGAAAAAAAAATACATTACCATAGACATTTAATTTTAGGACTGTGTGAAACTTATAGTAATATCAACACATTTCATTGAAAATCTGCGTAGTGCGACTAATGAAGGCCAAGGCATTATTTTCTTCCTCTTTGAACAGTAGTAATGGCCTAGCGACAGTCTTATCTCTTCGCGAAAATCGGGAACTCAGAACCTATTCCTAAAGCAGTTCCGTCCAATTTGGTGTGTTTTCTTGAAGATCTTGAAGTTGCCAAACTGCTCTCGCCTTGGGTTGAAGCGGCTTCTTGCGACATTGATCATCAGCTGTCGCTGCGCGCCAGGCAGCTGTCCTGTAAGTTCCAGCTGTAGCTGGGAGATGGCGCTGCTGTGGTTCGCCGTCGACCGACATTGCGAAGCCCCTCTCTTTCATGAGCAGTCAAACGCGAAAACCATTACTGGCGATTGGTTAGATCAACTCCATTGCAATGAAGTGAGCTGCCAAGATTGTGCAACTTAACCTGGATTAATTAAAAAATTATTAAATTCAATCAGGGAATTCTAAAATTACAGATACGTTGCGTCAAAACTATTTTGAACTCATTGACTGTATCATACTGTCAATGAATTCATTACGGTATACAGCCGTCTTTTCAAAGACAAAAAATTAATAAGCAGTTCATTGGCACAATCATATATTCAGTAATAGTGTTAAAGCGCCTTTGAATCCATAGGCCCCAGGGCAATATCTAATTCCCATAAGCGCTGCGGCTATATTTAATTCCAATAGGCCCTTCAGCTATATATAATTTCCATAAGTGTTTCAACTTTAATAGTATCGCAATTAGGGTCTTTGAAATCTGGTTAGATCACGTAAATCTTGAATTGTTAGATATATAGGAAGAACTTACTTTAATTATTATTGCTTCATTTATTACCATTTCCTAACGAGTTGCGTAGATTTTCCTTATTTGAGGTGTAGATACTGTTTCATGTTAGAGCACTTAGTTTTGGGTTTACAAAAAATCAATATAATTCTATTTTTAACTAGCCTACATTGTAGATTAAAAAATAATTATTATTTATAGAATTTGACTGACATAACATATAATGAGAGCCATTTTGTCCCTCTTCATTTTCATTCCTTAGTATCTATTATTTTTTAATTATAGTAATGCAAGAAGAATGTTCAAAAATTATATTTTGAAATGGATTGAATTATGATCAATATTTCTGTTATTTTTCGTTTCCACCGAAAAGAAGCATCAGGGCAACAGGAAATTATGAAACTTCAAGGAAAGTTATATTTAACATTCCCCATTTTCTGACAGGACCGACAAAGTCAAACACGCAAATAGTACACATAAAATAATGTTTTACAGGATTTCGAGTAGTCCCCGAGTCGTATCCCGCTGATTATTCTATAATTCATTTTCCAGAATTATACGAAATAACGGTGGCCATGTTGTTGCGAATGTTGGAGTTTAGTCTAAACTTCGTATCAAAAATGCAGGAATTCCTTTTCTAACGCATCGCTGTCCTGACCGTAAAGTTACAATATTTTATTGTAATTTTAATATTATAGTATTTTATTTGAGGTAATACGATTGTTGAAATGTTGTGTTGCCTACATTTGAACTCTTCAGGATATGTATCTTTTCATCCTTTGGGAGTATTTCAGTAATCCAAGGATGAATATGATGACGATGATTATGATATTAATAATAATAATAATAATAATAATAATAACAATAATAATAACAATAATAATAATAATAATAATAATAATAATAATAATAATAATAATAATGACTCGACTAGTCAGAGTTGGTAGAGCTTTACACTACAAGTATGACTTCATGTAGATGGCAGAACAGAACAAAACAAAAGAACCTGAATGTTCATAGGCAAGAGCTAATCGAATAGACTGCTTGAATTTTGATTTGTCGAATTACTTGATCTCTCGAATTATATGTACCCACTTCACTCCCTTTTCTCACATGAAATTCTGTACCTCATATCTCGTTAAGACCAAATAATCGAAAACTGTAACTTTTACTTCCTTGAGATGCGAAGTGTCGACGTTCCGAGGGGATACAATCAAAATAGAATTAACAAATACCAGATGAATATCCCATCATGATCAGAAAGAACCTGCGCACAGAACTTACTTCTGAGTTTGAGATGACCCGGGATATTTCCCGCCAGAGGAGCATCGCCTGCCGTCGGAGTATTTCCGGCCGCCGCCGCCACGCGTCGCCACGCGTCGCCCCGCGCAACGCAACACTCACAACGTTAAGAAGCCCTTGTTACGGAGAGTTGCGTATTCCATGGCGCCGCCGATGCCCTTTTTATGTTCTGTTGATAGCGGAGACCGAACGGTTCGTTGTTGAGTGTGTCCATCCAAAATCAATATCCATATCCTTAAAAACCCTCCATCACGCCGTCAATTGTTATCTTTTCTCTCTATCTCCTGAATGCTGCCTGACGGGGCGATCGGGTGGGAGGATATTAAAACGGGGGCGGTATCGCTGCTGAGTCTTCGCAACGCGACGCGACCCGACGCAACGGCCGGGCGCGCGTTCCAGGTCACTCGGCCGCCTCCCCGCGACCTTGCGCCAGCCGCGCTTCCCGAAATACACGCGCGGGGGGCGGGGCGGGGCGGGGCGGGATCGCGAACGCCGGAGCGACTGTACGTTGCGCGTGTCGGGGCTAGGCAAAGGCAAGGGAATGGGACTGGGCGGCGCGGAACGGTACGGGTTTTTGATTGATCAGTGATTTCGGGCACGTAAGCTGCTAAGGTCTTTATTACCGTAAGTGTAGTGTAGTTCTTTCCGCGGAAGTTGGCGGTGATTTCCCCTGCTGGATGGTGAGTCCGGCGCCGATTCAACGCAGGCTAGCGAGTGTTTTCTCTCACCAGGTATCTCCCACTCACGGGACAAGCCCTAAGCTCCCCACCGGTCTCCCGACATGTGTGGTAGAGTAGTGCATGTAAGTGTAGGTGTGTGTAAGTAAGGGATGAGGATAGACCGAACAAAAGGAAGGGAAGATCGCGCGCGATCCGTGGCCCGTTTTTAAAGGTACTGCCACCGCATTCGATTGGTGCTGAACTACCGATCAGAGCAGCCGGCCGCTAGAATTTTCCTCCAGACAGCGGCTGAGGTCGATCTAGCTAGATTGCTAGAGTCTTGTACCATCGTCAGGACTCGAACCTGGATCCTCCCGGCCAGAGGCTCTGCAGCGAGCCATCTCTCCTGTTGGGGCTGGACGAAGTCGGACGAAGTGGAGGTGGATGGAGCGAACGGATCGGAGAAGGGTGGAGCGGGTTGAGATGGAACGGAAGGGCCGGTTGGGCGAAGGGCGTACAAGGCGTTTGGAAGCAGGGCGGAGAGGGACGGAACAAACTGGATCAGGGCAGGACACAGCGCGTCGGATAGGATGGATGGCTAGGGATGGAGCGGAGCTGTTGCGAGGTGGGGTAGAGCAGAGCGGACAAGCGAGGCAGAGCTGTTCGGGGCGAGGCGAAAGGAAGTGTGGCGGAAAGAAAGATTGCCGGTTAATAACAGCTTGGAAGACGCATGAGTATGAACCAGAGTGTGTCACCCTTTCCCTATCCTACTTCGTGTCATTCTTGTATTCTTTTTGGGACGATGACTGGCATACAAATGTTACTGGATTGGCTGTGCATTTTCAAAATGACGACTGATTTACATGGATATGAGTTAGAGGAGGAGAGTGGCTAGCTGAACACTTTTATGTCTTTCCCTGTATTTTCTGTGTTATTAAAGTTTTACAATTATTGTGAATGTTTAAATGCGTATTGGTATAAAAACAAGAATACGTTTTGAAATATGTGAATTACTTAAATAATATTCATGTATTATTATGTTATAAGGATTTTAAATAATTGTTTAATTTCTTATTTTGCATACATGTGTGCTCCTCTGCCTGAACATTGGATCCCAGTTTCCCCCATAGTCAAAGGTGTCAACATTTTTTAAACGGGTGTTGTGAATCTTATATCAAAGGATCTACGTCAGTTCAATGTAGTGTCAACTGGTACATGGTTCAATGGTTCGGGTATAGTACTTGTCGAACCACTTTCTTCCCCAATACTCGTAGACTTATTTGGCTATAATGTTGCCTCTTGCCAACTTTCAAAGACAATTAAATTATTCACTTCATATGCTTTCTTTCAATAATTTTTACAAACAATGCTTCTTTTATAAGTATTCCAAAGTTGTTTGTAATAAAAATTTATTGTGAAAGAAAGCATATGAAGTGGATGATTTAATTGTCTTTAAAAATTGGCCAGAGACAGCATATTATGTCAAGAGAATTTACAGACAAATATACAACAAATGTCTGGCTACGTCAGAAACTCGGGAGAAGGAGGAGGTTTGAGAAATCCATTTCCTAGAGGGAGCGACGCGCTCTCTAACACATAAGAACGCAATAGAGGTCGCTCTGGCGCCGCCGCCGCCGCCACCGCCGCCGCCGTCTCTGCCTGAAAGCAATAAATCTCAATTTATGGGGCTTTCGCTTTTCGCAGATCAGATCCACTAGCGGCCGGATTTCTTTCAATTCGGTTTGCGACGAGAACCCCCCACCCCGCGCCCCGCCCCGCCCCGCCCCGCCCGCCCCGCCACCGAGTGGGAACAGCTGAGAGTCTGTGCCAGGTACGGGCCGAGAGGTTAGTGCGGATGGGAGGAGGAGAAAGACAAAGGGAATTGAGATGCAGCGATGGTGCGACGACCAGAATGAGCTATCATACGGTCGACAAATTTTCTCGAGTTGAATACTAGACAAGAGTAGTAGTGAAAGAATTTTCGTTTTACAAAGAGTAGGGTGGGATAATTTTTAGTTGCAAAAATATTCTAAATATTCAAAATATTCAAAATGTTCAAAATATTCTAACGATGATGAGATGATAAGTGTCATTACTCGGTTCTCGAGAGCATGCGAGGGAGGGAGTGTACTTTGTAATGTTCTTCTCGTTCCCGACAAGGAGATGAGTGGAGATTTGCCAACTGCTTCCACTAGGCGGATAGTGGTTGGGACAACCATGATGCGTGAATGATGAAAGATGAATCATTATGGATGGTGGCCGAGGGTGGGACGTTATGGTATGAGAACAGGCACTCTATATTCAAAGGATGAGAAAGCCCATTGTTTGAGCGCAGCTCTAATTCTCTGCTTTGAATTTCACCTTCACGCTGCTCCAGGCCTCTGTTTCTCCGAGACAGGCGATGTTCGTATATAGTAGACGAATTTTCTTTCGCAAATGATCTTAGCTGTCCGGGTGACGCCGCTACCTCGAAAGCTGTGTTGTGGACGTTTCGACCATCTTGTCATCTTCCTCAGTGCTCGTCTTCAAACCATGACAAGACGGTCGAAACATCGACACCACTGCTTTGGACGCAGCGGCACGCGCTCAGCCAAGATCATTTGCATGAGTGCCTGCGGAAGCTCACGACTTCACGAATTCTCTTTGGGTTGGCGTAGGTCCTGACTCTGTTCCATTGACGAGCTTTAATGACGACTCTGAACTAACATATCAGGTGCATGTAGGCCGGTAAATGAAACAATTTAATTATAGGTGAATATGGCTCATATGAAAAGAATGAGTTTCTGTAGAAAACTGTACTCCAAAAAAAGACTTACTGTGTACTTAAACGATTCAGTTCTATAATCACTTTTAACATCAATTAAAACCTGCGAATCGAACGGAGGATCGTATGCGCAGAAGTACTTTTGCCAGCAAATTTTAATGAAGAAGATTTGTTTTAACGAAATAGCGATGCCTCATTCTTTGTTGTTCTTTTGTTCGGTGCACAGAAAGATGTATGTTCAGAAAATAAATTTTATATTAATATATGACATGGTTTGTAAAATAGTTTATACAAATCCAGACAAATTGCTAAATTGAAGTGTTTAAATCCATTCTTACTGGGAAAAGGACCATTTCTACAAATTCCTGGTGAAAGGGTATATTGAAGGCGTTTCAACAGCGCACTCACGGAATGTGAAGTTCGTTGAGAAGGGCGGTGGGATGGGGCGGGGCGGGGCGGGGCGGGGCGGGAACCGGATCTGTTAGCGCAAGTGGCTCCGCCAAACGACCTGGCGGCGGCGGCGATAAGCGGTTGGGGGCGTCGGTCGGAGGCCTGAGGGCTGCACGCGAGCCGGCGCCCCGCCCCCTTTGGGCTCCCGGCCCCCTCCTCCCCTCCCGCCTTCCCAGCCTCTGCCCGCTTTGTGCTCGCGAGCTCCCCGCACTACCTCACCTCCGACACGCCTCATTTTCTACCCGCCTTCTCTAAACCTCGCAACCTCTCCGCACCGTCTCCCTTCCCCGCCCTCCCCGCCCCTACCCTCCTCGGCCAGTTCCCTTCTCCCCCGCCCTGCCTCCGCTGCACCCTACCCCTTCTTTCCTCCCGTCGCCACCCCTCTTCACCTCTGCTTCATCCCGACACTTCTTCGATCCGCCCCTGCTTCACCCCGCCGTTTTATTGCCCACTGTCACACATCATCCTCGCCTCACCACGCCCCATTCTCCACCCGCCATCTCTAAGCCTCCACACTCCGTCCCCCGCTCTGTCTCCTCTGCGCCCTGCGTGCCAGTCGCCCTCCGCCTCATCGCCGTAGCTGTCTCGCCCTGCGCAACCTTCCTCTCTCCTTCCCGACCTACCTCGGACGAGCACCGCCACGACGCGACGCCCCAACTGCTGGGAACTGGTTAAAGAAGCCGGAATTACGTTCGTGCGCTGGAGTCAACTTGCGACTTCCGTGCGCCGACGGGCGGGTGCGGGTGCGGACTAGGGATGCGACGTCGCCAAGAACACATCTGTGTTTTTAAACACCGATGTTCAAAATTTAAAACATTGATGTTAATAAAATGTCAACTCAAAACCATCGATGTTACTAAACATCCATATTTTTAAAATTGGATTAGTAACCATTGAAGTCTACGCGGAGGAAGGGAGCGGATGTAATTTACAAGTGGTATCATTCATTAATTTTAATAGAGATGTAACTGACAAAACACAGTCAAGACATCAGTAGGATAATGTAAAAAACATGGATTATCTGACTGAATAATTCAAAACTTACAGAGGATTCTTAATTGACGAAACCTCGATTTAATTTAATTTTTAATCTGTGGTTCATTGGTCTGAAGAATTTTTAATTCATGGATATCTGAATATTATTATAGATTTTTATGACCTTTTTTTCGTTTAAAAAATATCGACCTCGTGAAAACACCGGTGTTGCATTCCATTTGCACGACATTGCATCCTTAGTGTGGGGCTGGGCTTTGAGGAGCTGGGGCGCGACGCAGTTGGGACGGCAGCAGCACGAGATGGGGGTGGGGGCAAGACTGGGGCAGGTGTAGGGACCTACTCCTCCTCTCCTCTCCGCCCTACCGCCCGGCTGCGCTCTGCCCTATTTCTTCCCCCACCCCTTTGCATTCATTGGGCACGGCAGAGCCAAGTGAATTCAAGCTGCTTTTCTTTGAAGGTCCCGCGTTCAGGTGTAACAATGAGGCTTTGAGAAAGAGGTCTTTGTTCGAAGCAAGGTGAATGCGAAGGAACATTCTATTAATATTTTATAATGCTGATTGTGTTTAGAGCTTGCAAGATTATCGAAATATTCTTTGCAGAAGCGTTTTTCAGCAGCGCTTTCCCGTACGTACCAGCCATGAAGATTTTAACGTGTATGTGATTATGAATCATTTTAATGATCCAGAATTCAATCATTATTTTGTCATTATTAAAGAATGTACATCTGTAATCTAGAAATCAGAACGTTTTAAAGCTTGACGAATGACATGTTGACAAAACAGGCAAAATGAAAAAATGACAAAATGACATGACTATTGACAAAACGGAGTGTAATAAATGCATATTCAAGATTTTCTCCTTTTGTTAGTTGTGTTCGTTGAGCTCTCCTTTTGCTAATTGTGGAAGGAGCAGAGCAAGCTATGTCGGCTGATATTTATTTGTTTATTGTGTGGGTTATTTTGCGGAGTAACGGCTATTGGCCGAAGTTCAGCACTGGTACATTTCCGTAGCGAGATCATTACAATAGTGAGGCAGAAACAGGAATTAAAAATGTTGCTGAAGCGATAACCGAATAAAACGATTTCGGTTTGTAAATTATCATAATTTCGTAATTTGTACGCTGGTTTCGCGTTTGGGAAAGTAAATGGCTTCAAATACAAATAACATATATGCAAGAGTATCTAGGCGTTTTGAAGAACTTCAAATTTTTGTTTTGTTTTTGTTTTAACGGATTACTTAGTCAAAAAAGCACTTTTTCTATTAAATGTTTCAAAAGTAAGTGCAAGGAAAGAGACTGAACAAAGCCTGGACTCACATTTTGGTAAAGTTTTACTTAAAGTAATGTTTTCATAAAATACAGTAAATATGTTTGGTACCGTTTTAAAACCAAATCCGAAAACGGGATCGAATACAAAACATTTTGTTATAAAAACTGAATCCGACACCTTAATATTTTTTAATAATAAACCAGTTCTTTATAAAAAACTGTTTGATGACTTGTTCTGTATTGAAATTAACTTTCTATTTGAAACGCTTTTGGGGTTACTACTTTAGTCTTTCTTATACTCCAGTCAGAAAACGTTCAACTGCTTATTTCTCTTTATTATGTAATTTCACGCTCTCGGAATAGCACTTGTTCAGCGTGCCTGTTCCTTCAGGCGGCGGCGTCGAAAGTCTTCGCGTCCCCCCGCACCAGCTGCTTTGGTGGCGCGCTGTGTAGTAACATGGTGCTACGAGCTTGGCTCTGCTCCAATTGGCTCAACTCGCGAGAATCTCCTGATTGGCGAGCTGTCAAACCTAGTTCTAGAAACCAAAAAAGAGGTCTAAATTGCGTAGAAGTAGGACACAATAGGGAACGATCAGCCACCTAAGTTAAATTGTCTTTTTTTTGGTGTGTTGAAAAGAAACGAAGTGTGGAAATAGAAAAAAATATTATTTTCCCGAGAATATACCCAAATGAATGAGTGGCTTGCATATGTGTAGTTGTTTTTGCACGAGAATAAAATTTTGATTTCGAAGGTTTGGTCTCACCTTTTGGCCTATTTTTGGCCACTTTGGCGCCTATTTTTGGAAAAGATAGTGTCCCTCAGCTTTCCGCAAACAAAAAAATATTGTGGGTGTTCCTCCACCAGGTATTTCCCCTGCCGGGACCAGCTCTCAGCTTCCGACTGGACGCCCGATACGTCTCCAGAAAAGTGCGGTACTACTACATTGCACGTAACTGTCAGTAAGGGGAAAGGATAGGACTAGGAAAAGGAAAGAGGCCAATATTGATAGGGGAAACCACGGAAAAGTACCGATCAGAGCAGCCCATGGTTAGAATTCTCAAATCCACAACCTAATTCGTCCCAGATGTAATTATTGTTCACCAAGACTCTAACCCAGGACTTACCGATCAGAATTGTTGCAGATACAACTGTGTTGCTGACGCTGTGCTAACTCAATCGATGAAACTTCGGTATCCTCCCGTCTCTCGTTAGTGGATCGTGACGTAACCGCTTTGCGTCACCCAAGCATTTGTTGCTTCGCCCCCGCCCGCCGCCCCTCGCCGCTCGAGGCGGCCCGCAAGTGGCGAGGAATGCGCTGCCGGGCTGCGAGTCGGGCTGAGTGAGTCACGCGCCTCCGCCGAGAGGTGCGCGGCGGCGCGCGGCGCGAGAAGACAGCCGGCCGACGGCCTCGGGGAAGTCACCGCCGCGCCGTGCGGAGGTCACGTGGCGCGAATCTGAATCACCTTTGTGAAGCAGATGGCGAATTTTACCTAAAAATCGATACATCGATACTTAGATTCGAGTACCACACTGAATGGTTTTCGATGTCGATAAAATTATCGACAAAAACATTGATGTTTAAAATATCCGTGTTTTAAATATGATAAAACAGATGGTAATTTCCCATTGTATTTCTATTCTAATTGTAGTACTTAAAGTGAGTTTTATAGTATTGTTTGATTGCGTATAAATAATGTAAAAAATAATATTTGTCAAATGTAAAGTAGGAAATGATAAAGAACATCGTGAAGATATAACTCCCTCAGTCCTCTCCAATTTTCTCATGAAAGGAATTGAACATCCAAATTAAAACCCTTAACCTGGAAATGATGTGGTTAGTAAACGGTTTCATTCCGTTTTGGTATCACAGCAGTGATAGATGAAAGTGGCTGTTGGTTTTGGGCAATTCACGAAAAATAATATACTGGATATTTTATTTATCTTGTGAGAATTTTTTTGAAAACTGATGTTTCTGAAAAAGTATATCAATGTGAAGAAAACATCAAACACGAAACATCAATTATATATATTCGAAAATATCGATGTTTTAAAAATATTAATTTTTGCCATCCCTAAAGCAGACTCGCTGCCTTGAGCACCGGCGCAGTTGTCACCCTGTCTCCCAGCTACAAGACATGTTGTGGGAGCATGGGTAGGTTAATACATTACCTACCTAAGCACGTGCTGACATTATAGTTTACTTTTATGTATATTTCGGTTGCGTATGTTCATTAGGCTCTACAGTTTGACACATACTAGTGTTTGAACCCGCTTCTAAACCTCGCTTTTTAAACGAAATCGCGAGATAAAGGCCAGAATGATAAAAGAGGTCAGACACGAAATGATGATGATGATGATGATGACGAATGATTATGATGGAAATGTAGGATAGAATGTTCTTTTTCCAATGGAAGCAAGACTAACCCATTCAGTTGCATGTGCCAATGGGATGTACGCAAGTCACTAAAAAGTTTTTTGCATCGCTTGCAACTAGATTGCGTAAAACGCTAAAAGGCTGCCGCGTCACCGTTTAACGTTTCATTTGCAAATTGCGTTTGGCTCATCGTTTTCCTTCTAAGATGTGACGTTAATGAAAGTTGTTTCATAGTAACGAAATACTGTACTATTTTAGGCTGTATTTGAAACTAGTCCTAGAATCGCACGTCGTCCCGATTTGAAATACGTATTTTGTTTCTTACGTGTTTTATAATGCCGTTATTGTACTATTGTTTACATTATAATTTGAAACTTAATGAAGATCATAACACTTTTGAAGCATATACTATAATTCAAAATCAACTAACGACTTGTCCACAACCGCCTTTGGAGCACAAAACTGCTTTTGAAAAGTAATGTAGGGAACATTTCCCTTAGCATACCTAGGCTGTCCGAATGAAGCTGAGCCCTCCGTCTTTTGCGGGTGGAGTGCTTTGTCAGCCGCTGATGCCTGGCGAAGGCTCGTGTGAAGAACGTCTCCGTTGTGGGGCACCACAGAACAACCCCGTAATTCCTGCAGGGCACCAGAAATAAATCTCTTTTGACCTCCCCAGCCACACAGATCGACTTGCAGCCTTCTTCATACGTCTCTGTCACTGGGTCAGAGACAACTCTGAAATAAGACCCTTTTAACATGCCTCGCCTAGAAGACTAAACATTTTTGTTTGTCCTCAAATTGGATGTTGTTCTAAGCCTGGAAGATTTAAGAATTTGGTATTCCTTTCATATATTTTTACACTAAATTCGTTTCGTGGAAGAGGTTTCTTGCTTAATAAATAATTATTGCTGCGGAAATGTGTTATGGTATTTATTAACATTATTGAAATGACTAACACATCTTTTGTGTTCTTTTGCTTGACAAAGCTTAATTTGGGAAGATTATTCAATGAATAAGGAGAAGGTAATTTTGCCTGAAGAAATTAATCGTAATGAATCCCCATTAAATTCCGTTTGGGGCCAGGGTGTAGGGCAGCGGGGAGGGGACAGACATAGTTTGTCGCTTGGTCAAAAACAGCGGACGGCACGGAATGTGGAAGAGAGAGAATAAAGAAATTCGTACCTGGTTGCAGAATAGTCGAATGTGGAGGGGGAGACGGCAGAACGCAGCGTATGGAGGCAGGGACTTTGGAGGGAGATAGGAGTGGGAAAAGAGACGTGAGAGAGAGAGAGAGAGAGAGAGAGAGAGAGAGAGAGGTGGAGGGACGGAACGGGCCAATGTGAGGCGCGATGGGGTGCAGCGAAGCGGGGCAGAGCGCAGTGGACTGAGTCTAGCTGTGGGCGGACGAGGCGGAGCAACGCTAGAGGTCCGGGTCCGATGCACCGCTAAACAGAGCTCTCCTCCGAACACACGTAAGCCCTGTGCGCTTGAACGCTCTTGTCGCGAACGTGTGTCTTGTTTATTGACCTTCCTTCTTCCACGCCTTATCAACCGACTCCCTCTCCTGCCTCTGCCCCTTCCCCTTTCACCGACAGAGGTGGCTCAGGGCATCAACAGATGTCAGTGCAGTCCCTCTGACCGGGAGGTTCTAGGGCTCCACTCCCCACGGTGGCAGGATTTTCGACTCTAGCCAGACAGGTACGTCGATTTCAACCGCTGTCGGGTTGAGAGTTCCAGCGGCCGGCTGCTCGGATTGGTAGTTTCTCCGATCAACACCAGGCGAACGCCGGAGCAGTATCCTACCAACTTACCGGGCCATGGACCGCGCGCGATCTTTCCTACCTCTTCCTTCTCTTCCCTTACAGCAACACTTGCATGCACTACACTACTACATACGCCGGGAGATCGGTCGGGAGCTTAGAGCTTGTCCCGGCTGGCACGGTGCCCCGCTGGTGGAGATACCTGGGCGGGGAAAGCCCTCCAGCCGACGGTAGATCGGCGCCGGATCTCGTCATGAGAAGATCATTCCATCTCCAGCGCAAGAACATGCGCCACATTTATGGAACTAATGACCGTGGTAGTTAATGTGCCCGGATCACTAAAACAATCAATCAGTCAAACCTTTTCCTCTCCTTCTCTTACCTCTCCTCTCCCTTCTCCTCCTTCCACCTCGTCCTTCTCGTTTTCCTCATCGCCCATTATCTTCTCACTCACTTTTCTTCCTCTTCTGTTCTTCCTCTTTATTCTCCTTCCATTATTTACCTCGTGCCCTTCTTCCTCTGCCTGCTCATCATTGCCGTTCTCTTTTTACGCGTCGTCTCCCTCTTATGCTACCCCCTCTTACCTCTCATCCTCCACTTGTCTCTATCCACCTCTGTATTCCCCTCTCTTGCTTCCCCTTCTGCACCTCTCCGTCTCCTCTCTATCCTCATCTTTCCTCCCCTTCTGCCCCTCTCCATCTCCTTCTCTCAATCTTCTCTCCCGTCCTCTCCCGTCTCCCGTCCGTGTAGGTGGGTGGCGAGTGCGTCTGCCCGGCCGCTTCCCTCTTCGCCTCGCTTCGCCTCGCTTCGCCTCGCTTCGCCTCGCTTCGCGCCGCGTCCCGGGCTGTGGGCGGCGCCCGCCGCGCCGCGCTGTTTCTGGGTCAGCGCTTACCTTCCTCAACCACGCGCGCCTTTTTGCTTTCTTCTCTCTCTCTCTCTCTCTCTCTCTCTCTCTCTCTCTCTCTCTCTCTCTCTCTCTCTCTGTCTCTCTCTCTCTCTCTTTCGCTCGCCCGGCGCATCGGAGGAATGCGGAGCTAACAGTAAACTGAAGGAAGGAGCGCTTTTCATAAAGGACTCAACAGTCGCCACCTTTCCATGTTTCTGCAGAAATGAAAACAGGAATTCATATTGCAGGGAGGGGAAATCATCTGTTGTGTACGTAGAATCTATGTTCAGTCCGATGTCGTGAAGAAGAGAGGGTTGTGCTTCCCCTGTGGGTGTTTTGAGTTGTTTTTTTCGTTCTCTCAACTAATTTTGATGATCAAAGACCCAAACAATCGATTTGCAACATGGTAATGGTACAGTTACCTGACAGTAATTGATTTACACAGGATTTTCTTGATAAATCAATAGAACTATTACATTGCGCTCCTACATTGTCAAAGTAACGAAACTACATTTCACAGAAACACTTCTATTTTGTCTGTTAAATAAAGTGTAAACATGCTTTCTTTAAACATTTGAGTAAAACACGGTCTTTAACGGCATATTTAAAAACATATGGAAAGGCAGTTATTATTTGCTTGGTATCCCGTAGTATTTTAAAGTTTTTTCGAAATCGATAGAATTCTGTTGATAACAATACCACTCATCATGAAACCCCAAATTGCACTTTTATAGTTTACACAGTATGTAGAGTATGCATGGAAAATTCCATTCAAAGAATACGTGTAATCACAGTCTTGTCCAGGTGTGGAAAGATTCATTACGCCGTAGACGCCGGATCCATTGGCGGAAAGGTCAGCGACCCGACCTTGACCCCCGAAGCGCGGAAGGCGAGTGGACGAAATGGTTTATCCAACTAGCTAGAGTTTACCACGTAGAGTGGCTGAAGCGCCTACATCTTTGCAGCAAATGGAGGCCATGCTTTTTGCCGTAAAAGCAGCGCCCTCTGGAGAAACAGAGCATTCTAGCATTCCGTTTGGCACTGGTTAAGGCCGCGCGGGGCGCTAGTAATATAAATACTCTTACTCTCGTGTTTCACGACCGAAAAACAAGCATTTAAAAAAGAAATCTCAATATGTTTGGAGAACGAATTGGGCAACTTTAGAAACACGTAGCTTTCTGCGTCGTTTACTTTATAAGAATGGAAAATTGAAATGTTATTGCAGTTACCACAACGCCTGAAAGTGAGTGTTATTGCAATAAGAAGCAAGTAAAAAAATCAAAAGAGAGGCGGCAAACTCAAAAAATTATAAATTTGTGGTTTGATGACTTCTATTTTTACAGTTATATGCCGAATATACTAAATTCATTGTGAATATTATTATTATTATTATTATTATTATTATTATTATTATTATTATTATTAATATAATGCAGATAAACGAAAAGACAACAATATAGAAATAAGATCAGATACAAAAAACATGACGCACCTCTCATGTTTTTACTGCAACATGGCGACGTCGAGCGTCGATCAAGAGCGCTGAAACCAATATGTGGTATATTCTAGTTCGTTGGCTTAATCAAGAGCTCGTAGATGGGAGGGTGAGCTCGCACGGGAACTGTTCGACGGGGAGTCGAAAGGATGAGCTGACGCGAAGGCGAACGGCCGAGAGGGAAGTCAGACAGGAAGGCGAGAGGACAGGCGGACGGGAGGGCGTGCGGAATGCAGAGGGGCATGGGGGTGGGTGAGGAAGTGGACGGACAAGTGGACGGAGGCAAAGACATGAAATAGGGACGTTGAGAAGAGAAGATATATAGAGCAAAGAATAATACCGCAACTTTTCCTGAACGTTGACCTTGCTTCCTTCTCTCTGGCGCAATAAACAGTTGAAGGCATAAGCTCGCAGCGAGCTCTGATGACAGCATTCCAAGCACATCTTTGCTGGCGCGAAATAGAATCTATTTTCTGTTGAAGACGGGAACTTTTGCCGGTCATGTAAAGAAATTATCGAAGCGTGTGAAGATCGATCACAGGAGATATCTCGAACTCCTGATAAAGTTAGAACGCAAATTATTAAGAACGTTACGAAGGCGTGACTGATTCTCCAGAGATTGGCACTGCTTCGTAAAATCTAGTGGCTGATTTCGTAACAAGTCCCCCCCACTACCCGCACTTCTTCAATCCATCGTTCAAGAAAAGTTGCGCGAGTAATATCTCGTTCTTCTTTAATAGCAGTGCGCGATTGGTGATCGCGGGGTGATGGCAAATTTTAGCAAGACATTGAATCGTTACCTACGTACATCACCAAAAGGTTTTCGGTGTCGATGTAAGCATCAATATAACATCGATGTTTTAAAGTTGATGAAACATTTCGAAGTAAAGTGTCCTGGTTCTAATGTGAAAAATAACACGTTAATAATAGTTTCAAGTATATTCTGCTTAAATTTGACCGTCATTGTCATGCCTAATTAATATTTTATGTAGTCAGGTACAAAATGCTGTTTAGCGATATTACCTCGTAAATAATAATCAACAAGGTATTAACACTGGAGAAAGGTTGGGAATAGCAAACGGATTTGTGCGTTTGGGGATTGACAACAGTGACAGTTGTCAATGGCTATTGATTCCACAAAAAAAATGTGAATATCCACAAAAAATCCAAATCCAAAACAATCCACAAAAAATAGAAACTGAAAATTTTATTTATGCGATCATGATAAATTGTTTTTGAAAACATTGATGTTTCTGAACAAGTATATAGATTTGAAGAAAACATCGATGTTATAAAATCCGTGTTTTAAAAACATGGGTGTTCTTTTGCCATCCCCAGGTGGGCGAGGGATCGGATTAGAGGCCAAGCAGTCGAGTGACGAGGCGAACGACGGGTGAGGGGAGGGACGGACTGTGGGGCTGAGAGAGGCCGCCGGACAGGCGCGTGGGCGAGCAGGGAGGGGGGGGGGGGCGGCTGGAGGTTTGGCGTTGGCGGCGCGCCCGCGCTGCACCCCACAGCACGCGGATATCGGCGTGACCGCGACGCGACGCGACGCGACGTGGCGGTGCGGGGAGCGTGCGCCACAAAGGCCTTTGTCCCGCGGCCACGCCCACCCACCCACCCACCCACCCACCCACCCACCCACCCACCCGCTCGCCCGCCCGCCGCCACGCTCACCGGCACAGCGCGAGGCGCGGCAATCCAACGCCCGGCATTTCACTCGCTGATTACATGCTGCTTCGACCTATATCGCTAGTTACATGCGACTACTTCAGGATTATCAAGAGGTGGCACAGTGCACCTGACCTGCAGGGCATAGGGCTCGTGGCCCGACGGTGGCAGGAATTTCAACACTAGCTACATTGCTACGTGGAATTCAGTCGCTGTCTGGAGGGAAATTCTAGCGGCTGGCTGCTCTGGTCGGTAGTTTCCCGTGGTGTCTCCGGTCAATACTAGACGAATGCCGGAGCAGTACCCTAACAAGCGGGCCACGGGCCGCGCGCGATATTTCCTTCCTTTTTCTGGCCCTACCGTCACTCCTTACTCACACACATTTATATTTACATATTTATAGGGTCGGGAGCTTATAGCAAGATTGTAGCTTACAGATACCTTGTGGAAAGCCACCGCAAGTCGACGGGTATGCCGGCGCTGATCTCGCCATCTCGCGAGGGAAGATCATTATCGTCTCTCGCAATGAAAACGCTCTACACTTGACACGCTCTTAATCAGTAAATAATCAATCAATGCTACGGATCTCCGTAGCAAAACTCTTTGGGCTTCTGCTTTTGCAAGGGATGTCAAGCCAATTGTGTTGCAGGTGTGTCGCATTCAAGTAATGGTATTAGTTTAATCACCGACTGCCACGCCCCTGGCGGCGCAGTCGCGCGTGGCGTAGGAATGCAAGGCCAAGGTTACGCCCTGGAATTCATTCTGAGCACTCGCATATGACACAGCTAAGGTACGAATCTGGCTAATTCGCGAATTAGCAGGTTAATGTTCACATTTACGAAAATTTGTCGATAAACTCAGAAGTAGGAGTTGTTTCGATCCTACTGCGGACTTTGGCGGAATAAAGTTCACATTAGATTATACGAGATGGCTGGGGTAGGTAAAGTACTTTACGGTGACGAGTAATAGCAGATATTATGTGATTAACAGGAATAAAACTTACGGTCGAAAGTTCCTGGGACAATTGAGAAGCAACATGGAATGTTTCGAATTTCGCTGTCAATCCTAAATTTTTACCTACTCGATACCACTTAACAACTTAACCTCACTACGTACCTCGACGCTTTGCTACGCATTTTGGAATTAGAGGATCGAAGCTCCGTCCTTCAGCCTACGAGATTTACATAAAACAGCCTGGAGTCCGTTCAAAACTAAGTTTCCGTTGCATTTTCATGTCAAAATACTTATGACGAACAAAAGCCGTCCCACATTCTTATTCTCCTTATTCTAGCCATCGCTGTGTGGCTAATGCTAACGTTACCCAACTGGTATCCAAAATGATCCGTTCATCGCCAATCGTCGTCATTCATCCACTTCGTCTCGCCGATGTGCGAATTTAGGCTAATTCGCGAAGTAGCTTTATTTCAGAGTTAAACAGTAACACATAAACAGTTTTTCCTTTGGGTCTTCGAAGCGAAAATTCTTCGCGTGTCTTCCTTTGGAAAGGGAAATGATGCTGGTTACGCCATGTGGTAGGTTTGTCACGTTTAAGTAACGGTATATACCGAAGTATCCTTCCCACCTCGGCGACATTTCCTCTCGCCACGCCCCTGCTGGCAGTGTCACAGCAGCGACAGCGCATGGCCGGAGTGGTAGGAATGCGACCCCAAGGTTGCCAGCAGAGATTCGTTCAGCTCTTGTGTGGCTACTTATTCGATTGGAGAGTGATTGGAGGCACGTCAACTGTTAAGGTCATTAGTCCCGAAGGTCCATGGCATGTGTATATCGCGAGAGGTGGTGATGATCTTTCCCCGCTGGAGGGCGAAATTCGACGCCGACCTTCACATCGGCTTGTGGGGTTTCTCCCCAAACAGGCGTCCTTCCACCAGCGGAGCACCGCCCCAGGCGGGACAAGGTCTGAGCTACCAACATGTGCGGTAGTGTAATGTATGTGAGTGTCTCATTGGCTTATCGTCAGTCGCAGTCAGTTATGGTCTTTTATCCGTTCGGCCAGGGGCTACTAGGTTTTATAAAACTACAAAGCCTACTCATCTTCCTATTCCTCCATTCTACTCATCATCCTGCTTCGTTATCCTAATCATCCTGCTACTCCTCAATCCTACGTATCCTCCTACTCATCTCCCTATTCCTTTGTCCTACCCATCCTGTTACTCCTCAATCTTACTCATCCTCCTACTCCTCAATTCTACACGTCCTTCTTAATCCTACTCATCATCCTATTCCTCAATCCTACGCATCCTTCTACGCCTCAATTGTATTCATCCTCTAATCCTCAATTCTTCTCATCCTCCTACTCCTCAATCCTATGCTTCCCTCTACTCCTCAATCCTACTCATTTTCTTACTCGTCAATCCTACTCATCCTCGTGGTGTGTCAGAAGCTTCCAATTTCCGGTGCTGCGCTCGCTAATGGAAAATGTACCGCGCGCGAGAGCGCTAAACAGATTCGTTCTCGCGCGAACGGTGAAGCTTTCCAGTTTTATTTTCCCATCTGCTGATTTGCGAAAAAAAAATCAATCGTTTCCCTCCCCCTGCCCACGCAGAGCTCACCGGCCAGCACCTGGGGCGAAACTCGCAATGTGATGCGCTGCGAAATGGAGGTTTTACTCAATAAGTGGATGCGTGTGGGCTGCCTGGTTGATGTGTGAGTGTGGATATAGGTTCGTGTACGTGTGTGGGGACTGCCTGTCTGCTTCCAGGCAAACTGTTTTACAATAAATGATTTGGCGAATGCGTTTGTGATAATGCTAGACCATTAAATGGTAATTTATTTATTTTGATGGGCTCGCGATATGTATTTGAAATGTGAAAAGGTAATGACCACGCCACATTGCGAGTACTATGCAATTTGCATTGTTATTTACAGATGACGGTTATTATTGCTGTTGTTTCACGCTGATCTTGCCGTGACATCCACAATTTGGAGAATTTTGATACTAGAGAAATGTACGGTAGTTTTAATTCAAGTGTGTAGAAAAGTAACTTTTTCAAAAATAGTCCATCTTGAGTTATGCTGTAAATAGTTTTCGAAGTGATGTAATGATCCCTGTATGCTATAAGTCTGCCGTGCTGTAAGTTAATTTCGTACAGCTTAATTCGTAGTACCAGATTCTGCAACGGGGGTAGTTCTGTCTAAACAATACCTGTTGACCAAGAATCAAGGAATGCGTTGATTCGGAAAGTACCATTCAAATTTTGCTCTGAGGAACTCCTTCAGACTAGAGGTTCTTTTAAAACTCGTAATGTTTACCATGGGACAAACATTTTAAAAATTGTCTGATGAATTCAGAACCGCATTACGTTATACTACGTGATAATCAAAATAACCTATGCATTCGTATGTTCGATGTACTTCGAACGGTTTCGAGCTACCGATAAAAATAACAGGGTGGAACAAGATGCTAATGGAACATTATAGACTGCGGCTGTAATTAGATATTTCTGAGGTTATCTTAACAATTATATATGGATACCGTAGCGAACTAGCAACAAGGGACTTTCTTACTAACTTTCTCCCTCTCATAGCTTCCTATGGTACTTCGATGTGTCCTTTCATGTGAAAGATCTCCGACATTAATCAAGTTTTGTGAGTGTTTCACGTTTTTGGTAATCGAAATTTGAGGTCTTAAAAGAAAATAATTGATGTAATAAAAACTTCGGGGACTTATACATCCTATATCGGTTTCGATTCCCAAATATGTCGCATTCTCCACGAACATATTTTATAAACGACGAAAAATTTAATAAGAAGTATTTGAAGGGTAGATTGATTTATGTGGTACGGGAAGCATGAGAAGGTATGGAGAAAATTGTTCAGTTGAAATTTTTGGACATATTTATGGGTGATAGTGCTAATGTTAATTTACATCTTGATATTACAGAAGAAACCTTCAGTTCTTTATATTTTTTATATTGTAATTCGTATTTTCCTGAACCGATTTATCCAATACTGGAAACGTCCGCTAATGGAACTCTTCCGTACGAAACGAAAAGTTGTCCGACTTGGCGACGTTTCACTTCAGTTCATTTTTGTGAGTGCGATTCGGCCGTGACGGCGGAACAAGGGCGTCGCTGTGCCGAAGGAAGCCAAGCTCGCAGTTAGCCTGCTGCGCGGCGAACGTTGAAGGCGGGGGGGGGGGGGGGGGGGGCACGGCCCAGACGCGACCTCCGCGTCGCGCGCCACTTACGCGAGAAGGGGCGGGGCCCTCGTCGCTACGCGCCCCGCCCCCGCCCCGCCCCCGCCCCGCCCCCGCCCCCGCCCCTCCCCCGCCCCGCCCTCGCCCCCGCCCCGCCCTCTGCCTCACCTCCGCCCAGCTCACGCTTCGACGAACTCTACCGTGCCGCCACAGCCCCGACCCCGCCTCGCAGGCCCCTCCCGCTCCGCCCCGCCACCGCCCACCTCCCAGCCTTTCCCCGCCATGCCTCGCCGCGTCCTCACGACACTAGCACCATCACCTCCCAATGCGTTACCGCCATCCACTCTGTCGGCCGCACCCCGGTTTGGCCCGACGTCTCCGTCATCCTGGACGATCTCCAACCCTCCTCACCTCCGCCTGCCCGGCCATCTCTGCCCCCGCCCCCTTTTCCCTAGCATCTCCTCCACATCCTTGCCACCTCACAGCCACCCCGTTACCACTACCTCCGCTGCTCTCAACAATCCAACAGTCCCCCCGCCCCGCCTCCTTCCGTTGTCCCCTCCGCCGATCCCGCCAGCCCCTCCATCTACCTCACTCCCCTTCCGCGCAATCGCCCCACAGGTTCTAATCCCTATCGCCTCCTCCCTTGCCACCTTCATGTACCCTGTTACCTTCGCCGCCCCGCCACCCCTGACTGTGCCCATCGCTGCGTGGTGTTGTCGTCTGACGCCCCCCCCCCCCCCCCCCGCCCCGCCGCCAAGCGTCCCGGTTCGACTCGGTCGCGGTGGTGGAGAAGTTCTGGGGCGCGCGGTTTCCCCGATTTCTTCAAACCCAGTTTTCAAAGTTTCGGATGGATGATAATTGCGGTGCACCGCTGTTTTGTGCGCCTCCCAACTCTCCCATTGCCTGCTCACCGTTCCAATAGATTACATGAATTTCTGGGACGAAACAGAATACAGAGACAACTTGGCGAGGGAGTTGGCTAGCGCCCCTGTTCCCCGCCTAATGGTTGAGAGGCGACCTCAGTGTTTCATTGCACCGCTTAAAGAACCGAAAGGTGTGCATGAGGCGAATGACAATGTGTTAAAGGTTGTGGATATAACGAAATGGATTTGTATTTTTATTATGGTGTCTGTTCCAAGCCTTACGTACTTGGTGGTGTGCGAAGCCTACCAAGAAGTACATGGACTCGCTCCCTGATGGAGCGTAGGTTGAAGCTGCACGATACGGGCCGGCCGAAAACTATTGTCCTACGAGAGTGCACAAATGAGGGTTTTACGTACCGTCACCCGTACGTGAAGGTAGTCTTTTCTCAAGACTTCTGAAAAACCGATGTGACGTCACCCTGCAAAGTAGCCGTTTTTCGAGGTGGCTCTGCGTTTTTGATAACTGTGTTGAGTAGAAAGAAAACAATTAATCGTAACACAAGCATTTTTATACGACCGTAGAAAAATTGTTTATATTTTGTAAACGAAATTATTGTTGTTTTTTTCACGATCTCGATTGTTGTGACTTATTGTTGTCGACAAAAATTACTTCAATCTCGATCGCTCAAAACAACAAATAATGTTACGTACGTAATATCGATACACTTAAATTCTACGTTGAACAGGATCCAAGTAACATCCACGCTGCCTCAGGATTTTAGTACTGTAGCTTTCAGGGCAGTTCCGTCTAGAGACCTTCCCTGTTCTGCTTCCGGGAAGCACCCAACACCTCTTGGCAGCCTTTGCCCCCCAGCGACCCAGATTGTGGGTGGAATACGTGTACAGGGAAAGCTCTGTACAAGTCGGGAACTGTGTTAGCACAGTGGAACCCGTTCTTCTCCCCATACAAAGGAGTTGCTATGGTTTACGTGAACGCAAGGTATTTATTTTTTTTGGTTAGTACTAATAACCACGGTAATAAAAACCAACTTTTGAGAACAAAGAAGGTGAGAAAGAAAACGCTAAACTGTAGTATTTTTCAGATGTGAAATATTGTATTATCGATTTTGTTTAACATAGATGTGTGTGACGTTTTTCCTCCGGGAAGCTCCGATTATTATTTCTTTGTTTTCAGTTGTAAAAGTGGGAAACTGTCAAGGGATTGCTTTCTACAGTCTAAATACTTTGTTGAAGTATTTAGTTAAAGTATTAAACGGTAGCCAAACAACTTTCCCTAGTAATTTTATTTAGAGTACGTCGAAGGTTTGGTCATTCCTTTAAAAGTAGTAGCTGACAGAGAAAATATAAATGCAAAAGACTGATATGTTTAATGTTGTAATTGATTCATGTGTGTGGCCTACATAAGACGATTACTGTCATTATACCATCAGACATATTTTAATTTTGATGAACTTTATTCAAGTTTTGTCCATCTTAAATAGGTTGTAGTCGATTCTGATTGTCTTGCATCCAATTTGATCGGTCAAATCCTTAATAACGATAGTAAGTGGCAGGGAGAGGTTTTGGAAGAGATCGAGTATTGAAGGTTCTAAGTAGTGGTTTGTATGGGGGCCACCATGCTCCAACTCTAAAGCATCCTTGCATCCAAGCATCCTTGCCCAAACCGGGCTTCGAACCAGCAGACTCCGTAGCATGCGGTTTCCGTCGTAACAGGTATGGTGTGGGGCGCATTGCATATGTTCAATATCATAATCTTTTTTTTAATGTATTGGATAATGAAGTTATTATACAGCGATTAGACATACGGCTTTTCAGTTGTTAGGAGCGAGCATTTTCAGACGAAAAAGATGTGAAGTGGGTGGAATCGGCGACTTCCCTTTAGCCATTAGAATGAAGTAGGAATGGAGCACGAGGAGTATTTATTTCATTATATAATATCAGCCAGATTATGGAGGAAGATTTGAGAGGCGAGTCGGTTACGTAGACGAGGTTCTACGGGTGATCTTTACGTAGATTGAGATGAGATGCACCGGCAACTGAGGGTAGATTTTGGAAGAATGTATGAGAACATTTGGTGATATATGTTAGGACAGGTTCTGTGGCTAGGTCTTTGTGGATATTTCTGTTACTTATTTACTAAGGGGCCAATAATACAAGACAAATAGGCTACCAAACAGGCCAATAATAATAATAATAATAATAATAATAATAATAATAATAATAATAATAACTGCAGTTCTGAGAACCTTATTTTGGAATATTGTTCAATATTATTAGGGGCTCCTTTAGTAATGCTGAGGGCCTGTAAGTCGTTCACCTGGCCATGGATGGGGTGTCCCCGAGTGATGCGTAAACATAAGCCCCCCCCCCCCCCGGGAGTGGGCGTGAGTGGGCCTCAGCAGCTCCTCGTCGGCTCGGCGCCCGAGGGCGGGAGGGACACCGCGAGCGCCACTTTGAACCCGGCAGAGGGCTAAGAGGGCTAGTCCGTGCGTGAGCATACGAACGCAGTGTTTTTGAATCTTGTCTGAAATGAAGAAATTTTCCCCTGCTCGTCAGAAAATTACTTTGCAGATTTATTATGTATTTATTTATTAGTTATTTTTCAGCCTGTAAGATTGAAAAGGTGTCCATAAATAAAGACTAAACTTCTTCCCAAAATTCTTTCTGCAGCCTTCCTTCCGCTGCACGTCGCTCGAGGACACTCACCTTCCGCGCCGTATTTGAATAAAAGTCTCCAGTTCCATAAACTCACAACAAATGTATTTAGATTACAATTCTGAATTTTATAAATTAAACCCGACTTTAGGACCTCCAAGGACTCAGGTGTCTTGTCCTACCCGTCTCCATGACAATCCTTCCTTCAGCGAACTTAAAAAAATATCAGCCCTATATTCATTTCTCTATTTCTAATTTAACGATGTTTACTAAACTAGCTGTTATAACGGACGGAAATGGAACCAAGGATTTTACGGTCTGTTTATTTCGTTCTTTAATATGATTAAATGCAAGGAGAATGCACAATAGCTGCAGTTCCGTAGGCCTAACCTCAACGCGATCGTCGTTCAGACTCTCGTTCAGATATAAATAGTAAGGTGTGATGATGCTGATTCAGGTGGTTAAGGGTGAGGAATGAGAATAATTACGGAGTGAATAAGAGTTGAATGAGGGGCGGAAGGATCAGGAGGACTACGAATACTCCCACCACAAAATTCCATTGCCCACCTTGAACTTACAGTGACTAGTATTTCGACGTCTACATTTTCTATATTTTCGTTAAATCTTCACAAAATACAGTTTTTTTTGAGTCGTGTTGCTTATCACAGCGTTCTAAATCTCCGAATACGTCAACACTTCTCTAAATTAAGACTCGTTATTTTCTTTTGATCTCAGTTGCTGGTTCATACGAGGACGGAAGATTAGCGTACCACTCAGCTCTGGGAAAAGGATTGAAGGCAAGGTGCTGAAGAAACATTTCCCCAAATGATCATTTTTGGTCATTTTACTAAAGTTATTGAAAATAATCGTCGTAAATATATTTCTCCACATTCAAAGCAGTATTCACAATACGAATATGCTGGAATATATATTTTTTCAATTTAAAGTTAACATTAAAAAATATTTTTATAGGAAATTAAAGTGAAATTGCCTCTCTCGCCGGGATGGTTTCTGGATCCGACCCTGGCTGAGAAATGGTAACTACATACGTTAAATTGCTGGTTGGAATCCTGATACTCTATATGTAAAATTTGCGGGCTACTCCGTATTGCACCACAGCCCCAGTGCCTGTGTATTAGCCGCGAACCCCTATCACCCCCTCCCCCTCCCGCTCCCCCACCCTCGCCCGCGCGCACGTGAGTCATCGAGGCGGCGTCGCTCCGCCAGGCGGCCGCCCCTGGCCACTGAGCCGCCCACTTCGCCGGGCGCCGCGCGAGGGGGCGGACCGCCTCGGAGGGGGGGTGGCGACTGGGGGAGCGTGGATGGAGATGTCGGGGGGGAGTCGTGGATGGAGATGTTGGGGGTGGGGCTTGAATGAAGATGTCGGGGTGGAGCGTGGATGAAAATGTCGGGGTATAAAAACAAATGCTGTGTCATTGATGAAGAGGGCAAATTACGATGTTGGCAAATGTCTTATTTCACTATTCATTTCTCCGATGCGCCTCAGAGGAAGAAAAAATACATCGCGAAGAGACTGGGGAGACGCAATCGGGGGCGCAGATTTACTGTTGGGAGTAAAAATACAAAAGACGCGCTGACGCGACGTAGGGGAGTAACTTTGCGGGGTTGTCTGGGGGAGTGAAGTGTGATAGGGGGAATGTGTCGCGGAGGGGGGGGGAGCGACGAAAGTGCATGAGGGAACTGGGAGCGCGCGAAGGCCGTTCTTAGGGTCCGCCACTGGTCTCAGATGTCGATACTCTAAATGCTTGTATCCAGTGTACGGTTAGGACTGCCGAAGGCAGTCCTAACCGTACACTAGCTATGCATGTTCCTTGTTTAAAACTATAGGCAATGACGGAGCAGTGGTTGATACTGGTGTCCAGTGAGGACCACTTTGAGTCTGTTCTGCGTTCGTAGGCTTCCGCGGCCGGAGTCAATACATTCTTGGCTATCCAGGATGCGCCGCGTCTCGGTCAATTGTGCTGACGATTTATCCAGTGCGTAGCAGTGTAGCTCTGTAGAAGGCCACTGCAAGATGGCCGAAACGTCAGCACGATTGACCGAAACGCGGTCCCGGATAGTCAAGAATGTTAGAGTCTGTTCTGGCTGAGGAAGTGCCATGGACGAGATATCTAGGTCGATTCCATAACTCAGGGTCCGGTGAGAAAAAAAACATCACCACTTACCGGGTAAAATTGTGCAGAATTGTTTCGAGACTAATGAACTACAGCAGTGGAAGTGTCCAGAAACATAAAATCATCTATTGATCAGACAAATCGACAAATGCAAATTAATTATTACCCTTCAGCATTCATTACAATTCAGTGATATTGTTTTAATTAAATTTCAATTTTTCATGAAACATAATTTTAGAATACACACCAATTCAAGTAAAAATAATTTAAGCAACTTTGACAATAATTGAACTTGTCTTTGAGAAGTAATTTTCAGTTCGTACGAGAATTTCACGTTTACTACGAGAATATTTGAAATGTAATGATGTTCATGCTTCCTGCTGTCTGGCTTCCAAGTTGTTCTTTGTGTGAAGTTCTTTTTACTTTTCTAGATGAGTGAGCTTTTTTTACTGTGCAAGTGATCAGTGGAATTGTTGCGTTAGTAGCAAAACGGTGAAGCATAGATATATACTCGTAGTTTCTTTTTAGATACAGGTTTTTAGAAATAGATATTTAGTTTCTTTTGCATCGACCACTGAATTCATTCTCTCAAAGCATTCAGTGAGTTCACATTTCATGTTGCTGGTTCATTTCCCAGCAGTCATTTTTCATTCATTTATCTTACCAAACTCTTCTTATTAATTTGACAATTTAGTAAAATAATAAATTTAAAAGGGATAATCGTTTGTTGATTGTGACGCATTTCTATTAAGCCGCGTGCAAGCCACTTAGAAAACACATTAAACCAGCCATTTTAAAGACAAATTAATTGTGATTATTAACCAGAAGGTCCTCTTTATCAATCACGATCGACGAAGGTTCCATCCTTCCCATGAACTCACGCCAGCAAGGTCAATCGAACTTCTGCAACGCCAGATGCCGAAGCACCGCCTCCACCCCGTAGCTCTCACGTAACCCACGCTCTTCCGGCCTCCGCGTGGTTTGTGAGCAACACCTGGCAGGAAGGAGGAAACACTTCATCTCGCGGTCCCGATCCTATTCATTCCGTCGCCCAATTTCGAGGCCGGGGGGGGGGGGACGAAAGGGCAAAGGGCAGCGGAAAGGCGCTTGCATTGGAAGGAGTTTGAAATTCATTTCTGCTTCTAGAGGGATGAATGGAAAAGAGCACTGAATTTTGTGTCTTGAACAAGGTTCCGTTTTAGCCGTTGTTATCAGAGGGTTCTTAATAACGCTGTTTAATTTTAGATAAAAATGTTCAATTATATGAACTTTCTTAACAAATACGTTCAAAAACTGGCAGTAATAATTATTGTAAGCATAATATTGAAAAATAAATCTCTAGAAAGTGTTGACACTAAGAAATATATAATTATTATGAAGCCTAGATGAAAGTCCATATACTGTTGTACGCCATAGTTTTTATTTTTAAATAATACTCTACGACACATATTCCTCCCAAGGTAAAAATATATCGCACGGTTGTTCGAACAGCAAAAAGTCCTAGGATTATTTAAGAGATTATTAAGGCAGGATTGAGCTCACAATGACAACGATGAAAAACATAATCCTTCTTTAAAGCAGAGGGATTCAAATCTCGTTTCTGGGACGGTATGAAGGATGGGACTGAGTAAAATTGACAACTGTGAAACAAGAGACGAGCAGCGGTGGCCACTTCAGCCCTGACGCCCGTTACCACAGAAAGCAACAGCAGCCGTGTCCCTGTGGTCACTCGCCAACGGGTTTTTCGGGCCGGTGTCTTGAAATACGTTGGAATTTATGGGCTCTACAAACGTTCCCGTCTTCAATAGAGGACACCTTAACGAGTTATAACTAAAGCACCTCCGATTCGTCGAATCTAAAGTGGATCCTAATTACTGATTTAGGGAAAATGGTTTTCTGTCTTGAGACACGTAGATGTAAGTAGTGCATACGGATTAAGACGTTTTATAGCGTCAGTTAAGGAACACAACTGTTTTAAACACATACATTCAATATAGAGATCTAAGACATTGTCGGTAAACATTTTATCTATTAAATTGGTAATAAATATTTTCGTTTTTGCGAGTCAAAAGATGAAATCATGGCTATCTAGAAAGACGTACTTGAATATCGAGCAAATGACTAGTTTTTACAATTCGATTGAAACAATACATCTTGCACAGGTCGTACGACAATTGGCATCTTACGATAAGTAGGCATGTAAACTAAGTGAGCGAGATAATTTCTTTTTGTAATTATTCGGCGAATAGTGACGTCTCATGTTTGGATACGTCCCGTGGTCATTTACGTGTGATATGTCACTGCTAATTATTACTTACGTATTGTTTTGGAATTTTTCTCTGAGTTACTAAACTAGTGATAATACAAGAATGTTTTTTTATATTTTTTACGAATGCAAAGTTTCTAAAATACATTACTACAATTTATCTCAATACTCTTAGTCCTATGATAATGAAAGTAAGGTTTCTTCTTGAGGCCGTAATTATCGATATTGTATTATTTTTATTATTATTATACTCTTTCTTTACTACAATCCTTTTATTTCTATCACCACAAAATCAGTTTTAGTTTGTTAGCAAGACAGCTTTTAGGGACATGTTCATCTAGTCGACCAATGCACCAAGTGGAGGGTGGCTGTATACAAATGGAAATTAATTAAAAGCTTTGCTGCGAGGGAGTGCAAAGCTGTAATGAAAAACGCGTCAACCGTGCAGTTTCAGTAAATGCAATATTTCCAAAAGCGGCATCACAGAGACATATTCAGTCATACCGTTTGCATTTATCACACAGCTATTACAATAAATATAGTAATATTTTGATGTTGGATGGAAGTGCATTCACTATAATATAAGAATGAAAATCATTCGTTATTTTCTATTTTATCACGCTTAACCTGTCCACTATTTTATTCATTAATATTGTATTGATATTCACTTATTTTGTAAATTAATGACACCGAGTTGTACTCTATTGCAGTTAAATATATGATATCTTATGTTAATTCGAACTACAGTGAGTAGAATTCCTTTATATCTTGACATTTTGCATTTGCCTTTAACGTGCTTATAAATATACTAACATTGATGAATCTAAATATTCACTGTCTTCACGTTTTGGTCAACGTTTTTAGCTGTATTTATTGAACATGACTCGTAGGACCCGTTGCCGGTTTGCATTGACATAACTAGGCATAACTGGGGCAGTGAATAAACTAAAGGACACGTAATTGTGGTATGAATGATGAAACAATGGCGCAGCTGGAAGCGAGCATATTTTGGACAAACAAATAAAGCAGCAGTATGGATAAATGAAATGCATTCGGTATGCTCATATTTATCATTAAATAAAATACTTTGATAGTAGCTACGCGAGAGAAGTGCATCGAGTGGTATTTTAGAGTAATATTCGTTGGAAAGTTGGCGTTGGTTAGGTTCAATGATGTTTGATATTGTAGCGATGTCGAAGGGTGGGAAACGAGATTTTTTGGCAAAAAGCGTAAAAAAAAAATAAAAACGATGAGGATATGATTCGAAGTTACATGTTCACAGTACATTTGATTAAACTTAATCATTCATCTCTCAAGGAGAGTCTATTTATTATTTCTCTGCAAATGGTTCTGTAGTACGTACCAGAAAACAGTGAATGCACCTGGGAAACTTCGCACTCACCTCGTACTCCACCTTAAATCCCACACTAAATGATAGTAATTTCAATCCCGTACTTCGAAATGGAAATTTCGCTGCCACGATATGGTTTTCATTGTTAATTTTGTGTTTCTGGGTGCGTCGACAACTTGGTCATCACTCCCTTAAGAGAAATCCATATGTATATTTCTCCCCGGCTGTAACATGAGATGCGGCGCAGAACTTCACGTCGCTGCGCGGGATTTGTCTCTTAGAATAATCACAGCGAGGTCCGTTCGCCCTCGGTGGCTCGATTAGCGAGCTCGCTTTCCACGGCGCGTCCCTGGGTTCGTTTCCCGACCGGGCCAAAATAATAACTGTGCGCTTTCCGTACAAATGCCCTAGTATCTACTGCTGTGTGGCGATGGGAAAGCCTACCTTAAGGTTAAGAAGACCAGTGTAGACGCTGGAGGGATGACTTCGTGCTAACCACATTGCATGTTATTAAATGCACTTATTAAATTGCCGCGAGGCGGGGCCATCGCCAAGGCCTGTGTCGGACTGTCGAGCCAAAGGGCAGGAGGCACCCTTGAAGTCGCGCACCCTCTAAGCGCCAGATCTGTCTCCGGACTTGTGTGATTGCGAACGGCATTTAAATGTGTGTTTGTGTGTGTATGTAAAGGGAGAGGAGAGTCATTGGCCCTTTTGTTAGAGTACCGCTTCAGCGTTGGAGTGGTATTGATGGGACAAATGACAGAAAACTATCGATCCGAGCAGCCGGAATTCACCTCCGGACCGCGACTGAATTCGACCTAGCTAATGGACTGTGATATATCCGCCATCGTTGGGGCTCGAACCCTAGGACCACCCGTTCAGCAACGCTGCATCTGCCCGAGCTGTTGTCCTGAGACATCTCCGCCGGGGCACCCGGCTGCGGTCCGCTCCATTCGATTAATCCGGTTGTCGTTAAATGCTTCCGCGCCAGCCTCATGTACGTGTTTGCGACGTCCTCTTTAATTTCGCGAGTGCGTTTCACCCTCTGCCCTGGGCTTCGCGGGTCCGTCGCCCTCCCGCCCTCGTTGGCGCCCTCGTCCTCGCGTCCCCAGTCGGAGGCTAACGCGGTTAGGCCGCTCGCCCCCGTCCTCCATCTCGGGACAAAAAGCGTAAACCGCCTGCCAGCCACCGCCCGGCTTCCTCCGCGGTGCAGTGGGCCCAACGCCCAAAGCCTCAGTCGGAGCAATTCTGGCACGAGTGCTGTGGAGAATTCGGGGAACGAAGGAAAGTACATATCATTTCCTCGGGTTCACATTGAAATTATCGGATGAGATGGGTCACGAATATAGCTATTTTCACTACAGCATCTCTGACCGCGAGGTCGTAGGGCCCGAGTCTAGACGGTGGCTGGTTTTCAGCACTATCGGCCTAGCAGCTAGGTCAAATTCAGCCGCTATCTGGCAGGCAGGTCTAGCGTCCACAGCCTGCTCTGATCGGTATTTTTCCTCGGTTTGACCCATGAATCCAGGCCGAAGGCCAGGCATGAATTCAGGCCGAAGCAGGACACTAATAAAAGTGGCCACGGACCGCGCACGATCTTTCCTTCCTCATTCTTGTTCTACCATCTCTTCTCACGTACACACATTTACACTTCCATCGCACATATCGGAAGAGCTTATCCGGTGTTGCCCCCGGGCGGAGGTATATGGTGTCTTGATATGAACGTAACAGATAGGTTAATTATATGGAGCGTGAAACAGGGGAATGGTTATTTGGTCCTTTGGTCCTTTAAATAAACAATGAATGTCCCTAGGAGTTCGCTATCAAATAACGTTCCAAAATCTGAATGATGAAATGTTACAGTTCTAGTTGAACAAAAATAACATGCTTCAGTAACAGCTGATATTCTGCCGAATACAAATTCCTCAGAGTGGTGCCCCTTGTTGCCACCACATGGCCCACTGGGCGACCACCGTCGAGGAGCCTGCGCTGGGATTTACTACCCCCTCTTCCATCCGCCCGCCCCGCCTCTCCCCGCCACGCCCCGTCGCCTCGAGTGTCTGCGCAAACACGACGCGCGCTCCTCTCGCGGAGGCAGCCGCCGTAATGGCCCCACGAGGAGGGAGGTGGGGGGGGGGGGGGCGCTCACCCGAGACACGATGCGCCGAAGCCAAGGAACGCATACTGTGACATCGTATGACGAGTTACGCATCTCATCTGTGCGATATACTCAGTTCAATCGGGTGGGGGATTATTTTGACACTCTTTTCTGCCAATGATTTTTTTTTGGGGGGGGGCGTGGGTTTTGGGATTATTGATACAAAGCTTAATGTTCAGGTGTGCTCTTCCGCCTGACCACGCAAATTTCTCTACGCTCTTTTCGATACCTAGCATAGAAAGAAGGTATTAATCAGTTGAAGAAATAGAGTATTTGAATTTGGCTCAGAGGTTTCTTTTCGGTTTGAGGATCTCTGTCGTGAAGAAAATCTACATGGGACAGCGGACTTTACTTCCCCTCCAAATGAAGGCGTACGAAGGATTTTTTTATCCCTTGAAATTTCACGTCTTCGACCGGGTTTGAAACCGTGATCTTGGGAAGAACATCCCGATACTCGAATCGCTACATCACCGAAGCCACTTCCCGACTCCCCATCATCCCCCTCTTGGGTGTCGAGCCGAGTGCGGTCGTCGACCCCGGCGCCTTCTGCGCGCGCGGAGCCGTTCTGCGCGCGTAAAGCGCAGTGATAACTGCGCGGGTTAGTGCTGCGGGTGCGAACTCGCCCATAAAGCGCGCGCTCTTAAATATTCTGCTTCCCGCACGCACCCAGCAGCCGGCGCGTCGCACGGCCCGCCCGGCCTCCAGGTGCACGTAGGCGGTCGAACCACTTCCTTGAGGAGCTTCGGGAAATGGTTAACGGATCAGGTGATATCCTGTGCGAGATATTTTTGGGGGGAGACTGTTCCAAGCCTCCACCAGGAAGGTGCTTCGAGGGCGAATGCTAATGGTAGCTGTGGGAACACACATCACGTTTCTGTGAAGACCAAGTTCAATTTTTTTTACAAAATTTATTTATTCTTCTTTAATTTCATTTAGTTTTTCAAATGATGATAGAATTTACAAATTTCTTAAGAACAGATTTGTCTGCAGTGTAATGTAGGTGATGTACTGTAATTCTATTAGCTGAAATGGTGGATTTAAATCTCATATGTAAAAGGCGATGCTTGTTTGTTTTTGGTTCGTGCTTAATGCGCTGCCGTACCGTTCATCCGATTGCGAAAAAAACTATGTGAATTTATTGCTTGCACTTCTGGGAAGAATATAGGCGTTGTGCGTATGCCTGCGTACATAGACGCGCGTTGCTGATGATTTTATGTAGACTCAAGCGCCCTGAACTGAGCGCTTTACGCCACGGCTCTCTTTACGCAACCCGCCGCACACTGAAGTATGATTATTAAGACGTCTTCATTGCGTATTCGGGCCCTTCGATTCTTCCAGGAGAGACAGATACATAGAGAACAGGGAAAGACAGAGACGCAGAAAGGGAAACAAACCAAAACGGAGAAAGAGAGAGCAGGAGAGAGACGTAAAGACACGGAACCACACTCGCGAGAAAGTCTTTCGCCTATTGAAATTTTTGCAGAGCGTGGCGTCAAACGATGTGATGACGTGTGATAACTATCACATGACCAGTAGCATGTAAAGAGTAATACATTGTAATAGTATTGCCAGGTCCACTAGTATGTAAAATAATGTAATTTATAGATATTTTACCGTATAAAACCTACGTAGAGTGGTGTACAACGGGTAGCCTGCAGGGAGGAATGGGGAAAACGATAAGGGGCGAAATGGGCCCGGCGCTGCCTCGGGCACTTTCCGGGCCACAATTCCCTGGATACTACTCGTTACACAGACCTGGTTTATTAAGCCGTCCAGGGCGTGTTGACGTAATGGTTCATTGCTCCGCTCTCCCAAAGGTAAACACTTGAGTAGACCGTTTGCTCTCTCCTCTTGAATACCTTTTCCAATATTGTGATAATATATTCGAGGACTCGAAGGCCCTTTCAATTTCTTCTGTCTTTGCTATTTTTCTTTTCGAATAAAATAAACAAATTTGTTATTCTTAATAGTTCTTAATTAAATATTGCAGTTGGAATATTGTAAGGATTTGAGAAAATTTAAGGATTTGAGATTGGATTGGGTTTTGCTAATGAGTGATCATGCCACGATACCTCCAGTAAAATAGTGCATGTACTTGATAGATTTATCAGATGGCGACTGTTTCAAAAAAAATAGTTGTAAATCATAATTCTTACGAAACTTTTGAAATAAAGATATTTGGATCAAGATTGGGCGTTTAATCGCGTATTACTTATTTTTCCTTATAGCAGATTTCTCAATTCTATTCTAGTTCAGATTTCGTCATATTTGAGTCAGGCACTTCAGAGCACACAAAAAATATTTCCACCGCTGTGAAGTAAACGTGTTTAAAGTTTACCAAGTAAATTACACTGGTGTCCTCTTCAACTATTTCTCAATATGCTTGCCGCAAATGGTATCAAAATGAATCACCTTTTTAATCAGCGCAACGTAAAACATTTTGTTTCCTCGAGCGATAGTGCTGTTGACCCGGATCCCGAGATAACGAAAAATCAATCTGCATTGCTTCACGGCGTCACGAGACGATGACGCGAGGAGACAAGAGCCTCTAGGGACTTCGCGCGAAGCGACACAAAGCACGACCGACGCGGCCAACCAGGAAACAGGTGGGGGAGCGACAAATTGCCCTCGAGTTGGAATGGTACGCTCCTGTAGTTCTCCTTTACGTGTCTCACAAATACGGACTATTCGAATAATTGTGTTCGACCAGGGCAGGCCCAGGACGTGGCGGGCAAGTGGCACCTCCCGCAGTCGTCACCCTGCCACCCGTCGCCCTCGCCGCCCTCGCAGCCCCCGCCGCCCTCGCCGTCCTCGCCGCACCTGTCACCACCCCGTCTCCGCCCGTTCAACCCCCACCTCTGCACCCACCTCCTCCGCCCTCCCTCCCTCGGCCCCCGCTCCTGACCGTCGCTCGCGAGGCCGTCACCTCCATCCTAGAGAACGGCACTTCTGTTCATTTTGCTGTCTAGCGCACGAGGCCTCTATTCATAGGCGCGCGCCAGACGCCGCCGCAAGTGGGCCAGGGCGTCGCGACGCTTCGTCTGCTGCAAGAGGGCGTCGCCCCCTCGCCACGCGCTCTGCTCGCTTTGCGGCGTCCAATCTCCACCCCCCACCCCCACCCCCATCCCCTTTCCACCGTCAATGTCCACAGCGGGACAATGGGTGCAAAGTAAAATGAATGATCTCGGTGGCTGGGGTATTTAGTGGGCATTGTGATGAAGACGAATTTTCCCCCTGGATAACATAGAACGTGGCAGAACCCGTTTTATGAGAGAATTAAGAATTTTATTCTGCATAAAATAGCATCAATCTGTATGTCTTACCAAGGTCGTGTCTCCAGAGACTTTCTGCAATATTAATCTTTCTCGCTTTTATTTTCGTAGTAGTAATGGATAGTTTTCAACAATGCATTCCCATACTTCTTTCAATCAATTTTTCTTCTTTTATTCAATTACACTCCTGAACTACTCGTAGACTGCATGGCACTGTAAGTATTGAACACTAGCACCTGCAGACGCCGATCGCCTCAGATATTAAACGTTTAGCTCGAGATTCAGTTTCTTTTTATCTCTTCTACCATGAATTCCTACTAAACGTATTGTACTTCCATAATTGAGACTGTTCCGCCTTCTGAAAAATGCGCAATCAACGTAACAGAGACATACCAATGGGGAGGGGGGTCAGCGACGTACCTCAGAGCAGTTTATATTCTCTTATTCTCTTTGTTTATTTTAGGTCGTTTTATAAGCAACTAAGGCAATGTGCAAATCAATATCCGTTATGATATCTTGTAACAACCAGAATTATCAAATACGAAGTTATATATAATAGCTAATAGAAATATTAAGTGCAATACTTTTTTACAATAATGTTGATAATTTTATTAAGACCAGCAATATTAAGGTAGTTTGACATTGAATTGCTCTTTGTTTAGAGTTAAAGACCGTAAGTACAGAAAATGTTGTAAATATATGTGCCTTTGTTACGCCTCGTAACAAAGTTTAACATTATTTTGTAAAAAATATCTACAATTTATTTATTTTTCCCTCTATCTCCCTCTCTCTCTCTCTCTCTCTCTCTCCCTCTCTCTCCCTCTCTCCTTCTTTCCCTCTCCTACTCTCCTCTGTGCATACCGATCGTTCTTAAATTTACAATTTGGTATTTTTTCCCTTCAATAATATTTTGCAAATTATTCTGGGTGCGCATTTTGTCCCTCCCCCTTGGTGTTGTCCAGGTTCGGAATCGCGTTGGTGTGCGCCTGTTCCACGCTGTGAGTGGTGACGGCGACGAAAGGGAGCTTGCAGCTCGGGGCAGTGGGTGCGCGGGTTGGCCCGCGGCCATCCTCCGCTCAGTGGGTAAAGAGGGCGCCGGATCCTTCGTACGGAGGCGGGGCGACCGGAAACAAAGGCCAAACGCCCCCCCCCCCCCCCTCTGTGCGAACGTGACGCGGCGGAAAGAGACACCGGGCGATGAGCGCTCCTGGGCGGCAGGCCCAGGCGACGAAAGCAACGAGGCCAGGGCGCGTTTGCGATTTTCTCGCGACCGTCTATACTTCTTCTTCCTCTTCTTCTTCTTCCTCTTTCTTCCTCTTCTTCCTCTTCTTCTTCTATGTAGGTATACACCTGTTTTGCTTCACGTTTCATCCCGGGGAATTCACTAAATGTAGACTGCATATCTTCTCTCCATTCTTCTCTGAGGTATTCCAGGTTTTCTCCTTCCTGATGGTATCATACCCTTATATTATCTTCATTAGTTTATCACAGTTCATTCGTGTGATATTCTTATTCCATTCTTTTTTCATTCTTTTCACAAATTTGTTATATCACTTAGTTTTCCACTGTTTTCTTACTTCCTGATTTCTTACTCTGTCACTCGTGGTATTTCCTACATCGATCGTTGTGTATTCATTTTTACTGATCGGTATAGTTGTTTAGTTTTCTTCAGTTTAGCTCGGGTTTCATCTCCCTATGTGAAAACTAGTCTTACCATTGTCTTGTCGATTTTATCTTTACCTTCTATGCTAAGGTATTTAGACGACACTTGAAAACAATAAAAAAATCAGAGTTGATGAGAGAAAATCAGCGTCGAAAAGCGATTGACGAAGAGAGGAATTGAGTTGTGAAACGGAAACCATGTTCGCTGGCACTGCAGTCTTCTCCGTACATCCTAAGAACGCTTTGGAAATACTTTTCATTTGTAAGTTGTTTTTTTATTTTTTAATTTCTGAAGTCTCAAAAACATAAATGGGGCGCATAGATACATTATTTTTCGTAGGGAATTATTTCTTTCCCAGCGTAGGGCATCAAACTTTCTAAGAAGATGGTCTCTGGTGCTCTTTCTTCTTTATCTCTACTTCACGTCACATCCTGAATAAGAGAATCCTTGAGCCTTCCTTACAAACGTGGAATGAGAACTTCTTTACACAGTCAAAAGTATGTTTTCACACAAAGACCATCCAATTTAACTTCTGCGGTTTTGTAATTGTGTGTCGTTTTATATCTCTCTTCTATATTCTTCTGACCTTCGCCACTTCCATCGCCACAATTCCAAGTAACAGCAACATCACACCTCCCACTTTCATCACAACTACTCTTTAACACTTTCTGTATCACCACCACTATATTCTTTATTTTGACTCTGGTAATACCTTATGGCTATACTTGAGAGGATCGTTGATTTAATTAAGACGAATACCTGACGATACGAGGTGAACATTGGAACAGTAGTGAAATGCGTAGGAGAGGGAGAACCTCCGAGAAAAGCCCGCAGGAATCCTCAAACTCCACGTTGATCGATCAGAATTTGCAATCCGATCCCCGTAGGTGGACAACCCTGTCTGCGCTGCGGGTCGCCCCTCACCACTGTAACACCCTCCCCATCACCACGACTCTAACGCGATCGCCGCCACCTCCGCGCCAGTCGTGTACACAGCCACGGCCGCGGGCGCCTGCCGTTGCTTGTTTGTTCAGCGAAATGAAGCCCCGCCGCCCGTGGAGTCGCCGTTGCGCCGGGGGGGGGGAGGGGCAATTTGCGGGCGATCGCCCACCCCGGGCGACGGGGCGATCGCTTCGATGGCTCATTCGCGGATGGGGCGCCGCCCACGCCTGACGCTCACCGCCCGCGCGGCGCCGGCGCACGCCAGGCGACGAGGGCGCTGCGTAGGGCAATCAAGCGGCGGATCGCCCGTCGCTGTTTTTCCGGCTGAGATGGTTCAGGGGAGACAAACGTTGCCGCTGCAGAGCTCCTCAACCAAGGAAGGTCCAACGGCTAGGGTCCTTGACACGATTTCGGCCGTAGCTACTTAGCAAATAGTAGTTAATACAAATATGTGGAATTTGAAAAAATATCTCTTAGTTTCTTTTTCTCATCGTAGGATTTAAAAACTGTACGGTTGCTCAGAATTTTCGTAAGCTGGTGTAAGTTAATACTGCCTGCTAGTTTGCGTTAAAATGAATCTCTGAATGTGCCCTTACAAACGCATTAATGAAGAAATGTTTAAATAATCCTACAAGTAGATCACATTGTATCTCTTGGAAGTGAAGAAAATTACGCAATTGAAAACTCTTGGTGGCTTTTTCAACTTTCAAAAATATTTGTGGAACAATTTGATTAAAGCGGCCTTGCTAATATGAAGGCAACCAGCAATGTATTTGTATCTCAGAACTCAAAATATTTTAGAAATTATAAGGAATTACACGTATACTACAATACTTCCAACACAAACTAAACTACTTATCACTCTCCGATCATTAACGGTAAAATATTTTGAATACTAGTCAGGAAAGAGCAAACATACTATGTAGCACAACATCCACAGCAATACCCTTCTTTGCAGTCGCGCAGTCGGGTAAAATTTGTGTAAAATGTTTTTTGGTTACATTTATTTTCTAAAACGTTTATTTTCTCATTTATGTCCATAAAATACATAAAAACATGTAGAAGAGTTTTTCAACATGGCCCTAACAGATCCATTCATCACACGCGTGATAACATTTCTGGCGCAAGTGGAAGTTAAGCGCCGACACGATGACAGCTACCTTGTCGACAGGTCGCTTTACAATCGCTGTCATCTTCTGTTCAAATGGCTGGACTCGTCAAATCGTTCAAAAACAGACATGCTGTTCGGCGTGTCATTCCGTGAAGGGGCTTCACGTGCTCTCCGCTGCGGAAAAACGAAATGGCGCTTTGCACGAAAAACAAAAAAAATGTTATAGTCGTCCGGATGGCCGAGATCGTTGAGGCAGTATTGCCGTGGCGTTCTCGGACTGAAGGATCGCAGGTTCGAGTCCCGCTTCGGGCATGGTTGTATTTGTGTTTGTCCTTTCACCCCTCTTCATTACTATATCACATCATACTGTTAACAATGTCGTTAATCTATAGTGGTCGCTATAGATTGATCTGGCTGTTGATGGGGTCTTAAATAAAATTGAAAAAAATACATTTTGGGAATGGACGAGCAAAGTTTTATGTTTCTTCTGCAATGGATTGAACAAAATATACGCTTAAAAATCAAGATACGTTTATGCGAGAAACACTGTTTAGTTGAAGCTGTCGATAACGTAGCTGTAAGTGATGTTATCTAGGGTGACATGGCAGTTGACATTGTTTGGCCTCTTTTGCCTTCCCACCTGTTACGAAACATGACGCATTCGGAAACAGTTGGGACAAGTCAACCTGCCTGATAATAACAAACTAATAATATCTGCATCACAGTGGATATTATAACCCGAGAAATGAACAGCATTGGTTCCAAGAAAATCACGCATGGAGTATACATCTCTGAATTATTTTTTGTATTAGGTTTGTATTAAGTACCATGATCGATCTCATGATCTGCCGCAACAATTCGCTGCGACCTACTTCTCTCTACATGAAATAGATGGAGTAAAAGAAAGGATGCACGAAGACGACAGAAAGAGGCTATACTTAATTGGTTGGTCACCTTCAACATGTTTAATAAGAATGTGGTCGTTTGAAGTTTAAAAGTAATCACATCCAAATGTGATAATTTATAAAGAAATATAGCTGTACGTATCTTTCACAGATTCGTGTTAGAATTTTTTATGGTTTTTACAATGAAATATGTGTTTTGACATTTTGATATTTATTTGACTTTGCTTATTGTTCCATATTTGATTCATTACATAGTCATTGTTTCCCCTTTCTCTGTAAAACGCATCATTATCAGCTCGGGCAGTTCATCATGGGACTTCCATCTCCCGCCATCCCCTCCATCTGAACCGGTGACGATACTGGCTACGATCAGTGACGAGGATTTGGCTGGAAATTAACGTCACGTTCTCTGGAGCTGAGAACCGCTGATCCGGAGATGTTAGTAGTTCGCGGGGAAATTTTCAGAAGTATTATGCTCAGGGTTTCTAACAGGGTTGTTGTTCCACTGATCTCACACAGAAGATGTACGAAAACAGCTACTTTAATACTCGCTCCGACTGTCACTATCAGTCTCATGGTTGATTATGTGAGGTGGAGATTATGTCCGTTATGTTTTGCGTGCGTACATGAGGCACTTGCTAATGTGGATAGTTTCATGAAACTTCTCCATTCTGTCCTGGTTTCTTTTGATAGCTCACAGTGAGGTTTAAGGTTTCATATTTTTGCCGGACCTTAAAGAACGCCAAGACTCGAAAATTGGTACCATCTAGGACAAGCTCCAACTCGTGAGTGTTCAGATTTTCCTTCATATCCCTGGAACTTGTAGAGGTTTTGTATTGTAAAGTTTTCCTTTCTGCCTTCTTTTTTATACTCAGATTTTTAGACAGTGCCACTTCATGGCCACCAACTGGAAGGAGAGGGGAATTCCAATACTAAAAATTTAAGCCGTAACAATACTTCAGATTGATAAACAGTGCCCCCCCACCCCCACCTCTTCACCCAGCTCGTGACCTTGAAGTATAGACCTCGGTGAATAGTCAGCACTGGGTTTGAATAGTCTGCATTTAGCTCCATACACCCCATCTGGGCTGGCGATGTTTTTTCACCTGTCATGAAACCAACGTCATTCTTAACCTAGAGTGTTCATGCCTACCACTGGCACGTGACACAAAAGTTGCCAGTGCGGAAGTTTTCTTGACCTGTCCTCTAGTCGTGTTGTGTTCACTACACGTCACATCTACCTCCACTCATTCCATCTGGACTGGTGACTCCTTCGTGTCATGGGCCAGCCGTTTAACCTTCTGTTCTCTAATCGTCACGAGTGCATGCCCACCATCGCATCCGCCGCCATTAACTCCACGTGAATCGTCTCCGTCCTCTTTGGTCACCCAACAAAGGTGCGCGGTCGTAACTCATCCGTGTGGCGTCGCCGTCCACCGCTGAAAGCCCCCGAGGCCTGGCCGCTGAGTGCCTCACCCGCTTCGACGCGCGCCCTCCGCCCACGCGTTATTGCGATGCTTTGCGTCCACTCCGCCTCGAAGGCGTCATTGCGAATGAAGCGCGTCGCTTCGCTGCGCATTTAAAAGGCATTGCACGCGGGACAATGCGGCTGATGGTGGGTCGCAGTAGGACTTAATGCGGGGGACGGGGGCGCCTCATTTGGAAGATTGATAGTCTTTTCGACACTCCTAATTAAGATGGCGATATGGTAATTTTTATAGCAGATGAGGAACGAAAGAAAAATATAATTGTTGATACATATCGACGCAATTTTCGCATCATCGTCATACTTAGTTATGACTTTCGCTCACATGCCAATGTACTCTTATCTGATTAATTAACAGATAATGTATGTATTTTTGGTAAAAAAAACAACAAAATTCTTCTATAAAAAACGTGGGATATGTTCCCCGGGGCAACTTTTTTTTTCAGTCAAACTGAGAAGGCGTGCGAACTAATGTAACCTCTAACCGAAGTTACGCATCCCATACGGGCGATTTATTTCCGTATCGATAACAATCGATACGGATTTTCATATCGTTACTATTTCATAATCCAAAATTTCGATATCAGTTGAAATGACAATGTCTGTGTACCGAATTCGAAAATATATTTTTTTTACTTTAACTTTACCAACAATCCGTTTTAAATATCGTACAAGTGCCAACACCATTATATTTTCAGTGTATCGATTCTAGTGTTTTTTGGAAATACATGTACCTAATCAACAAAGCAATTTCAGTACGTCCGTTTCCGTTTTACTATTAACGAAGGATCAATATTTCGTTTTAAAGGCAACATTTCCACCGAATTCTCTATGATCATATGAAAGCCAGCTAACAGTATTGATAACAATCAATTTTATTCTTATCGAAACCATTCGAGATCCAAAATATTGATATGTAGAATCATTGAAGAGGGACATAACGGATATCGATTCTATTTTTTTTTTTTAATTTTACATTCATCTAACGAAGCAAGCGCTTTATAAAGATGTTCAGAGCTGCAACCTGGCACTGTGAGTTACAAAGAGTACAGCGAGGATACTCTCACTGGAGACCTAAAATAATCAATAGTTATTTGTGAGATGAAAATGAGAGAGTAAGGGAATAGGTTACAAATTCAAGAAGATAAAAATTACAGAGAGTACAGAAAATCTTACGTTTCTCTTTAAGGCGGTTTAAATTTATCTTTTGGGAGTCTACATTCGATTCTTCTGCGTTGGTAATAGTTTTTTCTTAGTTTGAATATAGAAGTTGCAGGGGAGGATATTAAGGAAAGAAAGAAAATTGATTGGTGTATGATATAATGATAACTCGTGTGAAGATCAAACTCACTGTAGAGATTCTTGTTTGACACGTACCAAGGCGCTTCGACGGCAGTGCGAAGGATTTTATTTCGGAATGTTTGGAGCATTTTACATACGGAAGGGGCAGCTCCTCCCCAGAGAGGACATGCATAAGTTAGTATGTGACGAATGGCAGTTTTGTAAAGTAATAGGGGGGATCAGAAAAACTAATCTAAATTAGAAATACCGATTCCAATCGAAATGAGAAATATCAGAGGACGTAGTAGTAACACTCGCATGTATCAGGTGGAGATCCACGGGGAGGAAAATGAGGGAAATTTCCCCTCCCAAAATTTTTCAGCTATTAATTTTAACTTGTCACGAAACTTTTATAAAATAAAACGCAAAAATATTTTCGTATAAACATTCAAACGAATAAAACTGTATCGCAATATGAGCTGATTTTAGCCTGCGTCATTCTACATGATCTGTAACACGACACATTCGACCACAACATTTTGAAAAATAAAAATTTCTCCTCCCAAACTTCGTGTGTGGATCCGTCCCTGCGTGAATCCCAATGTTCCGTGTGCATCCGCGGGCGCGGGCGACGCCGAACCGCCGCCGAGCGTCCTGTGCCGAGCGGTACCTGTTGTGTGCCGGCGCGCCCCCACCCTGCTCCTCCGGCGGCGGGGAGGGAGGGCGCGGGGCGGGGCGGGGCGGGGCGCACGGCGCGTGCGCGGGGCGCTCGCCGGGCCGGTCGGTCCCTCTCCTCCGCGTGGCCTCAGCCGCCGCCGCCGGTCGCTCAGTGAGTGCGCGTCCGCGGCCGAGCGCAGGAGTCCGTGCGCGCCGCCCCGCGTCCCGCCGCCCGCGTGCGCACGCGACACGACACGACGCCTCGCCTCCCGACCATGGGCGGCCGCGTCGGCCTCATCTGCTGCTGGACCGGTGAGTACGCGCCGCGGACGCCGGCCGGCGTGTGTTCCCATTGCGTGTCTGGAGACGCTCAGCCGGTAGAGTGCCGAACTTCGCAGCACCTTAGGTTAATACCACAAGAGACGACGAGCAAGGAATAAGCGCGTTAGTGACGGACTGACTACTGGAACTGAAGTGATGATCACGAATTCGTTGTGGAATACTTCTTATAGTGATACACGTATTTGCAATTATTACTTGCGTCTGCGAAGTACCACAGTGTTCCTGAAAACGAACAGACCGAGTGTTTGCGAGTGGGTGGGCCACATTCCCTGATCTTGGCGCAAACTTAATCGTTCTGTTATGAGGAAATACTAGAAGGCGAAAGAAGTTGAAAGGCAAATATTACAAACCTTAGCGACGCTGAAAAAAATGAGAAAAATCAGATGTAGGTAGATTAATGAAACTAAATCGATTGGTGATAATATGGGATCATAAATATCTTGATACATTTTCGAACTTACAAATAAGGCTTCTGTCCATGGCGATCAGTTGTAGATCTAAAGAAGAAGCGAGTTGTAGAAGGGTGTAGCTCCCTGATTTGACAATTACGGAAACGTGCTACTACTGATGTGGAAAATGATTACGGCCGAAGCGTGTCCCGGCGCGGCACCGGGGAGCGATCGTGTATGTCATGTGCCTCACTCTTCGTGTGCGTTGTGTTCCCGGTATCCCTCCGTTCAGCTGTTCCCAGATCCGTGGAGTCCTTGACACTGCAAAGTGTACGATCGGCACACTATGAAACTTAGGGAGGATTAAAGACGACCGACTGAAATCTGCGGAAGTCTTACAATTAAAAATAACTGCTCGTATTTGTTTGTTAGTGACGTCTCAATTTGCTTGAAAGCAAACGTGCTGACAAAAAATGAGATAAATCTACGTCATGTTGAATACACGTGCAGTTAATTATAGTCTTGTATAAAGTTAAATACGCCGGGAGAACGGAGTTAACTTGTTCATTATACAAAGGAAATTGAATTTTTCCATAAAGTTGTTCCGTCTCGTGAGGTACAAATTTAGATTCGCACCTGTTCATTTTAAAGAAGAAATAAAAAAACGAATAAGTCATGGCGATCGACCATTTCGTGACTTGTGAAACCGATAGTTTTCGATGATATGAGACATCTAACGTGTACTTAAGCTGCGCCTGCTTGTCATTGGAATATGGGAGCTTGACGTTTGTCGTCCGTCACTCTGTGGAATATTCATTATGTTCAACTGATTTTTTTCAAACTTCGTAATAACAAATTTGTGACGCAGTCGTAGAGAATCGCAATGTGCTCGCAAGTGGTTGCAGAACTCAATCTGCCTTCTGTGGCAAGTCGCGATCTCAACCTGTCAACTGGTTGAAAGAAGTTGTGTCATTACCTACTTTTTTCACAACTCTTTCGCATTATACGTCTATCTACCTGATAACGATCCTTTCGATACTTCCATCAAATTATTGCATTGGTTATAAGCTTGTGGTGCAAAGCGAGTTTTACGAAAGTATTGCAGTATATTGCAATATATTGTAGATCTGATAGGAGTAAAACTTTTTCAAAAGCAAATATTATGTTATCAGAAACAAGAAAAGTAATACGTCTTTTACATGCTGTGTTGCGATTAAGTAAATGTAAAGGAAAAATTGGATATCGTGTTTTTCAATAATACAACTTCAATAATACGCATCAGCTTGGAGTACAGAATACTTAAGAGTTTTCATTTGATTTACGAACTCGCGTGCCAGTAATTCGTATGTGTACGAATGAGCATTCGCCTAGATGACAATCTAGAAGCCAACGATTCTCATCGGTTGTTCCGTTTCCTGCAAAATTTTTCATACGGATGAAGGAGCAGATCCACAAACAATACGCCACCAAGACGATGCTTCCTTCCTCATTCTGTTTGATCTTTGGACCGCCTCAAGACAGATAGAATGATCCCCCATGATCTCCAAAGAATCTGGTAGTTCTGGAAGTACATCCTGGGGTGGATTGTGAGCTTGAGTGTGGGGTTTTTGAGAATAAATGTTACAAACGTCGACGCCATGTAGGAATGTTCAAGATAATCCTTCTTTTGCCGATGAATATAACAACGTTACATAAATTTCGTTTCCCCTAATTTGTGGACAACCCATCATAAATTAATGTTTTGCAAGTACAGAAAATCTCCTTGACTGCCTGAGAATGTGACCTGCCAAACATACAGCATTAAAGTTTGCATCCAATCAGGAACAAATGTCACACGTGTAAACTTTGATAAATGCAATTTCCCACCAAATATTCATCGGAAAAAAGCGTTCATCGTTGACTCACCTGCATTCCCTAGAAGTATATAAAATGGTTTAGGGTTGGTGAGTTATTGCGAAGCACATTCGGGAGTTTTGATATTTATGCAAAATTGTTTATAATTTGAATGCTTCGTATTATACTCCATTATGTCCTTGTAGTTAGCATTGGAAAAAAACGGGTCAGCTTATAAACATCGCCGGTGTGGGAAACATAAAAGACGCCTTTAGGGCTCCTTTTAGAGCCGATGAACAATACTCATGCAGCGTATTTTTCGACCTAGCGTGGGTGGACAATGCATAACAGACAAAGCTCCTGCCTAGGGCCCCTGCTGCATAGGAGCAGCCAATTTTGTATTTTATTCATAAATTAGTTGAATTATTTGTACATACGTACACATAATTGTTAATTATCTTGTTAACGATACATAAAAATAATGCATTTGAAACGAATTTTGAAGGTATGCAATTAATTTGATAACAAAATTATCTCTATAACATACGAAAAAATTATAGGGGTATAGGTGCATAGTTATAGGTGTATAGATGCAAGTTATAGGTATATAGGTGCATTAAACGTGTTCAATCTCTTTTGGGCAAAGATCTCCGAAAAATCACGTGTAACCTCAGAATAAACTTCAGATTAGACACATCTGACGTTAAGAATCTCATTTATGTGTATATGTTGTATTCACGATTTCAATGTTAAATTCGTAAATTGATCGTTATAGTTGTTTTCGAATTGATTTTAGTGAAGTATGTTCCAAATGTTAGTATTATTAGGACTGTGCGTGGAATCCCTGAGGATGTCAATGGGCCCAGCGCCCGACCCGGGCAGGGAGCGTGGGAGAGGCGTTGAAGATGGGGGGGGGGGGGGCGAAGGCGTCCCAGTGACCGCGCGCCGTCCCCACTGCGCCTGTGGCCCACCGCTCACGGGAAGAACGCGGCGCGGCGCGGCCCAGCGGTAGGCCATCAGCTGCGCAGGCCCGCACCTGTTTGCTCCGTGACTCAGCTCGTCCGACGGACGGGAAGCAATTATTCGCTTCTTTTTAACTTTTGTTTACTACCTGCCCCGCGTAATATCTTCCCCTGCACAATTGTCTTTCGGCGGAAGCTAGAGAAGTGAACACTCGACTTATTCGATACTAAACTTACAGAGACCTTTTTCCGAAGCACAAAATGTCACGATTCTCACCTCAGCCAGATATTCTATTTTATTACGTTATTGGTGTATGGAATTTGTAGGCTGTCAAAAGTAGATCGCGTTAAATTACAATTGTCAAGAGAAAATACCTTGATCTCAGATGGTGTAAACCGAGATTTTTTTTCTGAAGGAGATTCATTCTCTTCTAGCTGCGTTTGAGTCCCCGGTACGTTGTTGCAGAGTCTGATGGCCTAAGGTTTTTGCCTCTATTTGGTGTAAAATTGCAACTAGAGCATCGAAATTAATTTAAATTATTTATGGAATATTTTTCGATCATTTTAGAAATACCAGCCATAAGAAGCAAAGTTACCACGATACACGGTTAGCATCCAATCCTCGGGAATGTTTATGCTGTATACGAGAGATAAATTTCCAGTCACTCTAAAATATAACTGACCTACAACCCGACAATCGCGCTGACCTACGACTAATTACCTGTCGAAAATCTACACCGGGTTTTGAACCTGAGACTTTGCACTCAACGAATCTACTCCTATAGATTCTTAACTACTTTTGCCAACGCTCCCGGTCACTCTCATCGGAGAGTCATAGAAAAAAACAACAGATCTAATGAGGTTCTCCTTACGTAACCCAGTGCATCCGCATTCATTAAAATGCGGAGCACGTGACATCTGCAGGGGCTGAGGAAAAGAGCAGTGTGCATTGGTGGGTCGATTGGCTCAACTATCTAACTGCAGTCTAAATCAGGGTTCGAACCTAAAATTTCTCGAAGCTTACAATGAATTACTATTCAAAAGCATTCGGGCCTTCTCCGAGTCTTTCTAATTCTTCTCTACAATGGATCCTAGGGTCATTGCGTGTTTTTTATCAGTCTTCGTCGGTACATTGACGACTTGACGTTCCCACACTTCGCTTCTTTTGTTTGGAGCTTCGCCTCTGTTAATTTAGCTCAGAGTCAGTATCTCTGCAGCAACTCTGACCGGGAGGTCCTGGGGTTCGTGTCCTGACGCTGGCGGAATTTTGAAACTATCTAGATACCTAGGTCCAATTCTGCCGCTTTTTGGAGGAGAATTCTAGCGGCCTTCTGCTCTTTTCGGTAACTTTCCATGTTTCATTCTCGATCAATTGCTCGTTCGTTCAAATTACTCCGATCAGGGCGAACCCTGAAGCAGTTCCTTGACAAACAGGCCAAGCACGCGATATCTCTTTCCTCTTCCTTGTCTTATCCTCTCCCCACACATACCAACTTACATACGCACACATTTCGGGAGCTCAGTTAATGCCATTAAGCAAATCCGGAGTGGACATTGCCCTGTTGGAGACGCACCTGGGAGAAAAATCCTTAGCACGTGTATGTCACGTCGGATCTCACTGTCCAGCAGAGCGGGAACACCGCCACCTCTCGGAAGAAAACTTTCACCACACTAACGGTCTACTGACCACAGTAGTTGGCAACATCAGTCAATAAATTATTTCAGCTAACTTCAGGCTTTATTGAAATCCTGTCAAAAATTGTCGAGGGGGCATAGTAAATAACCCAATAGGTCGAATGTGATTCTCGTAAACGGACCTCAGAACATCCGAACTCATCGGCATGGGCCGCTGGCGCCCGCTGCGTGCCGTGTGGGGCTGGCGGGTCCCCGCTGGCGGGGGGCGGCGCCAATAGAGCCCAGCCTGACGCCCAGCGCATACTAAGCAGCTGGCCCGCGCCGCAGCCCACACCGGCGCTTATTCCGCGCTGGCGATCGGCCTGTCAAGGGGCTCGTGGACTTTCCATTGGGATCGAGGGCAGAATCTTGCACACGGGTGTTTGTGTCAGGTTCAGTTGAACTAATAGACGTTACCGTCAACAATTTCTGTGTTTATTGGTTGATTGTTAGTGATTCCGGGCGCGTCAACTGCTAAGGTCATTAGTCCCGTACGTTTAGTGCATGTTTTCTCTCTCGGGAGGTGGCGTTGGATGGCGAGATCCGGCGCCGACCTACCGTCGGCTAACGGGGTTTTCCCCAACCAGGTATCTTCCACCAGTGTGGCACCACCCCAGCCGGGACAAGCTCTAAGCTCCCGACCGGTCTCCCAGCGTGGTAGTGCACTGCGTGTAAGTCAGGGTTTAGGATATAACGAGGAAGAGGAAGGAAAGATCGCGCGAGGAAAGGATCGAAAGTGACTCGCATGTTACTTCTCCGGCATTCGCCTGATGTTGATCCGAGAGACCACGGAAAACTACCGATCCGAGCGGCCGGCCGTTAGAATTATCGTCCAGACAGTGACTGAACCTAGATGACAAGCTAGTGTCAAAAAATACTGTCACCTTCGGGATTCAAACCTAGGACTCCGCGGTCAGAAGCATTGGAGTGACACCAGCTGTTGCCGTGAGCCACTTCTCCGATACCTAATTATTAATCGACAGACGTCTTTCGGCGCTTGTGTTTGTCATAATCGATTATTAAAATGTTGTACATATTGAATTGCGTAGTGTCTATGGCCAGGGCGCTCGTTATGACTTGGCTGCCTGACGGAAATGGTGATGTGGAGGTCCTGCAGTTTGTGCCCTCGTAAGTTTCCAATTAATAGACAGTGGAAGAAGCTGGCGCTCTATTTTCAACATGGAAGTGTGTGGGATATTCAAGGTTTCTTAAAAATGAATATGACGAGCACAAACAAGCTTCAACGCCTCCTGATGTATTCTTGGAACAGGAATGTTACAAAGAACACATAAAAGTGAATGTTGAATATGCTTTTTCTTCTTCTAAAATTATCTGCATTAGTCACAAGTTATGTGGTAAAAAGTATTTTAGACGGAGCGCTCTAGTTCCTGATTCAACGACATTCTCGTTGAAGTTTCTCTTGTTGTAGTTGGGTTGTATCTTTTGTTTGTTTTTGTGAAACTGGTTATGTGTATGTTTCAAGGCATAAAATGGTTCTAATTTGTTAATGTGGTACTGTTGGAAAAACAACTTACGGAAGAACGTTTCGACGAGCGCAATTCAGTTATGTAGTTAGAGCAAGTTTGGGGAGAGTCATTAAGGTTGAATTTTCACATACAGTAACTCTGAGTAGCAACAAGAAAATTATGGGAATCAAAAATTAATATATAATGATTTAAATTGTGTTCTACAATGCATCAAAATGAATAATTTATAAAGAAGTTTGTTTTCGTTCCGTCATTTTTGATGGTTGTGGACATTTTGGATTTTGTGATTGTGGACTTTGGACCGTGACATTTAATGTTTCGAAAACAAGGAAGGAATTCGCCATTTAAACATATTCCTGTCACTTAGCAAAGATGTTTGTATAAGGAAGAATTTTATAAGACAATAAACAAGTAGTAAATAATATAAACATAATACAATTCTCGGTAATTTGATAGAACAAATCTGTAAGCACAATAAACCACTATTACCTGCCTCGCGCCGCTTCAGCGTGCGCGTGGACATCTCTTTGTGGATTTGGAGGGGAAGTGTAAACGAAGTGAGGGGAAGTTGCGCCGGGCAAGTAGCTCCTGCTGGCGCGGTTTGACGGGTCTGCTTTAATCATTAGAATCAAACAAATACAGATTCTAAAGAGAATTGAGTATAATTTGATTATTGACGGAAAGACTGTTAATTTCATTATCTTATGTCTGATTGCGGAGGAAGATGTGCAAAGGCAGTCGAGTCCTTACTCGAGATTCTGTGGGTTGGTCTGCACCTTGGTTGAAATGGGATGCGGCCGAATGTGATGGAATTGTGACGTGAATGAGGACTGGTTAAATGGCCATGTGAATATTGCTAAGCGAATTGCTTACGTGGCAAGGGGCGTTTATTGCGGTTGCGTGCACCTCGGCTTGGAAGTCTTCGATGTCACGAGTCGTGTGCAGCGTCGGAGTGTCGGAGCGCGAGCGGCTCCGGCCGGCCGCTGGTCGTCAGCGCTGGGCTCCTGTCGGCCCTCGCGCCGGTGGCCCCGCCCCCCGGCGGCGGAGGCTAATTTAGGGGAGTGCCCGTCGGCGCGCCGGGAGCGCCGGCAGAACAAGCGTTTGCTTTGGGCGCGCCGCCGCCCCGCCCCGCCCTGCCCCGCCCACCCCCATCTGGACGCCCGGTGCTGCCGGGCAACCACCACGCGTCCTCCCGTCTCGTGCCTAGGGATGGCAAAAAATCGATGCTTTTAAAACACACACACACACGCACACACATACACACGCACACACACACACACACACACATATATATATATATATATATATATATATATATATATATATATATATATATATACAGGTGTCCCACAAACTGTGGGTCACCCCCATAACATCTAAACAGTACACGAAATCGAATAGCAGATTTCACTTAATAATGCGTAATTATGAGGCAAGTAACATGCTTTAGAGAAATAATCTATAACATTTTCAGTTTTCGAAACATTTACTTAGTATTAATTTTTTAAATGAAACTATATATTTTTCTTATCAGCAATGGATAGATCTGCCACCTCATGTTGCACAGTTAGGGGATAAATTACCATTGCAAATGATATGCACGAAATAATCAATCAGCCCGTGCAGTCTCGCTGCGTTCCCGCCCGCCCCACACCGCCCGCCGCGCCCCCGACTATCACTGGCGGAGCCACTATCTCTCGCCATCGTAGGAATCGATTGATCCGGTTGGTCGTTACGCTGAACTGCCATAATTTATACGTCTATTCTGACCTGTGTTGAGACGCCTGGCGTATGTTTTTGGAACAGCTGCAACTGCGGAGCCTTCCTTCTCGAACCCTGACCTCTCGCCCGTGCGTAGCCTTGCGTCCGGACAAGCCAGGGGTTCGAGGCTGCAGGTGTCCGGCGCAAGCGGTATCATTCGCCCCGCACTCACCGCTAATAAAGCGAGAAGTTGCCCTGGCGCGGTCGCATGGACGGGCCGGCGCCGCGCCCGTCTGCAGGGCCGGGGCCCGGGGCTTGGCTCGCAGCCCGGGGGGCGCGTTCGATCCCCGGCAAGGCGGGCGGGCGGGCGGAGGCTGCGCAGAGGCGCGACGTGCGTGGCGAGGCAGCGGCTGTCACGTGAAATGCTCCTATGAGGGCCACGTCGGTGTTGGACTAGGGGACGCATGGTCAGTGTCGCACCTTTGGGTTCAGGCAACGGAAGTGGTAGGATGCGTTTGCAACAACAGCGCCGACGGAAGACGCGAACTAGCGTTTCTGCAACTACATTTTCTCGTATTATTGGTAACGGTCCCACGGTATGTGGTAACGGCTGAGGGCCGCATCGGTCGGTTGAATGGAAGAAGCACCATGAAGGCCGCATCTGGAGGTAGTGAGTCTAAAGTGATGGGTCTACAGCATCCGACGACACGGATGGAAGATTTTAAAAAAATGGCTGTATGGAGATGGATGTACCATTGAACACCTCTCTATTGCATTAATATTTTTTATCGCTAATAAGGATAGTCAAGTATTTAATTCTTAATTATGTTTGATAACTTTAATTAAAAGAGTGTAAAGTTTAGTGTAAATAAATGTAATAAAATGTAAATAAATGAAGCCTTTATCATAAAGATATTTCAACTTTGTGAACAAAACATTTTTTTATGTGGCTTAAGCGAGAATTTCTAATAAGCGAGAACACGCCAATTTTGCATTAAAGCACTTGGTCGCGAAAATTCGCATGAAAAATTTATTGAATTCTGAATCCTAGCCAATTGAATTTGTCAAATTCCAATTGCCAATTGAATTTGTGAAATTCAAAGATGCCGTTCCCTTGCATATCTGCCAGCAGTGCAGCTACGAATCATCGACCTCACGCATCTGGTCACACAGCTGAAGAAGTTGTAGTTGTCATAGTCAGTAAGTGTTCTGTTATACTGTAATTAAAGGTTAATATGTAATCTTTGTTCCGATGATACGACAATTGACTTAACTCGGACACCACAGCATTCATTTAATAATCGACACTTCAAAAGCGATTTTCTCAGCTCAACATTCTGACGCACTTGACCTTTTTCGTAGTCTACTTCAATTCTTATTTTTGAGTACAAAGTTAGTCGTTATTACAAATGTGAGTTCCTAAGAGTATTCATTCTTGTAGCATGCTTAAATTGTTTTATTTTCGTAATTGTTATACAGTGAAACTGTTATGTTTTTAAAAAAACATTATTTAAGGAATAGTTCTGAATCTTTGCGGCTCAGAGGGCAGTTCGTGTAGCAGTGACAAATCGCCATTGTCATTGGCATCGCAAATGCGCGGAATAAGCATTCGAAAAGCAAAGGAAAACGCCTTCTCATCAATGCTGCTCCCTTTGATAAAAAGAACATGCAAATTAGTTTTCTTATAGGACCTGACACGATCTGGTGCCTTCAGCCGAAGGGCGCGCGAGAAAAAAAAGCACCAACGAGATATCGCCCCCTGAGTATTAGCGAAGGGGAGTCGGAGAAGAAGGGCGGTTAGCTGCATTCGAGGTCGCTTTAAGAAGAAGGGGAGGAAAAGAAGTTGGAACTTTTCCGTAGCTCGGGCGCGGCGGTGCGGTTTCGCGAGGACCCTTGTTTACGACGCGGCCGTCGGGAACTTTTCATCTCTTAAGGAACTTGAGCCCACACGCGCCGAGTTAAGCAGTGACATTGGAAGGCTGCGCCGGAAGGGCAGGCACTGTGGCGGTTGCATTAGCGCTATCAAACGCAAAGGGCGGCCGATGCTCGCCGAAGCGTGCGCGTGGCATGGACGATGATTTGCATCTCAAGGGATGTGCGTCGTGTTTCGTCATGTGGTAATCCGGGGTGTACTTTGGGCGGGAGCACACTGGCGATATATTTCGTTTAGAATGTCGCTGTTAATTGAAGCGGGGGGTCAAACGAATGGAAAAGCCGCACTGGACTAATTATGGAGCAGAGGCAATTGTGCATCCTCTTAAACGTATGGGATAAACTACCCCTAGTTCTACTTCTCAGTTAGAAAAGTTGCAGTAATAACTGAGTGAAAGATTTTCACAAATAAACCAAATATAAAATGTATTCTAAAAATAAATACTAATTTTGTTTCATTAAATAACACATGATTTATAAATTGAGACAAGAGGAAGGGGGAGAGAAAAAACAGCGTGATGGACCATTTGTCCACGAACAAAACACGTCGTGTCAACTAAGTTTAGCATCCCATCTAGCCCCATCCTAACTAGCCCCTTTGTCATGTGACATGCCCTGGAGCACGATAGTGGAGTTCTAAATCTTGGTGTTTAGCGGAAAATCGCAGGACTGTTGAATTTGTCGCAGATGTGTGAACAGTCACTACTGAAATAGTAGTACAGTAAACCAATTTCGTTCGAGCCATTGACTACATAATCACGGATGAGAAAATTATGGTCCATGCGTCATTTGAGATGTGCGTATTAGTCCAAAGAATGGACATGTGCCTAGAATGTGAAAGGATAAATCGCCATAGCCATAATCGCTGCCCGTTTTTAAGGGACTGCTCCAGCATTCGTAGGGAATAGAGATGCGGAAATCACAGAAAATATTAACCATAGCAGCCGAACTCATCCAGGCACTGGTATTGTCGTAACCATCTTCTGAACTATGTAGTGTCGAAAATATGCCTTCAACTCAAACCTAAAGGTACGCAAATACAAAAGGACCTCCCAGTGTGCAATACTTCACTCCTGGACGCATCGACACGCTAAAGCACACAGTCAAATACTACCCACGCACATTACGGAAGTAGACTATTTTTTTATTAATGTGGATCTTAAAAGAGCTTCGAACTTACTGTACGGGTGAGCGTAGGTACCCAGACTCGTACAAAGCAGACTCACTGAATACCACCGCACTGAATCAAGTTGCCATCGTAATTCTCACCTCTCCTTTAATTACTTCTCCGGTGAAAAAGGGAGTTCGCCTGAAATTCAAATGGGGCTGCGATATAGCGCTGCCGAGAAGCAAAAACGGCGAAAGAGCGAAAGTCGTCTTGTTCATTACTTACGAGCTTGTGGCGAAACAGAAGTGGTAACTTCTTTATGGCTCTGACCTGGACTCATTTTTTTTACTTTTTTAATTCTTTACGAGATCGTCTTTCATTATTCTCTTTCAGGCTAATAGCGCATCTTTTACTTCCTTTTTTGCATATCGCTCCAATTTGTATTCCATTTTGGCTGTAAAACACTTGTCCTTTCCTAAAAGCTCTTACCTCCGGTAAACGAAAAAAAAAACGAAGTAAACCGAGGCCGGAATTGCGAGTCAACTTGACCACTCATAATTTTCTTTAATTGACACTCTCAGAACTAACAGCAGTTTTCGAACATTTTCACTTGTTGTACTACACACATTGTTACATCATACCAGTACGTTCATAATAATAAAAATATATTTTTCATAGTTTCAAATTACAAAATTATTTCGATTAACGTATTAAAATTGACTATCTTCACATATCCTTGTCAAAAGAAATAATTATATGCGTCGTCATTGCCAACAATATTTCTTTATTAATATTGTTGGCAATGACGACGCATATAATTATTTAATTAGAAATGCCAACGATAACTCACCACAATACCTATATCTTTGTCAAAAACAAAACGTTCATTTGTAATGCATGTTAATTATAGTGTTCTGCCACTAGATCCCAAAACACCTTCTTCCAGAAATAATATTATCTATCATCTATCGTAAGATATAAAACAATATAACGCGAGCAGCGTGACTTGTAGCACATGGGCAACTGTTTAACTCTCCTGCCAGACTGACGGGAGCGTTCGCTGAGGGGGCGAGAGGATGTAGTGTGAAGCCTGATATCGAGATGCATTATGATTCCGTGTTAATTCTTTTCAATTACGCGAAAAATAATCAACCATTGTGCATGTGTTTCGAAATTAATTTTTTTGGAAAATTAAAATCGGCAAGGAATGTTAAGTATTTAGCTTTAGTTATATTGTTAACTTTAATTATAAAGAGTATATATAAAATATAAGTTAACAACAATAAGCGTTTATTATAACGTCAGATATTTCTATAAATCAGGAGTTGCTTTCCAGAAGGAATAGAAGGACAATGAGAGTACTTCCAGTGTAATAAGATACTCACCAAAGAGACTCAGATACTCACCAAATTCCCCTCCTTATGTACACGTATTGAAATCTAGAGTTGTTCTTGCATAATCCAAAATAATTTCGTTAAAAGGTTAATGTATTTCACGTAAGTTTATCGCGATAACACTCCAGTTTCGGTTTAAAAATATTTTGTCGAGATAGTTCGTGAAACATTGAAATTGACCCCCAACAGTTCCATTCATGAAGATTAGATGATCTCGCTTTAATGTAGAGTTTCCAACTTTTATTGTTCCTATATAATTGTCACCTTGTTGGACGCAATTACGTTCGGAGAAAATGTCCCGCAGTCGTAAAAAAATGCAAATTGTGACCATGTTACTGAGTAACGATGCAATGTAATAATTAAATTTGTTCATGTGCAACCAATCCCTTGAAAAAATTTAATTTTTTCATTGTTCGTTTGGAAAACTCGAGTGTGTGCAGTTGCCCAACCGTAGGGTTATCCAGGTTCATGATGGAACCGCCTCACACAATCGAACCGGCTTCGGGATCCACGCACGGTGACTCGCCGCCAAGGCTTTCTCCCCCCCCCCCCCCCCCCCCCCCGCCGGCGGCAGCGGTCGCTCACCTGGACCGCCGCCGTTGGCCGAGTGCCGGCAACGGCAGCGTCGGCGTCGGCGTCGCGTGGCGTGTGACCCTGGCGACCGCCGCCAAGTGCCGGACAACCGCTCGCTTCGCCCTGGCGCCCGGCTTTTGTCGCCTTAACTGGCCCTGTTAGCTGCATCTCCGGTGCGCCCGCTCCCAAAGACCTGCCTTGGCGCCTGCCGCGCGCCGCTCCCACGGCCCTCCAATCTCTTCCCTCCGCCTCTTCCCTCCGGCATCTGCGAGCGGGTTAGCGCTTTAAACGGTTCACTTTCTCGCCTGACGAAATGATTCTATTCACTGGCCCTAACCAGAGCATACGGATGGAAGCGGGTAGTATCGCGTGTGTCTCGAAATTACATTACTTCCCTGTTTAAGAGCTATACAAACGAAATGATCGTTCACATCTCTTGAAGTACCTCCATTCATTCTGTTCTGTTTTTATTTCAAAAGAGGTAGTTTTTATTATGCATGTTTTGCTGAAATGTAACAAAACGTCTGACAAAAGCGTGGTTATACGGCCGTGTACAAAAAGTCCTGTACAGACGGCATTTTGTCATCTAATCTTCTCATAGCGTGGCCGACTTTTCTAACGACCGGAGGTCGTATGGAAATGTTTCTTGAAGGGAATCATAAACAAAACACGGGAGAGGGGCTCTTCCATGTGCGAGATATATAAAACGTAGAAATGTCTGGATTCTGGATGTTAAATGTTTTACACATCCCGTCTGTCTTTTCAGGTGGAAAAAAGACGCAGTAACTGTCGAAATAAAATCGGATGATTCTTCGAGGAGAACCATATATAGAAGTTCTAGCGAAAGAGAGCAGAAAATTTATTCGTACCACATATTTCTTTTTTCTTCGAATTGGAGATTGTGGTTGTTATCCTATACGAAGGGTCAACTCAGGTCAAGTGGGAAAAATGGTTTAAAGAGGTTTCCCACACATTTTATTTAATTTCGCACGTGAATAATTTTAATGGTATGAGAGGGATGGCCGAATGGATTGTCAGAGACGTGATGTTAGAGGAAAGACTAAGACGGCGAGTTGGTTTCCGGTTAGACCATTCCGGGACTGGCGATGAATTATGATGATACTAATAATGTCTGGATTGGGAACGTTTGTAGTTGAGAACTCACAACTGAATCTTCATTGACCGGGAGATTATAGGTTTAAATCTTGACTGTGCCGGATACTGGGTATCTAGGGAGCTGCACTGAAGCCTGGATGAGAATTCTAATGCCTGGTTGCGTTGACGGTTGGTTTTCATCATTTCTTCTGTTCGATTGTAGACGGTCATAGGAGCAGTACTTAAAATATCGAGTAATGATCCGTGGACAATCGTTTTCCTGTCCTGACCCCACTCGTATCCTTAGAGTCGGGCGATTGATCCCCCATCACCCACTATCTATACAAACTGGGCAATATGTGTGTATGAGGCAGTGTGCGACGTTTAGGCACCTGCACCTCCCTGGGTTTCATCAACGCTGCCATTGCAGATTCCTCCACTTCATCAAGAAGCAAGTCGCTTCTGTCAGTTGTCACGAAGCGGAAATTAAATTTTGGATGCAGTGTATGTTTTACGGCGTTAGGCTTCCGGGTATCCTACCGGGCATTATTTTCGACTCGTGTTTCAGCTGAAAAGCCACCAGATGTTTTGTGTCGTCCGTTAAAGAGACTGATTTTGCAGCTCTGCGGAGCTCCTGGATGGGGATATTGCTATGTTATCATTAACTGCACTATCGATGTATTTCTTTTCGATATTTAAAATATATTTATCGATACTATTGAATCGATTATACTGTTTTATCAACACCATAACTACACGTCGGTGCTGAAAACCGGATTAATGCCTCGTACTCATGAAGAGAAATGAACAATTTCGTGTGATTTCTTATTTCCCGTTGTAAAATTTCATGAGACGAGAGTTGTAATTTAAAGTAAAATCCATATCATAATCTTTTTTTAACTCCAATACATTAGGAAAAATATAAAATAAATATCATTTTACTTTTGGATATTCAATGTAGTATACAATTGTACTCGTATAATGATGTGGTCATACACCAGAATACACGTATTTTACCTTACTCTTGTGTCTAGATTTGTTTTACGGCATCTGATAAAACAGGTTTGTTGCAAAACCATACAAGTTTAAATTGTGGATTTTGTTTACTGGCCTGAAGAAAAGACACCTACTGAATACGATTTCTTTGTCGTGTCTTATATCTATAGATATTATGTATATCGCATGAAAATATGGACTCACATTGAGTACGTCAGTTTTAAATCGAGTTTCTGAAACAGACAGCGATACTTCATTGAACGGTTTGCGCCGAAGTGAATTATCGCACTGATAGAACTTCACCCAACCGACAGCCCTCCTCCCGCACCGAAGTGCGCGGCGCGCTCGCGGTCCAGCGATGCTGGGCGGGGCACGAACCGAGGGCTTCGGAATGCGACGACGCTTCGGAATGGACACGCGCGCGCCCGTGCGCCAGCACACTCACGCGCGTGTCCACGGGCGCGTCAGTCGCTCGCCGTGGAGCGGGGGGGGGGGGGGGGGAGAGCGAGCGGTGGCGGCCAAGGGCGGGGAGAAGTGGCATCGCACACGGAGAGAAAGAAGGCCAGAAGGTGGGCTGAGCAGCCGGACTGAGGCGTTCAGCCACCGGAGATGTCTCGCCCATGGAATCAGCTGGTGTCGTACATCCCCTTAAACGCGACTGGAACCTTGCAGCTCTGAAGCGATTTATTTGCTATTTTTTTATTGCCAATATCAGCCAACTTGGACCACTCTCTGAGGCCCAGTCATATTTATCCTGAAGAGATTAACATGTTTTTTTCTTGCTATGAGGAACAGCCTTTTCGGCTGGGTCCATTGTTTCAGACAAAGTTGTTAACCTTGAATTATGAACTATGAAGTGATAAGATGATAATGAGAGGGGAAGGGACAATCACAAATACGTCCATGCATACGCAGGATTTGAGCCTGCAGCCTCCTCAGCACAAATGACGGCTGCCGCCAACGCCTGCGCCATGGATGTCAGCTTATTTTTTATTGATTAATACTTTATATATATATATAATATATATATATATATATATATATATATATATATATATATATATATATATATATATATATTTGCTGCGTGACGGTAATTTTGTGTTCTGCTCCCACATTTTCAACCCAGGCTTCCTCTGAAGTCTACTCCGAGCACAGATCTAAGGGATCTTTGGAGCATGTGCGCCTCACAAGCACCCTTGATGTGACATTACTTTCTTTTCCTAGCAGTTCGTTGTCATAAGTATCCAAACCAGAGATATCCTCAGACCTTGAGATATTGTTATGGTGGGATATTATTGGAGGGATTTAATTTTGCCTGACGTCTGCCAGGAGCCACAAGCGTGACTTGGCAAACGCGAACTTGGCGTTTATAAGCCAGAGTAGTAGTACTGTAGTACGCAACGGAGGACGGCTCCCGGCTGTGGGTTTGGTTATGATCTGGCAGCGTCAACGTAACCGGCATATAATAGATTAGGCAAATCGACTCGGAATATGAAGACTTCATTTTAAAACTCGAAACTACACAACAGGAGCCATATTTCATGCTACAGTTTGTAATACAAAGGATTTTAACAATACAATTTCTGCAATAGTCGCTTGAACAGTCCTCCAAGGAACTCATAACACAATGAATGTCTTCTCTTCGCAAAGAGTTGAATTAGAGGGATAAGTCTCCTCCAGAAATACAAAAACGAAAACAACCCAATTCAGATTGTGCAATGTGGTTAGTTACCTTTTACATTTACAGGCTAAAAGGTTAATGTAAATATGTTCATCGTTTCATGATCTTTCATATTTCGAGTTTAAAATGTGTCAAAGTTTTAATTAATTTTTCGTTTAAAAGTACCCTTTTGATGGGCCTTGAATATTGTTATATGAAATGTTCACTTGATCTTCCAGAAGTGTTGTAGTCAGACCTCTTACCTCCCACAGCTGGGATCAGGTTTCAACTTTCGGTCAATCCAGCGGGATAAAACGTGTTTTCCTTAGATTTTCTAGGAGTGGTCAAGTACGAAACATCTGTTGCACCCGTTTTCGTTAAAATTAGTGTACGCAACTCGCGTGCCACTTATTCGTAACTGACTATTTTCTAACATCACTGTTATAAAAAACTTATAAATAAAAATTAGTTTTTTTTCTTACAAAACGAATACTTGTAATCGTTCTGTATCCCCAACTCATATATTTTGATTGTTAGCGGATAGCGGACTGTTAACATCCTTAACGGGCGTTACCTGTGCAAGATAGCTTTTCGTCCCTTCATTTAGTTGCGTTAAGTCGATATAACAGTACAATATTTCGAGAAATATATATATTTGGATATGCATTTGCGAGTCATTGTCATTGTGAGTAACGTAATTAGTTTTATATTATGTGCCCCAAAAAGAAAATGTTGCATGCGATGCTCCTCCTGTCCGCATTCCGACGATGAACTTCGAAGGCCCCTCGCCTGCGCGCCTGGCGTATGTCCCCACGCGGTGGGGCGGTCTGTTAGCACGTGGCCGATCAAGCGCTCCGCTTCCCGCCCCCCCCCCCCGCCCCCCCCCCAAGCGCCTTGAGTAATGAGAAAATTGATTGGAGGCGCACGGGGCAGGGGGAGGGGCGGGGCGGGGGCGGCAATATGCCCGGCTTAATTGTGCCCGCGACGCGATCTAAGAATTCCGCCTCCGAGCAGCGCAGCGCCTCCGCCCGCGGAAGGCAGCGGCCTGCGTCGTCCCAGCTTTTACTTCCACGGCTCTTTCTACATACGGTACAACCCTGATCCACGCAAATCCGAATTTTCCGATATTTCGAACAAAATTCGGTAGAACCGTACGGCTACCGTAGAACCGTACAAATAATTATTGAAATACGAGTTATCGAAATGAAACGTTTGTTGCAACAGTAATACAGGTCCTGTGCCTCAAGTCGTCTAAACAATGTAGCAACTTCTACCACATGCGAACGGTTTTGTAGGTACGTTGTTCGCAACAATGCCATTTTCTCATATTACGTTATACTCGTATTAGGTCTCACAGTACGTTGCATTGTGTCTGGGAATGCTAAAGATGTGTTGTATATATACGGTATATTTTTCGGATAATCCGAGTATTTCCGAATCCGCACAGGCCACGCCATCAATTAGTTCGGAGTATCGGAGCCCTTCTGTATTTGTGTCGCGCTCAGGAGAATAACCGCAAATCCCAACCGACCTCGCATTTTCAGTTAGAAGTATGGCATTAAACTCCTGCCATATACCCATCAAATGTCGAAGTATCAAATGAATTGGGATATGGCAAAACTCCTCAAATTCCATCTTCAAAAATTTGGTGGTAGTGAAAGTGAACGTGAACGTAAAACAGAAAAAAAGCATTTTTCTTTAAACGAACTTCGGTTGCCGTGCGTGCCGTTTTTGCCTCATTTCTTCACGTGCTTCTTTTTCTTGTTGCTTTTAGTTTTATTCATTTTCGTCTTCTTTTCACTCCTATTCCTTTAACCAAACACCTGATGTTGCTAACAAATCTCCGGTATTTCGGATTCCTGAAAATGCATCAGCTCAGTTGAAATTGTGTGAGGGAATATTACGCACGAAAATAGTGGGGCTAACCACTATGACAAGCCGGAGATTAGATTTTGCGACCGCCCGGATTCATCATCAGAGTCGGAATACGCTCTAACTACCTCGGCGACCGCGGTGAAATCGTTTTTTTCTTGAGCCATTTAATAATACAGAGCCGCCTGAGCGGATGTGAATGAAGGGGGAGCGTCGTCAACCGCCGGCGATTTAAGGAAGGCACTTTCCGCTGCCTGACCGCTTCCTGGTATTCAGATCAGCAGAGCATAGCGCACTGGCAACGGACGGCGGCGTTCTCCGCCCCGCCCCCTCGCCCCGCCCCGCTCCACACCGCTCCACAACACTGTGTATACTGCGCTCCCCGCACTTCCCTGTGCGTCGCGTTGACCTCCCCGCCGCCCCGCGCTCCGACCAGCAACGCTTCACTCCGCCACACTGTAAGCTACCCCGGCCCTACCCATACTGCACCGTGTCACTCTGCCCCGCTGCACCCATTCCGCTTTAGCCCGATCTTCGCCGCCCCTCTCATCACTGCCCCGCTCATCCCCGTCCCGCTCATCCCCGCCCCGCTCATCACTGCCCGCTCATCACTGCCCCGCTCATCCCCGCCCCGCTCATCCCCGCCCCGCTCATAACTGCCCGCTCATCCCCGCCCCGCTCATCACCGCCTCGCTCCACCGCGGGCTGCTGCCACTGTGTATCCTTCGGCACTCCCCCTCAAGCTTGGCCACGTCTCGCTATGCCTCGCTGCGGGCCACTCATCACTCCACGTCGCATTGCATCTTACCACGCCGCTCTGGCCTTCCCCGCCCCGCCCCGCCCCGTCCCGCACCCCGCCGCCCCACGTCCCCGTGCCGCCCCGTCCCATTGCGCCCTGCCGCGCCCCACTCCGTTTCGCCGTGTCTCGCTCCACCCCCTCCTACAACCCCCGCCCGGCCTCTTCTTCATAACGCGCTGCGCTGCTCCGCCCCCGCGCACGGCAGGCCAGTGACCCCCGTGCGGCGAAGCGTCCCTTGCCTCGGGGTTAGAGCTCTGGCGCTCCGCGCCGGTCGCAGAGCACTGCCGTCCACGCATCCACACGCCATGGACTTTTCAACGCACTCATACACACACACACACACACACCGTGCGGGGATAAACCTCAAGAAAATCTCTGCGCGGGATTTGGGGAGTTTGTTTTCTCTGTTCGGTTCTGGTTCAGTATTTCCTCCAGAGTTTCATTCATTTCACGTCAATGTGACCGGACGCTCACATGAATTTCCGAAAAATGAAAATAACTAGGTATATAAATTGTTTTTTATGACAAATATGAATCTAATGTGTGCGTGCTTCATAATACGATATAATTTTGCATTTTGGTAGGACGTACATCTAAAACAGACGCAAAACGAAACCGACCTTCGAGATTGAGGAAATGACTTACCACCCTCCTGTGAGACGATGAGTGTAGCAAGGATGAGGAACGAATGGCGTGGACTGTGGCCTGTGGTTTAGAGTGCAACTCCAGCATCTGTCAGCCACTGATTGGGGGAAACCACTGAAACAACGAATTTAAAAAAAGGGCTCTGAAAGCTGCCATGCAAAGAGAAGGACCATTCGACTAATAAAGCTACTTGCTTTGTTGTGAATTGAAATTACGCAACTATTCAGACTCGAGCCTAAGAGCTCCCTGTCTACGAAGCCTATGATAAATCGTCCAACTTCATATCGTCGTTACCAGTGTAAAAGCCACATTAGTCAAGTTTTCGAAACTTGTTTTATTGCCATTTAAGACGGAAAACTTAACAGAATTCAATGCTAACAATTGAAAAAACTGGCCGTTTTAGCGCTGTAGAGGCGAAAGGCGAAAACACGTAACTTGATGAACCGCCACTCTAAGAGAGAAAAAGTTTCATTTTATATTATTATTATTATTATTAAGTTTTAATTTCAAGAAACGCGATTAGTTTTACGTTCATCTGAATACTATTTATGAACACTTACAAAATGGCACTCTGAGAAGAAAGAAAAAGAAACAGCTTTTTATTCATTCTGTAAACTTCGAAATTTTTTATTTAAGTGGTTTTCTCTATAGGGCAGTGATATTCTAAAGTTCATGGTAACTTCCGTGGCGCCACATCAGTCTATTTGTCAGGTTTTATTTGAATTTGAGCAGCACGTTCTTGGCGGCAATCTGCGTGAAATGAAGTGGAAAGCCGTTCGTGAAGACACGCAAACGCTCAGCATGCTCGTCAGGGAGCGTATGAACGTTCCGCTTTTCGAAGCCGCCAATAAATGCTCTCCCATTTATGTTTCCTGTCGGACACTTAACTACCTTTCACTGTCCTCTCCTGTGCTCGTTTCAACATTGTCTCGTAAATCCTGGAAAAGTCAAACGTGCGCCAAACAGGAAATAGAAAGGAGGAATTACTTGAGGGATTTGTGTCATGTCAGGTCACGCGAAAATGTCTCAAAAGAGACAGCAGATTTTGATTTGAAGTAATTAACATTACACCTGCAGACGTTTCGCATCTCAATATGTGTCTCTTATCATTGCAATCATATTTGTTCATCTCTCGTTCGTCCATCACGTCGTGTATCCTGCCCTTCATTTCTTCTTTGTGAAACGTGGACACCATCAACAAGATAAAATGTTGCAATTTCCACAACGATAAACTGTGACTGATCTGAGCCAGCCAATCATGATCGCTAGGTATCTAGCGACCTTGAAACTATATAAACTTGAGCGTCGCCTTGGTGCAATTTATTTCCAACGACAAGATGGTCGAATCATTTCATCGGCGTCACCGCCTTCAACGCGTCGTCACCTGGTCAGCTGAGAGCAGAGAGGCTCGCCGCGGAGCGTAATATATCTCGTAGTCTGCAATTTCATGGAAAGAAATCTCCTAGTTCGTTACTCGCTGTTGAACACCTTTGTTACGCTGTTCTTCTCCATCGCCCCGCAGAGGGCTGCCGGTGGGGGATGAGCGTGCGCGTGCGTGCTGCGGCCCGTGCGGACGCGTGTGCGGGCCGCGAGATCTGGCACGCGTGCCGGGCCATGGCCGCGCGGCGAGTGGGCGGGGTCACGAGCGTGCGACCGGCCTGGCACGCAACTCGCCTCCGCATCCTCTTTGGCACGCCGCCCCCTCCATTCGCACTCCGCCCCGCCCCGCCCCGCCCCGCCCCGCCCCGCCCCGCCCCGCGCCGGCCGGACGGTTTACGAGCCGGCCGAGGTACGCGCGCTGGCGCAGGCCAACCTCCGACGTAGCCTCCAACCTCCACTTTCGAGGTTCGCGACCTCTGCGATTATAAAGGTCTCTGAAGATTCGAAAGCATGTGTTTCTTTGGAGCCGGCATGAGTGTACGAGGGAAAAAAATCTCTACGATACAAAAAGAGCTGTACGATTCAAAAAATGTCTACCATTCGTATAATTTGTTAGAATCGACAAAGATTCTAGGATTCGAAAACGATTCTGCTATTGAAAAACGGCATTTCGAAAAAACTCTTTATGTGTAGATGAAAGCACTATGTTTTGAAAAACATGTGTACAATTCAAAATGCTGTTGATACTGCAGGAACGCGACGTTAACACAATGACTTAACACAAAATTCGCCACGAAACGAACGAAATTTGGGCCCGGCAAGGAAACCTAGAAATGGGAATAACATGAATTTTTATAATACGAACACAGATTATTTTCATCTCTCGTCTAACAGACGGTTTACTGGTCATCAAAATGTATACAATATAGATAATTTCCTAAACTAACTGGTCTTTCATTATAAAGATTAATTATGGAGTATTCTTGTCTTATTTCAGGTCGCTGTTTGCTTTTCCTTCCTTTTCTTATGTTTCGCTGCTTGGTTTTTGAGATCAGCAACTGACTCAGTGAACGAACTCAAGTGAGCAAAGCCTTCCCATTTCGACATTTACGATCTCAAGATGGAAGCCTTCGTTGTTATTAGCTCTCTCAATAACTAAGAACCGTTCAGTCGTAGAAATCTTCAGGAGAGAACAGTTGAAATGCAATTGGAAATTAGAAGTCATTTTTTCCACGAGTGGAAGAAGCAAACCGTTAACGTTCGTGTAATAAAGTATAAGGAAAAAGTTGTTCCAAATTCGCAAATCGTATGCACAATGATTGAAGACATGAAGGAGAAATTTATTTTTGCATGAAAAAAATTAGTAAAATATATATCATTTGTGTTCTATTAATTTATAATTTAGGGAAAATATTAAAAATTAATGCAAGGATTATGGAACGTGTCGTTGTCCATCTTATTTGGCATTGTTTTTTAATTACTGGCCAAAGAAGTCAAATGAGACGTTCATCATTAAATGATTATTTGCGTCTGAGCGACCTGTAAATTGCAAAGGCCCCTGTCGCAAATAATGTAAGGCAGGAATATTTTGAGATCAGGAGAATGGAGGTTCGAAATCTGTAATGGGAGCGGATGGTGCTCAATCCAAAGCAAATACAAATCGTTATATGTGCGATACGTGCTGTTGTCAAACGCTCGACAGCAAAAAAAAAAAAAAAAAAAAAAAAAAAAAAAAAAAAAAAAAAAAAGTGTGCGCGACGCCCCGGCGTGGCGGAAGGGGAGGGGGTGCGGAGGAGGCGGGACAAGGCCCGTTGTGGCAGCAGCAAACACTGCTTCCCGGAAGCGGGAGGAGGGATGGGACAGCAGTGGAAGGAGGAGGAATGTGGGAACAGTGGAAGCAGGAGAAGGTGGGGAGACGCAACCCGGAGAAGGAATTGCATATAATTGCGGTTGTGTCGTATATTGACGCACTGGAAGTAAGGAAATACCGAAACAGGAGACCCGACGTCTACCTGACAGCTCGTGGGGATTTACCCCCTCCAGGTATTTCTCCTAGCCTCTAAGCTCCCGACAGGTGTAGAAGTGTTGTGGTTGTAGGTGTAAATTGGTGTAAGGGGTGAGAATAGGACAAAAAAGATGAAGGAAAGATCGCGTGCGGTCCGTGGTCCGTTTGTTAAGGTACTGCTTAGGCATTCAGTAGGAATTTAATGGAGAAATCACGTAAAACTACCCGTCCATCCTCCGGAGAGCGGCGTTCGTCCTAGCTATATTGACAGCGTCGAAAACCCTCCACTGTCGTCGTAGAGCAGTAACACTGCAGAGGCAGCCGGTGCTGCCGCTGAGATGGCTGTGTGTGGGCGCGTGGGCCGGGCGGGCGCGCGGAGGCGCCGCGGCGCCTCTTCCTGTTTACGGCGGCGGCCGGGAGGCTCGCGGTGGGGCGGGGCAGGGCGGGGCGGAGGCGCTGCTGACGTCGGCGCCAGGGTTCGCACGCCTCTCCGGTGCCTCCTGCGCCTCCAGCCTCCCAGTCGCTGACCCCTGCGGCGTCGACGCACGTGAACGTGGAGCGCTGCAAAAACGACTTTTCGGTTTTAAAGCTTTCCCGGTCGGAGTCGATGTGAATGGGTTTCGCGGGTTGATGCTACTGGAAAGTAAGGGTACGAAAATGCCTCGAGATGCCCCCCACCCTCCCTCCGTTCGCGGTGAAGATCGGTGTTGCCGCCACGCAGATGCCGTCCACGTAGATGAAGGGGAGAACATACCGAGAAGATCGCAGACCAGAAGGATCTAAGGTGGTGAATAAGGCGTCACGTCCACGAACTGTCTGGAGGAGAATTCTAGCGGCCGGCTGCTCTGATCGGTAGTTTTCTGTGGTTTCTCCCATCAACACCAGGCGAATGCCGGAGCTGTACCTTAACAAACGAGTCAAGGACCACGCGCGATTTTTCCTTCCTCTTTCTAGTCGTATCCTCACCCCTTACACACGTACACTGACATGCCCTACGTTCCCACACTTGTCGTGAGCTTAGAGCTTGTCCCGGTGTGGGCGGTTCCCCGCTGTTGGGAGATACGTGTTTGGGGAAAATCCCCCCAAGCCGAGGTAGGTCGGCGCCGGATCTCACCACCCAGCGGGAGACGAACTGCGCCACCTCTCGCGCTAAACATTCACTTACGGGCCACATTAACTTTTCTCGTTTAACTCTTTCTCGTTTTATTTTTAAGCGAGGCGACACCGCTGTATTGACTTTCACTGCAATATGTACTCAAGAAGCGGCCTGATCGTAACCTTATTTTTCAATTCTTCCGTCTATTCCTGTGGTGGTCATCATCAACGAGCTGATCGGCGACAGAGCGTGAATTTTCATTCCATTAGGAATTAATACGAAGTGGAAGGTACGTGAAAGGCTTATGCTGAGCTAGTGATAATTAAAGAATGAGAGTTCTTACTAGGAAAAGTTCGAGAAAAGGTCCAGAAAACATGAAAATGTTTAAGCTCACAATGTTAAATGTTATAGACATTAATTCCTCTGATTTTTGTCCAGTTTGTCTCGTTTCGTAGAGGAAGTGCTTAAACTGAGACTTAATTTTTTTCTTCTAGTTAGTAAATATAGCTCCCCTCCCGTACACATGTCCATGAGGCTTGCGATCGAGTTTCTGCGGGAAGACCGGACGAGGTATCCAGTTAAATGAATTCATGACTGGCCTTCCACGCACTGACCCAGTTCCCTATTTCAGCACATCCACCGTCAGAGTGAATCATTACATCATGCATTATTCATTTCATTATTTTTCGTTACGTCACTCAATTGAAATAAAAATATCAGAGTATCGATAAATATGCCCCGGATTATTAACTTCTTACAGTTTAAAATAAGTTTCATTTATGAATATCTTAGATTTTTGTTGGTGTTGCAGCTTTTCTCTGAGAAAGTTCCAAGAAATTGAAACTGATGATTCCTGGCGCGTTAACTACTAAGGTCATTAGTCCCTTAAGTGCAGTGCATGCTTTTTCTCGGGAGGTGGCGGTGGTCTCCCCCTGCTGTGTGGGGAGATCCGGCCAGCGGGATTTTCCCCAACCAGGCATCTCCCACCAACTGGGCACCGCCCCAACCGGAACAAGCTCTAGGCACCCGACTGGTCTCCCGGCATGTGTCGTTATGCAATTCATCTTAGTGGAAGGGGTGAGCATAGCACAAGAAAGAGGAAAGGAAGGTAACTGCTTCGGCATTCGCCTGGTATTGATCGGAGAAACGATGGAAAACTACCGCTCAGAGCAGCCGGCCGCTAGACTTCCCCTCTCGACAGCGTCTAAGTTCGACCCAGCTGACCTGCTAGTTTCGAAAAACCTGTCCCCGTCGGGACTCGAACTTAGGACCTCCCGATCAGAGGGACTGCAGTGACATGAGTTGAAGCCCTGAGCCATCTCTCCCGGTCCGCCCTTACACATAAGATCTCCTGGTCCTGCTCGTTGTCTTCTTGCGGGCTCGCTCGACATACGCTCACAGCACCGGGGTTGTTCTGCACCTTTCAATCTCCACGGAATGAATGCGAGGCGGCGCGGCGTACGGACCTGTAGTAGTGGCGAATATAGATTTTCCGCCCCCAAAGACCTCCCTTTTCGTGGCGCCTTCCCTGTGGAGGTGAAATATCGGAGGGGGGAAGCGGTGGGGGGGGGGAGGGGCGGTTTTTATTCGCCGGCGAAAGAGCAGAACTCGTTTGCATATATTACGAGGTATCGCCTGGCGCCGGGGCCAAACACGGCCAGGGGAGGGAAGAGGCGGGACGGGCCGCCCGGCCGCTTCCTTCCGAGCGACGCAGACCGCAGGTTCAGCAGATGCAACTCCCACTGTCGTTCGAAAATCAAGTTCGCGGGACCAAGTTTCATAACTATTTAAGCTTCAAGTGCTGATACTTTAGTTTTGAATATTGGTAGAACTAGTACTAATATTAGTAGTGTTGTTGCTAATGCATTGAAATGATTGTGGAAAAAATACAAATAATCCTGTCTAGGAATCGGAAAGCAATATTAACAATTAACATGAATATATTATAATGAACTTTTTAATACTGTTTCATTTTGTCAGTTCATATAAGTTCAGTTCATATTCATTTCCCATAAATACGATCATTCAGATATTAAGTGTACTTCTCCAAAAGAAGTATTGCAATGTCTGTATTAGCTTGTATCATGTCGGTTAGGAAAATAAATACGAAACATAAGTATGTAAACATTCTCTGAAAGTATTATGTATTATTAACAATAAGTATAATTCGCTGAATTTAAAATCGTCTGTTGATACCGATAAATAATAGAAATCTCGATGGTCGTTTTATTGCTCTGTGTTACCAAATTGTGAATCGAATGCAGTACTTACAACAATATTAAGTGAAATCGCTGCCAAATACTTGGGTACTTCCACGTGACCTTGAGACATGCTGTGAATCGCCCAACGTACTGCAATGACAAATACCTCATTAATATTTAACTTGCAAATCTTTTAATAATCTTTCTCTCACGCGGAGATAATAGTAGAAACAAAACAACAATGAATTATTACTGGCGATCAAAGGATAAAATATTCACCTTCGTCGTTGGCCGTTCGATTCAAAAGAACACCGTCCTCTGAGGAAAGCGCACTTCTCGCGCGGCCGCTTCACCTGAGGGGAATACGCTTGGGGCCAGGCAGCTTCTCTTGGACGAGCAGCGGCTGCGTTGCGTGCCGGGCCCGAGCGGCGCGGGGCCCAGTGCATGTACGCAGGCCGGGCGCTGGCGCGCTGCCAAGTAGGCTGCGCGGGACCACGCGCTCGACACATACGCGCGCCCCGACGCCACGCCGCCGCCCCCGCCCTCGCCCCCGCGCGCTCACCTCTGCTGTTCACGCCCATTCCCGCTGCCAGCACAGGTCCCTGCAGTGCCTCTGGCCGGGAGGTCCTTCACTTCAAGTCGCGATGATGGTAGGGTTTTCCGAACTAGCTAGGTCGCGTTCACTCACTGTCTGGATCAGAATTCCAGAAGTCGGCTGCTCTGATCGGTAGTTTTCCGTCGTTTCTCCGATCACACTTGCCGAATGCCTTAGTGTGATCGGTACCGTAACAAGATCGGGCAAGAACCCTAGCAAACGAGCCAAGGACCGCGCGCGATCTTACCTTCCTCTTCCTTGCCCTAAACTCTCCCCTTACACACACATCTAAACGCACTACACTAGCACACGGACATGCCTCGTACATGCCGGGAAACCAGTCCGGAGAGCTTAGAGCTTGTCTCGGTTGGGGTGGTGCCACGCTGGAAGGAAATAACTGGCGAGGAAAAGTCCCCGCACGCCGACATAGGTCGGCGCCGGATCTCGCCAGCCAGCGGAGGAAATTCACCGCCGCCACCTCCTCCTGCGATTTAAACTTGCACTACATTTACGGGAATGATGGCGTTAGCCGTTGACGCGCTCGGAATCACTAGTAATCAATCACTGCCACCGCGTCCGGTGCCGCCCTCGCCACCTTTGCCATTCTCTTCATCGCCGCTGTCCCAGCTATCACTGCTGTCCCTTGCCGCCATCCCCGCTGTCCCCGTGGGCGCACCCCTGGAAAGCTTACCAGCTTACAATTTTAGGAACTACATTCAATACTCAGAACGGAGAAGATTTAAAATAATAGTTATTCAAATGGTTACGTAACGAAAAATGTTTTGGTACTGAACACGTCATGTTATCCAAAGGAAAAAGTGCAAATCTGTTCAAGAAAATTGAACTCGTATTCTCCTAGTGGAAAATTCAACACCTTCTCCCTCACTACATGCACGTGACAGCCACATGATGTACGGGTTGAGTTTCTCCTTCCTCCGGGTTGCTGTGGAAAGATCACGTCACACCACATAGTGGTTTAAATGCAGTGTATTTTCTCATACCTCCGCGCCGAAAAAACAGTTCCGTTACAATAACGTGAGGTTTTGACGTATATCCATTTTACCTTCTCGACTTACGAAGTAAAGAGAAAGGATTGTAATGCTATGGCGGAAATTGTACATAGAAAAACTCATTTTATGGGGCCTTGGTAACGAAAAACGTAGATAAATCTTGTTCCTATTAAAGTAGTAAATTACATCCTTTAACGCGTTGTTTACACAGAATCCATGTTTTGTGAATCCTTTGATACCGAAAATTCGATTGTCGGCAAACTGTCTGTCCGTAGGTCCGTCTTTCTGTGTCTCGTCTATCCGTCTGGGCGTCAGTGTTCAATACTAGTACCTAAACTGCTCAGACTATTTTTCTTTACAAAATTGATTTTCTCCACTCAATTTATACGATCTCAAAGCCTTGCGAGTTTGAAACGGACATTTTGATTTTGCAAATTACTTTGTATGTAGCCTCAACATTTTCAAAACTTTCTCCAAAAAAACCCTTCCAAATATTGTATTAAACTTTGTCCTTGATTGTCATAAAGGACGTTTAAAATTGGTGGAGGTCTAATTTTCCTTAAAATTTCTGGTGTTTCGAAAATCTGATAAAACGTCACTTAGTTCTACATTTTAACTGGAGTCCGTCTTTCTGTGTCTCGTCTATCCGTCTGGGCGGATTCAGGAAGCAATGCTCTTTTTTAAAATTGTATTTTTTAATTTGTTTTACTGAATAATCCTTCTTTGAGAAATTTCCCAAAATCACATTCTTAATTTGCTAGAATTCTTTTGTTGCCATGAGCATTTCTTCCATTCGTTATCTGACTCCGACAGCCGTATTTTGTCGCGTTAAAGTGTAAAGTAGGTCACGCGCAGACACGTGAAATCTCGTAATGAGTTCTGCATTTTGCTTACAGCGCCCCGTTTCATTTCTCCAAGATACCTTTTTGTGCGACAATATTCTCTTTCTAACGTTAATAGTCAAATGCTTGAATAGGACACTCTTAGTGTTTTCCAACTGATATTTCGTAATAATTGTATTTGTCTTGTGGCGTCACCGATTAATTAAAATATAATTTTATTATGGCGTCGCCAATAACAAATGAATTTCTGCATCGGGAAATAGCTCGCGCCGCGGCACAGAAATAAGTGGGTCAACGGGACGCGGCTACCGCCGCGGAGGGTTCTTTCGTCATGCCGCCCACCCCCCGACCGCGCATCGGGCCAGCCCCGAACGCACCCAGCCCCCCCCCTGTCTTCAGAGGCGGAATGTTTATTAGCCCCCCATAAAAATACTTGCTGCCCCTTCGCCGGCCCTCTCGCCGAACAAAGCGCCACCCTCGCGCCTTTCCTTCAGCCGCGCGACCGAGGAATTCAAGCCCGATGGAGTTGGGCCGGGTGTCAATTTAAGACGACGACGCATTTACGACACGTCGTGAGCGAAACCTTTCTTGGCCATCAAACTGATCCCTCCACCGGACAATGCTAACTCGTCACATTCGTTCTGGCACGCGCCCGGGCGCCAGAAGCCCCGCGGGAGCTGTTTCTCTCTAAACACAGTAGGGTGTCGATTAGCCCCTGCCGGCCGTCGAGAACCCGTGAAATGCGCTTTTTTCGCGCGCACGTGTCCACACAGCTGCGATCAGCTCCCGGAGTAACTAACAAAAGGGAAGCAAGAGAGAGAGCGAAGACAGCGACAAACTGAGAACATCGACGGAAAAATACGGGAAAGTTGCCACATGATTGGCTAATCAAAATTCTGCGACGCAGCCACCCTTAGCCAATGGGAAGCTTCACCATGGGGGAAGGGATAACCCAGAGCTAGGAACATTTTGGGGAAGGGGAAAGGAAATTCTCTTATAAACGCGATGCAGAGTAGGAATTAGAAACTTCGAAACTTCTGAGATTTTTCTGACACGAGACTAGTCAAATTTATTCGAGACACTAACTTGTTAAAATTTCTTCGACAACACTTGTTAAAATTTCTTCAGTCTCACTTTGTAAAATTTCTTCGGAGGAACAGTTCTAAAAATTTCCTCGAAACGAGACTTGTCGCGGAGAGAACTCGGGCAGCGACCTGGGATCCCGCGCCGTTTTCGCTCCGACCCGCCAGCCTTGCCGCCTCTCGTCCTGGGCTGAGTGACAGCCCTTTTCGCAACGTCGGCGCCCGTGGCCACTCGCCTCCTCTGAGCCTGCTCGAGCGGACAATCTGGAATCGCCGCTACCTGAGCGAGAGTAGACGCGCCGCAGAAGATCAGCAACCCGGAGCCGCCGCCACCTCTGTCTGAGGCTGCCTCCTCGACCCACCCACGAAGACCAGCAGCCATTGGTGAAACTATGAGACGATGCCGTCTCACTGAACTATTGTAACGGCGAAAAACTGCAAGTGGCCGCGCTCAGGCCCATCAGAGTAACCACTTATAATTCATTCACAGAGTAGTTCTAGTAGTAAAAGAACTTGCGTCGCCCATTGCGACATTGTAAATTCCCCTGGCAGCTTTTGGTGCCAGGAATAAACAGTTGTTTGTCACAAATGACTCAATTGCTCATTCTTGACCTCCCAACTCTTCCACTCAGTTATATTTCAGGAGCTGAACCTGGCGCCCTCCCCCGAGCAGTCTTATAAATATTACATTTGGCTGGTCCCAACGTGGGGCTAGTTGAGTGCAACCTTATAAATATTACAGTCTATAGTAGAAACAAGATATGATATATTATAACATTTAGAATTATGTGAAATAAGTGAGTTCATATATTTTGTATACCATAGAGAGTAAATGAAATCAGTAGATAATAAATATGCGTCACGTTTCCTCAATGCTTCCTTTCTTGGTGCAGTCTTTTGCAACGATTGATGGAAAAAACGAAGCCGCCGTCATTGAGAAGTTTGTTCAGTGGGAATATTTTGGTAGAACGGTCGATTCTAATAGAAAAGAAGGCTTTTCTATTAGATTCTATTATTATATTGAGTGCATTTTGGATAAATAAAGATCTCTCAACAATTTAATCTAACGAATTTAAAATTAGCCTATTACTGTACACTTACTTGTATGTCTGTATTACGTATACCAGATCGCGTGTTCTATTTCATTAATTTCATTACGCGTAATTTCCTGTTTACTACACTTTAAAAAGCACTTAAGTTTCTGTTGGCAAAAGTATACTCTTTTCAAATACTATTACGTTAACTAATACTGTTGTATTCAATTATTGCAAATTGTATTTTATATGAACAAAAATATAGAAAAAGGTTTCATGGTACTCTATCAGGATTCTGAATTTGTATTAATTAGTAGTGAATAATAATTCACAAAACCCGTCAATTACCGGTGTTGTGTGTCTTTCGGAAGCTTTCAGAAATTTATGCCGCAAATTTATGGTCATTAAAATCAAATAATTTTATGAAAGTCCTTGATATAGTGGTAGTGTAATAATTTTGGAAATAATTTTTCTCTCAGTGACCATTTACATTAACACTTTAGTATTAAATATTGAGACAAGTGTTAACACAATACGTGCACAGAACAATAGAATATTCTGACTAAGTAACCCTATTTTTAAATTATTAGGAATACTGGTTATTCCAGTTTTCGTTAATCGACTTCCATTCTGCCATCCAGCCTCCCTCTCACTTTATAATAATAATAATAATAATAATAATAATAATAATAATAATAATAATGGTAAGTACGTATTTCGAGCTTAGTAGGATATTGAACACCATAAATTCCACTATCCAGCCTTCCCTCCCTCTCTCCCTGTCATTCTGACTCCAGACAAACGAGGACAATGCCGCGACGAAGAACCGACGGGTGGCGGGGCCGGGGGCGCGTCTCCGTGTCATGCCTCCGCTCCTGCCGGCGTCGACTGAAACAAACGCTCGCGTTTATCGTCCCCTCCCTTCCCCGCTCCACTCGTCGGCGTTCGCAGGAGGCGCCACGCCGCCGGCGACGGTTGAAGCGTATCGTAAACTTTTTTACGTCTCCCGCCGTCTCGCCGCGCTCCGCGCTTCCAATGCGACGGAATCGGACGTAATGGAGCGCGAGTGCGCGGGGCCCCGGGGAATGGGGAGGTTGCAGGCGCGCTGCCGCGTTTTCGGATTTCCCGGCACGCGAGACGAGATCGGAACGCCCTGCCTAATAAGTACTAGAAGGCGTGTATCGTCGCGTGCACACACGGGCGATCTGTGCAGCGTCTCTGATGACCTGCAACGCGAATGCTAATCTCGTAAGGATTATACGACGGGAAACACCAGCGGTATCCCCTTTCGTGCTGATCGCGCCTTCTAGTAGTAGTTCCTTCCTCGGAATCCGGTCCTGGCAGAATTGCCGCATGCAGGCGGTAAAGCACGCTCTACTTCATTATGTTTTCCTAAATTTTCTTATGTGTACAGTAAGTTGGGCGGTTGACATGAGACTGCTTACGCAACATCTGAGCCTGGACCAGCCCTGACAAAGGCCACGAATAAAATTATCATAGGGCAGTTTGAGATAAATATATCAATGATCTTTTGATACTACATACTAATGAAAGTTTAATTTATTAAAAAAATCATGGATGCGTCTTTTCATTTATTGATGTAATGAAAACATATTGTCTGAGTACTTTTCTTTCTCTATTTGAAAGCTACAGAGGGAAGAGAGACACACAGAGAGAGGGAGAGAGGTATGATGGTGATGATGATGATGATGATGACGGATAGGGGCGGACCAAATAACCCTAATGGCATCAGATGTGGAAAGGCGGGGAAGAGGCTCGAGGGATGCCGAAAAGGAGCGAGCCAGAAACGGGCGCGTTCCTCACAGAAAAATAAAAATGCATTGACGTCTTGTAAGTAATACCCTATGGTTCTGTTTCTGTATAATCTCAAAGCAGTGGAATTGTTATCTCTTCGATGTTTTCTTCCCGCAAGAAACAAGGGTTTCGTATCTTCGAACGATGCGTACAAGCGAAACGGATTTGAATTTCACCTTAAATGATCTGTGTAAACGTCCACGAAGTTGGCAAAGAAGAAACAAACCACGCAGCCCCGCCAAGGGAGCGGAGGAAGAGGGGACCTCGGCGTGGCTGAGGGACGTGGAGGTGAAGGGATGGGGAACGCGAAGGTGGCGTGTCGCGTGCCAGTCTGCGGCATTAACGTGGGCTCATGGTCGTTCGTTTTCAATGCTTCTCGTGGCAGCGGGAAGGTTCAACCAACAGGCGCCCAACTACCTCAACCGGAAAACGTTCTACAGGCCCGAACCTAGGCTCAGTTCATTTCAAGCGTTCCCGAGGTTTAGCCAGTGTCGTTTACTGCCAGAGTAACGATCTTCGTATCAGTCGCGAATTTGCTTATTCTCATTTTGCTTCACTGTGCTAAATGCGAGAGCAGTGGCAGATCAAGGGAAAAGAGCACTCCCTGAAATTTTGATTGATTTTGAATCAATGGAAGTTGAAAACTATCTAATAGTGTATCTTCATTGTTTTATTTGATGGATAATGTGTTTTTATAAACGTTATTCTGTGATATATTTGCACTAATCAAACTTATTTTATGATAACTAAATCTCCTCAATATATTTTAAAACTCGCTATAAACAGATTTCATTATGGACCTTTCTTTTGCAGTACTTATTTCTACTACATTACAAAATATATAATAAATCATCCATTCATTTCGTTGTCTTCAAGGTGCAAAATGTCTTAAAAGAAAAGAAAGCAAGAAATTTTTGCAGAAATATCAGTTGCGTTCCACATCCAATCGGTTTTCTTAGAGAGTCTTACCTAATGTCTTTCAAAATTTTCCTAGCTTCTTCTTCACTCCGTCAGCATTTCTGTACACTTGCTGATCGCATACACACAACCTACTGTACAAAATCACTTCTAGTCTTAGAAATGTGCTTAAGGTGAGGTATGATAAAGCTGCGAAGAAATTGAAGAATTGACTTGAAATTGAAGAAAAAACACTTTCTCCGGAAATCTACGCTCCTGAAGCCAAAACGGCGAAGGAATTTATTGCTCTAAATATAAGGAAAACGTCGGTGTTTTTTTTTTCACCTGAAACTCCGCATGTAATAACTTTATCAAAAACAAACTCCGTATTTCCCTGCTCTCCTAACGGATTTCTGGAAGCAATCCGCCGCGCGCGGCCCTCCTCCCAGAAACGACGCGCGTGCGGTCTGCAGGGCTGCCAACCGCGGCCTGCTTTCCTTCAGGGCGGCAAGTGTTGGGATCCGGAGCGCGTGTTTGTTTGCGACGGATAAACAAAGGGATTCGGGAAGTCGGCTGCTAGGCCGCCGCGCGGCTGTAGGGCTGCCCCCAGCGGAGAGGAGAGGGGCTGCAGCAAACCGGGTCAAGTTTCTGCGTCTGTGAACTCGCACTCGGCGGTGCTTCGGGGGTGCGGCTGAGGCCGAGGCAGGTGCCCTCTCGAGTTCATAAAGCGAAGGATTCTCCCAAGTCCTCACAAAGCGTTCGTACGGTTTTGATCTAGAGAATTTCTTGCCAAAACACAAAAAAAGGTGATTGAAAAAGAAAGTAGGAAAGAAACAAGAAATGTTATAAAACAATGACCATCCTTTTCCATCTCTGCTGTGAAGGGTCCCTACTCAGAGCACATCAACACAATTATTACAGATTGCAGAAATGAAATTCTAAGGAGCATGAATTATTGCGTAAGAGATTTGGGAATAACAATTTATGAAAAGAACTGAAAGGTAAGGGCCTCAAAACCATACTCATGGACTTCTGGAATAAGTGGCTATAAAGTAAGCGAAGAAAGGATAACACCTGTTTACCGAAGTTATCTTTCTACTGCAAGCCAAAAGGGACGAGAGATATAGGAAGGCGATGTAAGACACAAATCTGTGAATCCGGAACAGGCTGAAGTTTCTACTTTGAAGCGAAGAAGAAGAGCCGTTAAAATTAGTAGCGAGAATGAGAAGACCATTAATAAAATCGAAACCTAAACAATTAATAAAATAAAAATTTGGTTGTATTCCCGTGTTATTGGTCAAATTTTAGTGTATATACGTTTACTTTTCAAATAATTGTGCGTGTAAATGAAATTATACGATTAAGATAAGGAATAACAATAACAGTAATAATAATAATGAATAATAGAAATATGATGCTTATGTATATTGCTCAACTGAATAGAAATTCGGAAAACCTGACTTAATGGTCGGTGGAATAACTTCCAATTCAGTATTATTGTATTGTATTTACTCGCACGTCAGACCCACTCCCACTAAAACATGCCCTGCAACACCCCCGTCATCGGTCGGCACGAACAAGTTGTGTTTGCATGGACATACTGCAGGTGATGAAGGTATCGTGGTGGATTTAATGTGTTCCTTGCGTGCCCAATGGCGATTCGTCAACGTGACAATGTCGTGTGTAAAACGGAGATGATACATGTTATGGTAATCATTCCACTATTCTTCACATTCCTTTAACACATACGGATGGTAAGTTCAGACGCTATATGCCCTTTATTCCACAGAAAGAGTTTTCAACACAAATTAATTGATCGGTACTGAAAACATTTTGTTTTATTCCTCTCCCTACTGAAAGAAAATTGTTCTCTCATAAGAAAAGTCCACAAATTTCTTTATTACATCGACCTCTTTTTGAAGAAAAAGTTAGGAAAGACCTCATGACAATCACTATCATAAAACGAACTACTGTCAAATATTTTGTCACATCTACTTTTTAACTTCTATTTCTTTCAACAATTTGTTCACCTTTACATCTAATAACCCAGAAATATATTTCTAAAGTAGACGTTTTCTTTTAATCTTTTATTATTTTATTATGCGTATATAGTATAACCAATCAGTACTATTTTCGTTCTAATGGCAAGATGTTTGTAAATTCTAAAAAAGTAAATTTCCAATCCATCTGATACTAATAAGTATGATAAAATTGATAATTGACAATAACAAAATATTGTGGGTGAAGGTATGCCAGTGGTACATTTGACCGCCTTTTTGCGTCTAGAGAAAAAAGAGTCTACTTAGTGCTTTTGCTGAGGGGTAATTCTGGGTGATCTGTAGGTATCTTCACTATTATCAAGAGGCTGATGGCTAGAGGATTTTGAGGCGATTTTGAAGACGTTGACGATAACTTGAGCTGCTTTTATCGATTCTTTTCTGGTGGGCACTATTCACAGGTATCTGTATCTATTTTAATGTTCATTATATTTTTATGAATTTCAGTAACAGATGCTTACATTTTTTTCACCATAGGAATCCCGTCTACTGACGTAATATTAGCGGAAACAAAATATTTTTTTTATTTTCGCTGAGTTCCAGCCTCCACTATCGATCCCCTCCAAAGCTCCGCTTGCTGTTATCGTCCTTGTCTGTCTCCCTCGCCGCCCGCGCGGGCCCCTGTTTCTGGAGTCGATACTTGGCAAGAATCGATGGCGTGGGACGGCTGGGACCCCGCCTCGTGCGAGTGGGATAATGGCGGTGATTCAGACCCTCGACTCTCGGGAGGGGAGGGGTGATAACGCCTCGAGGGGACCGACTGCTCTTGGGACCAGAAGAGGAGGCTGGGGGTAGTTGCAGGTAGTCGTTGTGGTCGAACAGATGAGAGAAGTATTGGTGTGGCAAGTGCGATTGAATGGACAGCAGCTTCAAGAATGGAATTTTTTTTGAAGTGGTGTTCCTCGAATAGAGATATCTGTCCTTAAACTTCAAAATGTATCTGTTTATTGTCTCAAAACGTACACTAGTTTGAAACGTTGGCACTATAACACAACTGTCCTTCGAACTTGTAGATACCAGTGCCGGAGTCACAGTGTACTGAAACGCTCGCGAGAAAGGCCTGTCTCCCTCCAGCACTACAAACTTGATATTCGTATGTTTTAGTACTATTCATAAGCAGTGTTTCGTAATGGAGAATAAGCACGGAGAAGACAGATATGGATCTATCCTGCTTGAGGCTACCCACTAAGGCCCTTCGTATCTGCTGGCAGATCGCTGACCCAGCGCGTGCACATCATGTGCCTATTTTCGAAACTACACACAGAATTGAAGAAAAGTATTTTCTTTAGAAATATAAATGTTTTTGGATTCTTGTAATATTATTCATGTATTTTTCTTTGGTTATTTTCGCAAAAATAGTCGTGAATGTGTTTCTTTAGAGATTCGTTGCTAATCTTCGCCGAAGAGACCATGAACAGCAATTCTTTTGAGAGCTCTACTTCACTCCACCCAACCGAAGGCATTGGAAGTTTTCTCCGGCAAAAAGCACTCGACGTCCGAAACAGCCAACGTTTGGTAAATTGTGTTTTTGAGTTATCTAAATTTGGAAATATCATTCCGATTGTAGTTTCATTTCGGAGACCCTTACCCCCGACCCTCCGGTCACAGGCACAAAGTGACGTTAGTTGGTACCTTGAGCCAGCTTTGTCGGGGGAAATTTTGAAACCGGGGAGCGCGGCCGGCGCGGGTAGCCGGACGCGAACGGCACCTTGTGAAGGCGTGTGAGCCGTCGTTCTCGCGAGGGAGAGCCGACGACGATCCGGCGATATCGACAGGCCAGGGCCACGTCAGAACTGCGCTCTGCGCGCTACGCGCCTACACAAAAGGAACACAGACGCGTTTTCAAAGCGTCCTTCCACGTTTCCGGTGCCGCCTGGCCAAACACTGGTCACTCTTTTCATTTCGCCCGAGCTTTTCGGCCTTTCATCGGAGCGGGTGCGCTCGGACAGCCGTCGTGGGAAAATCAGCGACGGAAACAGAGGAGGAGAAACATTCAAGCTGAACATGTTTAAGACGAAAAATGGTAAAACAAATAGGAAAGAAATAAACAAAATTCATGACACCTTCCCGTCGATTTCCGTCATTACTTGCAATATTTCTGAAAATTGTGATCTGTAAAAAAAATTATTTTTAAATGTACAGTTTTAAAAATAAAATTTAAAAATGTATTGAAAAATAAATTTTGGTTTCCTAATATACTTTGGATTCATAGATTTTTTATTTACAAATTATTTGTTGGCAATATGTATTGAAATGTTACGTCATTTTAACGTTTTGCACACATCGTTGCATATAATAGCTCATAATATTGGAAATCCGATTCAGAAAGTAAAATATCTTATATTGTAATTCATATCTATCTCAATTGCCTTCTGCTACAACAACTTTCTCCTTTTTATAATATCATTTATAAAAAAATATGTGAAGTTGACATTTTGGCATTCAGAAATATTGGTTTGTTACAATCCATTTGGCTTTATCGCTGTACTTTTGAAGTTAAAACTTCACCTCTTAGTTTAGAGATCTCAATTTGTAACATATTTTGTGAGAACTTTGAACAACGTTCTGTATTTCTGGATTCCTCCGTGTATAATCCACTTTTAAGGCAAGATTAAGATTCCACGTACAATTTGATTTGATTTTGCTTGAAGAAAGTGCCGCATAAATTGAAACCGGATAGAAATAAAAAAAGGGGAACCAACAGAATGAAAAACGCGAATACTGAAGAGTGTCTACCGTTCCTAAAAAGAAGATCGCTTCGTCGATGTCCATTACGTTGCTTGTCGCGCAGTTGTGTACGCTCCGTGGCGCGCCGTAGAATCCGTTTGGGCAGCCCGCCGCTCCGCCTGGCCGGAAGCCAATTCTGCTGGCCGTTTGCGGTCGCTTCGTGCGGCTCGCGACGTTCTATTGTTTCTCCCGGCGACAGTGGCGCTCCGCCCTTAATCTCCCCTCTCCGGCGACCGCCTCATTTCTTCTGATTTCCTCGAGATTAAATGCTCACACGGACGAGAAGACGACCAGACAGAATTGTGGAGAAATTCAAAGCCGGCGGGTTCCGGACGATTTCAGGTCTGAATCAATTTGCACGAGTTTTATCTGAAATTTTTAGTGCTCGCACGATTTGTTGAAAAGATTGCAATGTAATCGTAATTACGGTCTTGTACACATAATAAAACCTACTAATTGTTCATATATTTTCTTTAGTGTTGGTATTCTACTTATAGAATATCTTTACAGTCGCTTATAATAGACGGTACTTGCTCTTTCCGTTTTTGTTTGTGCCACGAGAAAATGGAGACCAATGATTAATACGACGAAAGATAAATAAGAAGAAAGTTAAGGCTATTCAAAGTAGACTATGATATGAATGGAAGAGTCACGAATGTAAAGGAGAAAGACTTGACAGGTTAGTAAAGTGTATGTTTGATGCCCGCAGTGTCAACATGGGCAATTTCTCTGAAAGTAAAGATTTTTATGAGTGATTGAAACATTTTGATATATATAAAATAGTGCAACAACATTTTTAAATTTCACAGTTATTGAAACTTGAATTAGAGCTAAGACTTCGATTGTGGTATATTGTAAATGTTCCCCTTTAAAATTAATATTCTAAAGTGCCCTTTTGGGAATTAACTTGTTTACAATATAGTAGAAGCACACGTTTTCTAAAAATACCATATACATGACTTGATTAAATGGTAAATGAATCCTATCTAAACCAAGCGTAAAAATGTTTTTACACTTTACAAAAATCTTACTTTTTCATGAGTTCTGCGAAAGATGTTTTCATTTAGCAACATTCTCCGCATACCGGAAAGACTTTGTGTCCCGGTAAAGTTTAAATAGCTTGTTCCAGATCTGAGTCAACTCCATCTGACAAAGTTTCACTGCAAAGAAGGAAACGTATTAACAAAGCTGCAAGTTTGCTGTGACCCGTCGACAGCATAAGAGTCGTTGGATCTAGCAACTTCTTCAGCGATAATTGCGACAGGGGGGAATCTGGCGTGCACGCGAAATGCTAACTCTGGAGATCCAGTGGCGCCTCCTAAGGGAGGTCCGTGTGACCTTTCCCCAGCTACACTGTCTGTGTCCCTCGCAGAGATGTTTTCTTAGGTTAGTAAACGGAGGAATGGGATATGGCTCTAATCTATCTCAAAGTAGCACCGAGGAAAAAGAACCGTTGGAGTATACCAGATCCATGATACTGTAACAAGGAAACTTGTTGCTATATCATGGATCTGGTATACTCCAACGGTTCTTTTCTTTTTCGGCGAGGCACCGGAAAACACAAGCAGGCAAAGCAGGTAACGCAAATGCGGAAAATTGTTTAAATAATAAGTTGCTATATGCGCCATGAGCTTTATTTTTCGCATGTCGCCAATAGCAGATTGGTTCCTAATACATTCGACTAGAGGTCAGTTGCTGTGCGGCAGAACTGGTACCTAATAGTTTCGTAGAAGTAAGTAGTAGTGCATAGTTAGTTTGACCTCTCTTAGCTGTCGCACTTTCAGGTGGTCTTTGTCCCACGACCTCCCCCATTAACGTAGAGCATCCTTGAGTCCAGCGAAGGAATTATGTTCAATGCATTTTACTCCAAAATATAGATTCTGTTTGAGATGATTCCCATTCGTTTCTTTAACTTGTACTTCAGCTTCTGGATCAATGACCTCCATCTCGATCAGGTTTTCCTCCAGTTTCCTGATCCTCGAGCAAATGCTCAGATGGTGCTTCTGAACATAAATGTAATTTCAATTTAACTTCTCACCATAGCACGTCACACACAGTTTTTAACGTATTTGAAGTAAATAAATAAATTAATTAACTACCAATGTTTACTAAAGTACTATCTCCTATTCCGATCCTGCCTACCCAATTGTGTAGGTATAAGTATAGTCCCAACTCACACAATTGTGCAGGATAGGAGTTTTGCTTTTTCTCATAAATGCCTTCTTTCTTCGCGTTCAGACCGATTCACATCGTTTGTGTAGGTATTTGAAAATAATCAGTACTAAAGGTTTTTTTTCTTGTACGTAATTGAGTTTAGCGGTAGAAGGATTTTATTTTTGAGTAAGGCAGTCTAAGAAAAAAACTCTCAGGACTATAGGACATACATTTATTCAAAAGTCTGTGTCTGAAAGGGATTCAACACGCGTAGTCCACACGCGTTCCATTGGTTCTTCGTAAAAAAGAAAACCGCGCGACCTACACCGCAAGACCTGTAAAGCCTCGCAGCTGCACTACTCCATCGTGGTGACTGTCTCTGTTCTCGTGACTGCCGGTTGGCCACGTACCTACCGCAGGGAACACGAAGTGCATTCGGTGTTCGGGCGGCCAGGTGAGGGCGCGGAACGACGCAATTCGCCGCGTCACCACAGCGCAGGGCGACGCCTCGGTGACACCGGCACAATGGAAATTAGCCGCGCGCGCGGTTCGTTAAACGCAGGGGTGATTGATTGGATATCGCTGTGAGCGGTGGGGGCGTGGGGGGGGAGGGGTAGGAAATGAACGCTACTGACACGCCGGCCGCAGGGTTCAGCTGTGTCGCACACCGTCTGCTTTGCGAGAGCGATGACCTCCTTCCGGCCGAGAGGAAGACTCTTCTGTCAATCAGATTCTTTTCCAGCTTTGTTGTCGACGAACAAAAAGGACGCGTGCGCTACCGATGAGGCACCGCTAACGGCAAGTATACTAATGAGAACATGGGTTGTGTTATGAACCGTCTTTAAACGCTGTCTAGAAATGCGATGTGAGAGGGGGGAATTGGTAAAGCCGCATGTAAAGACACGTTACACTTATATCGCTTATAGAGAGCGTCCGGGCAGGAAACGTCCAAACTTCGAAAATAAGCTCTTAAGACAATTTTAAGCATGTTTTGTCTAATAAAGTACTAGGATATTCCGAATGGTTGAGCCGCAAAAAGCACTCAAAAGTTTATTTGAAAAAATGCTTGCAGGGCAAAAATTGCATTACAGAAGCATAGAAACCCTTCAGAAACATGTAAATTGTTGTATTGTATTTACAAAAGAAATGAATATGTGTGTTGAGAAAGAAAAATTAACACAGAGAAATAAAAGCAGCAATCGAAATCTGTAAATTGGGTGTTTTTTTTATTTCTGTCTTAATTTTTCTTTGTGAACATATATATTCATTTCTTTTGTAAATAATAAACAATTAACATATTTCTCGAGTGTTTCTATGCTTCTCCTATGCAAATGTTTGCCAACAAAGCATTTTTTCAAACCAACATTTGAGTGCTTATTTCCGCTGATCCATTCGGAAAATAAAAGTAGTTTATTAGACAAAATATGCTTAAAATTGTCGTAAGAGCTTATTTGCGAAGTTTGGACGTTTCCTCCCCGCTTTACCAAATCTCCCCTCCCGCCTCTGCATATATATTTGCAGCCACACGAACTACGCGCTTTACTTTGGTATTGTTTTGTAGACGAAAGAAGCCTTTTTTCGGACGCGCATGTGGCGAGTTTGTAGACAGCTCTATTGGTTGTCGACGTGCTGACGTCATAGGGATCAATTTTCTTTCGGCGCGAGTAACCTTTGTAGTAGCTACGGTGCGCTTGACAACAAACGGACCCACTAAAAATTGGGACCAAACAAGGTTTTACTAATGCAACGTTAGGCTGCAACTAGAAATCACTTTAGTTCAGCTTGTAAGATTTAATAAGTTATAACGATTCATAAGTTGGGAAATTAGATATGTCACCCTTGTGTTTTTGTGTTCCACATGACATAAATTATCCTCCTAAAACGTTTCGTATTTGTGTCAATCATACTTTATAATATAATATTTTAAACCAGCATTTTAAGCAAATATTTCAAAGCAGACGTTTCGTGTGAGTCGTTTGGATTATGACTTATACCGTACTTTCTCATACATATATTGCCCCCTTCCCTTTTAAAAAAATGCAAAAAGATGGCGCGGGCATATGTGCGAGAATCTCAAAAAGAAATGTAATAATTGTTCAAAAATTGTCTCTTCGTTTTCAAATAATGTTACAAATGGGTAGTTTCTTTATTTCCGACGCCTGGCCAGCAATTTTCATGCGACCTGCTGGCAATGAAAATTGCAGGGTACTATCAACGTTTGAACATAATTAAATAAATAACATATGATGTGCAAGCCGTAATTCTAATCCAAAATACTGAGGGGGGGGTTAATTCGAAAAAAAATCGGTGATACATGTATGCTTTGATCTTTTTAGAAATACTCACCGACATGAAAATAATCGACATTTGTAAACTTTTTGATCCTGGCTTACCTCCGTGCACCGCCTGGCACAACCCTGGAAGGCACGTTGCGTGCCCGATCTCGCACGTTCGCACTGCTTTTGCACACGCGCAGGCGTAAGCCGATCCCCTGGATCGCGATAAGGCAGCGGCCCTCCACGTGTGGCAGCGCACAGTGCCCAGTGCACTGCAGCGCCTGGCGCCACAACCAGTGGCGGCGCCTAGCGTTGCCGTTAAGGGCGTAACGCCTCTCTTCTCGCCACTTGATCCCTACACGTGCCCCGCAATGGTGCTCTTAGAACTTCATCTGTCACCGATACGGAACGCGTGGTGACATCACGTTGACCGACGGAGAAGATTGCAGCTGGCGGGTTGGTTGTCATTTAAAATAATTGCGCACATCCAGTGGCGATTATTTTGAGTCTGTTCAGCTGTGTATTAATTTATTACTAGTTCGCTTTTATATTACTCTCGATTGCGAACTTCTCATGTTGGTGATGGATGTTGTCACTCTTTGAGGCGTGGATGCCAAAGCCTAAGTACTTTGTCTGCATTCATGTGATGTAGGCCAACGTTCTTTATTTTATTTTTAGCCAACACTGTCAATTTTTTTTCTCATACTTGATCGTCAAAATTCGTAGATATTATCGGTTCGCAAGAGCAGATACATTTCCAAAGTGTCTTCATTTTGCAGGAAGAATGTTTTAATTTGAGCGGAGCCGCTTATTGCACGACAAATAAATTGTTTTACTCCACTCCAGATATCTTGAGAACTATTTTTGTATATCTGTACATGTAAAAAAAATATATTATTTTCAAAACTACACTTAACTTGAAACATAATACTTTTGAGAGGTTGCACTTTTCTCTACGATGTTGCAATCCCCTTTTTGATTCAATGCGACCTTTCCCAGCCCACAACCAGAAGTTCCAGACAGTTCCCCAGCTGGCGTTCACGAGTTGTACGTGCGGTCATATGGATTTTCCAGGTTTAGCCCGCAGCTGTACCGGGAGGCAGCCGGGCTACTAGGCGCGGCGCGGCGGCTGTGGTTGCGTTCGGCCTCGAATCGATAGAGCACCGACTGCCGCCTGAAATATTCACCGGCGCACAATGGCTCGAAATGGGACGACGCGGGCGCGCGTAGATTAAAAATGAATTTCGAAAAAGTTGATGAATGACACTTTACGACTCGAAATGAGCCCAAAGAGGGTGATGAGACGACAAGTGTGTTTCTGGATCACAAGGACGTGTCTGACAGACGTGATGGTTCTGCACGTTTTATCGGAAGCGCATTGCTTCTGTTGGGTTGAACACCGTGGCTTTACTACATGCGTGTAACAGTGAGCCTCTCCGCCTTATTCTCTTCCTCGTCTTCTTTTTGCTTTCACTTCTGTTTCTTCTCTCTGTCTTCTTCTTCCTGAGGCGCTAAGGCTTAATTTGAATCCCCGCGTGGCATTTGCGTGTTACCTGAGACTTTCTAATTCATGGGGTGGGCCATATCCCATCGACCGGGAATGGGAATAGGGGTGGGGCAGAAAGGGTTACGAAGGCTCGTACGCGTCCGCGGTCGATTATTTGATGCATTACTCCAGCACCTGCCTATCAGAGGAATCCCTAAAAACGTATTATCATGGATTTGGTAACACTCATCTATGGACTAGTAGAAATCTCTCCACCATCGGGATTCGAACCTAGAGCTTGAATCGAACAGTGCCTTGTGACCCTGTTATCGAGAACAGGATATTCTGCATTTTCCGGGCCCGTTTTGGTCTGTGTTATTTATTGCTACTTTGGCTTCTTATCTTCGGAGCCGATTCCGACTCTGCTATCCCTGAGACCTGTAACTACTTAACGAACTAATTTTTATTAATGAACTCTTGCTTATCTGAAGCTGAAGTTAAAGATGTTTAGAAAAATGATTAGAATTTTAATAGTGAAACATCACTCCTCGTCAACGCTAGATTTGTAAGTAGCTTACTTTGATGGAACTTTTATTTTTTTCGATTCACTTGCACTCAAAAAATGTTCCGTTCCTTTTATTTTTGAGGGAACCTATTACGACAACTCTACGACCGGAACCCAAAAACCAACCACTAGTTTCGGGACACACTGGCCATTTTGTGGTGGTACCCACAATCAATTGTCTGACAGTTCACCTAATATCCATCCATTCTGAAATAATACTGTCAGTGCACAAGAAAAGTTGACAGACAAGACATTGAAAATTGACAGTTTGCATGAGAATGCTTTAAATCTAAGCGACGCTGTTTACGTCGCGACTGGTGACAAAGTATTTTATTTTTATTCCATCATTAACGACGCTTTGTAGATATTTCATTTTTCTTGTGGGGGTGTCAGGTCGATCAAAAATATTTTACGTCCGTACTTTTGGAGAGCTTCTCCGTGTGACCTAGTGCCCCCTCTGCTTTGAATTATGGAATGGATTTGTGTGCGGCTTCCGGGCGGGTTTAAAGAATGCAACGCTTCCAGCAATCGAAGCGATGGGGTGAAGGCGGATTGGCGTTAAGCGTCGACGCGACGAGATAATCTGAGTCGTCAAAGCCTGCTTCCGATTCAAAGTTTCTGGGGGATACGAAGGCCGAAATCAGGAATTCCATTGACATCTTTGTTAAACTCTGTTCAATGGTCCAATCTGTGGATCGAATCAAAGATATGCTTTGGAAGGTTATCGAATTGTGATGGCTCTATCTGTTTAAATCGCTAAGAATTCGCCGGGAGGCAATCTCGAAAACTAACGTTTATCTTCTCGATAGTGTCAATTTTGTGTCTTTTGAATACGAATATTCTTTCAAGTAATTTTGCTTTCAAAAGTGCGATAATTGTTTCTAGAACAGAAGATACAAAACATGTCGATTTAATTTCTTTGTTGTTTACGTTTTCTCCCTAAAGCTTTTCCTACGTAGACGATTCACTTAGATTTCCTGAACTTTGGATTTAAAAAGAATGTCTTATTCAATACTTTTGATGAATGCATTTTTCTAATGACTGTGTATTGACGCATGTGTCCAACGAATGAAATGTTGTCCTTAGATCTTTAGAATTCTTTGAATTCTCTATGTGATTGTAGAAAGATTTCCCTCGAAATTACGAACATATTGAATACAATCTGCAGAATGAAAAATGATTGTTCATAGCAGTGATGACAGTGACAAAGATACAAATTAAGTTTTACACTCATTTAGCGCGGAATGTGATTCATTTTCATTACTTTGTTTTGAGCTATTGCTTCGAAATAGTTTCTAAAACTGCTTTTATCCACTTTGATTGAATAATGTCAAACTTTACGAAACTGTCATCAGTGTCATAATGAGAATTATTACTATACAAGTATAGTAATAATTCATTGCACGCTGTTAACAGCAATATCCAATTTCGTAACTTAAGTAATATTAAAACTAATCCGGAGCCTCCTATTAACTATTATCAACATCAGTGCACTAGTAGTTTTGCAGCGTAGAGATACAATCTTTGTCGTAGTAATATTAGAATACACAGATGATTCAGTTGAAACCCAACCGTCTCGTTTCATAACTCTCCAATCTCGTATTGTAATTTTCGTAAATAACTGTATTATTTCTCTCGGTTTTCCACCATCTTCGTGTCACTTTCAGGAGCGAAGAGAGCATGACCTCGCTGTAAGCGTGCTCATCCCTTGCGAAGTTCAGTTGTTCACGGGGCCTCGTGCGCACACGCCCCACGCAATAACGCACGAGCCGAAAGCGAAACCGCGCGCGCGCATTCGCCTGCTGAATAATGCTCGAGATCACGAGATGGAATTGCCGCTGTTCAGCGCAGGGTAATTTTCGCTCTGAAATGCCAGCATCATCCATGTTAAGCACAATACGCTCGGACCCCGTAACCCTGGGGGCTATGAAATATTTATTTAGTGTTTCATGATCGTATTTATCGGATGTAGTTGCGAGACCCGACACCGAAGCTGCGTAGACCGGCAATCCTGGGTTCGAGTTCCATGCAACGGATTTTCCTCACCATCTAGAGAACAGCTGAAACGACCCGCCCGACCTTTCCGAAGTCTCCTCCGATCACTTCCTGAAAGAATGCCGGAGCACTACCTTAACTTGGGCTATGGATCGCGCCCATCATTCCTTCCCCCGCCCTTTTCCCACGAACGTCCTGGTGAACAAGCGCTGTTCTGATCGCCTATCATTAAGTAGTGCATTCCCTATTATCTCGAAAACAGCAATTCTACAAGTACACAAAAGTAATGGCAGAGCCCAAGGTAGCAATCTCCCCTTCTGTACGCAGGCTACATAGCGAAGTAAAGTAATAGTGGATAGGATTTTTTAGTGACAAATGATATTAACATTAGGATAAAATAAATTGTTTTGGTAAATATATTAAACGAACAGTTACGGGAATTATACACAAGTAGTTCACACAGTGGCCACGGAAGGTGCCAGCTTCGCGATAATGCTGGGCTGCGCCAGCCCTGTGCCAGGAGCGACGACTCAGGGCACCAACTTCTGTCATTGCAGTCCCTCTGACCGGGAGGTTCTGGGTTCCGGTCCCAACGTGGCAGGATTTTCGACACTAGCTTATTAGCAAGGTCGAATTCAGGCGGCGTCTGGAGGAGAATTCTACCGTCTCACTGCTCTAATCTGTTATTTTTGGTGGTTTCTCCGATCAACACCAGGCGAATGCCGGAGCAGTACCCTAACAAACGGCCCACGGACTACGCGTGATCATTTTCTACCTCTTTCTTGTCCTATCCTCACCACACTTGCAAATACTTACACTAACGTGTAGTACACACGCCGGGAGACCCGTCGAGAGCTTACAGGCTGTCCCGGTTGGGGCGGTGTCCCGCTGGGGATAGATACCTGGTTGTGAAAATCCCCCTAGCCGACGGTAGGTCGCTGTCGGATCTCGGCATACAGCGCGGGAAGACCTTCGCCACCTCCCGCGCAAAACATGCACTGCACTTACGGGACTAATGACCTGAGTAGTTGCCGCGCCCGGAGTCACTAAGAAGCAATCGATCAATCAACTCAACCCTGTAGAGGGGACACGCGCAGGCCCGAGAGCTTAAATGCCAGCCAGCGATCGACAGCGCATCGTCAGTCTGAGGCGGCGTGGCGCGGTTGCTGCACGGGATTACTGGTGCAGCCTATTTATAATGCTGCCATTGCACAAGGCTGTTGCGCGAAATGCTCTACGGGCTCGCGTCTATTTCTGGAGTTTGGAAATGCGAGTCACCCCCTCGAGGGCCGGCCCTGGGGCAGCCGAGCCGAGGCGCTTCCGCTGCGCCCCCTGGAGGCGCTGCACCGAACTTCTGATGCGGCGCCGCGGGTGTCGCCCCGGGCGCAGCTTCTCTCTGTCTGACGGGCGAACGCGCCGCGCGAAAGAGTAGGAAACGTTCGCTCTTGAGACGGCCGTACTGGGTGCGAGGGAGTGAGTGCCTGAATGTTTAATGCTTGCGAGCGCGTGACAAATTTGATTATTAGACCTGTGAGTGTAGAGCGAGGAGGTTGAGTCGGAAGACGGCGTTGTTCTGCTGTTCTGTTCGCGTTAAAATGTGATATGCAGTGACGACCTACACGATGACTTGCTGGTTTTTTCTTTCCAGATATCTTAATTTCGAAGACTTCTTCAGAATTACATGGCTATTTCAGAATTACCGGTAGTCATTTCGTGATGGTTGAATTTTGGTGTTATATATTGATGATTTAGTTATATTATTTCTAAACTTTTGTATGGAATAAATGGAAATGATTGTCTGGTCATTACGAAACGGGTCTGTTTAAAGAAATCTTGTAGTGATAATCGTCGTTTACAATTGTGATTTTAATGATCTTCAAGGGCTATGGCCACTAGGCCAAAACTAAGATGAATCCAGCCAGAGCTCAGGGCTCGTGCCTTGGTGTTCCCCGGGCAGAGGTCGCCCACAGCTCGTTTTGGATAATTCCGCGTCTCGCACGTCCCAGCGCATCCTGCACGCGGCTATCGACCTGCGCTCCAGTCTCCCTCTTCGCCCCCCCCCCCCCCCCCATCCCATTGGTCTGACAGCCGGGTACTCGCGCCGCGGACAGCTCGCTGGGGCACCGCGGCGAGGTGCCACCGCGCCTCCAAACAGGAAATCCAGTCGCCGCCGCCGTCGATTCCTTGTTGGTCGGATATTACGTATCGATCCGGTGACCCTCTCCATTCCGGCGGCCGCGCGGGTCAGTCGCCGCCGCCGCCCCCGCCGCTCCACCTGCCCCTATTCAACAAGTGGCCGCGCCCAACTCCCAACCAGGCCTCGCTAGGGCTGTTGGGCGACTTCAATCGATACGGTATTGGGAGTCGATACCTACATCAATGTATTAACACGGTGGCATTAGGGACTTTGTTCACACCGTGAACCACTTTCGCGTATTCCAATTGGACCCTTGGATACGGACTCGATCTCGAACTTCAAGTGAGAGCGGAGGTCGCTAGTCTGCCGCATTTAGTGAGTGATTTACATTGCATGGCAATCGATGACTCGCTCATGTTGTATCGAATTTGGTCCGAATTGTGGCGGTAGAGTATGTTGTTAACTCTTTATACCATGATACCACATAATTTTGACAGTAATCAGTAAAAATAATTTTCTGTGTTTACGATATTGCTTATATTTATTTGTTAATATTATAATTTTATATATTATTAATTACATTAACATATGCTTTTTATATTTTATGTATATGTACAGATAAGTAGTTGATGAACACTCGTAACCGAAAAAATGCGTATAAGAGGATACGATACTATTACCGCAAGTGTGTCGCCGTTGTTGAGATTTTTTTTTTTCATTTCGACCTAAACAACCATTTTCCAATTTCATCTGCTATTGGTCTCGAGTTTACTGTCGATTGCTGTACACTACACTGTGCGGAAAGTCCCTAATAGCGGATACTAAGAATAGATATTTTGAATATCATTTAGTATCAATATCTAGTTGCACTTTATTAAAATATGTGTTTCATTCTAAATCAAGTACTTATCAGGATATTACAGAAATATTGCAGTAATTCACGTTAATGTTCCAAAACATTATTTTACCAATTTCAATAAGTGGAAAGAATAGTTTCAACTGCTAGTTGAAGTTATAAGTGGCAAAAAGATGGCCCAAGCGCATGGTGCTTGGACCATAAAAATGGATGTAGGTCTCTACAGCTGACCCTAGTTCATTGTTCTTACCTCTAATACAACCAACACTTTTCATGCCAATTCAAAACCAACACAAATTCAGGAACATTGAGCATGTATTCATTTGCAAAATTGGAATTTATCCCTGTAGACCGTCCGCTTTACAAGTGTTTCGCATTTATTGAATCTATTTTTATGCTAATTTAGAATCGTAAAAAGTACGCTGTTTATGAAAAAATATCGTGTGTACATACCGTCATTATACGTACATTATACATTTTAAGTACCGTCAAGGATAATCGTTATAAAATGTCATTGGGTGCTAATTATTTTCATAAAAACCTGTTGTAATTGTTTGATGGGGTATAGAATTCGCCAAATTTACATTCAGTTAGCACCATTAATTTGAATGACCCAGTACTGTGGATAATTTCTGTCTGCAAGTCGTAGTTTCCAACCCCACATTCCAGCGGATGATTTTAGTTCTGAAACACACCTACGTCCCCCAATTCGCTGCAGAGAAGATTGTGAAATTATGTGCCATGGAAACGCTACAACCAACCAGCACAACATTATTAAACAACAAAATAACATTTTCTATCCAGGAGCATTGCGGCGCGCTGGTCATGTTGTTTGCGTGAGCAAACAGATCTCGAATAGAATCCAAATACCAAAGGTATAAATTCCGTTAGGTAATCAGCGTTACAGCATTTGATTGTGATAACGTTTTGTAATGAACGTAAGTTTTATTAATCTCATTTGGATTGCATTCGTAATTGTACGTAGGATAACATGAATTTAAAAAATGCTGAAAGCTTGATTACGTACAAGCTTTTGTAGAAGCTACCTGAAGCAGTTGTGTTTTTTAGCTCTCACATCATAGCACAATACAATAATTCTCTCTGTGTTAAGTTCTGATGTTAGCAGCCGAGAGGTTGCACCGTATCCCCCCATTATTTTGTTTATCAGGCTGTTCAGTACAACATTGTTATCCAGTTGCAAACACGGTAGTATTTTTGTTTTCTAAAAAAGAACCTTTACTATAAATCAGAAATAAAAAAAGCTTGCAACATGTCACTAGTCTAAAGGAATGAAATTTAGATATCATAAGGATTTTTTTGTTATTTTTATATATTAATTGAACATGCTTTGGAGCCAAACGATTTTATTATACTTAAAATCTGAGTCATGGTTAGAGTGATTTTTTTTTTCTGAAATCCTTTTTGGATTTTCGCCACTCTGAATATTTAAAGTACACAACACCACTCAGAATGATCTGAATTTCGTAATGTGATAATGGAAGAAAACAGAATAAAAGAAGATGCAGAAGTATTAATTTCAAGTTGGCAAATCGGAAAATTGTGATGGCTTGGAAAAAAGCAAGTTTCATTGTCATAATTGTCATAAAATCAAGTTTCATTGGCGATTCTTATAGCCATGAAGCGTTGGTTATGAAACGAAAAACGATTTCGCAAAAATAGTAACAGTCGCCATCTTTGCGAGTTGACATGTAATATACAAATTATATGAGAAGTGCATGAAACGCTTTGGGGCAAATATTTCCCATCAGAATATTCGTTTCGGCGGCTACGCTACTCACTCTCACTCTCTCTCACTCTCTCACTCTCTCTCACTCACTCTCTCACTATCTTCTTCACTCTCTCTCCCTCCCTCCCTCTCACTTTTTTCCTCTCCCGCCCTCACTCTCTCTCCCTCGCTATCCCTCTCTCTCTCCCTCACACTCTCTCTCTTTCTAAGCTTCAGCTTCTGTTTATTTGTGTCTCGCACATTGTGTCTCTTCTATTTGTCTCGTTTTCTCTTTCTCTGTTCTCTTTTCTGCGCCCAGCCAAGTGGTTGGCGCCCGCCCACGCATTGTGCAGTGGAGGTGCAGTCGCGGGTGCCGCGCCGCCGGGTATCTCCGGCGCCGCGCTCCATCGTGTTTACACGCTGAACCGCGCTGCGGGCGGGTTAGGGGCGGGGCGCCTTCGGAATGGCGGAGAGGCCGCGTGTGTGTTTACTCTCTGCTATTTTTGAGGCCGCAGGTGGCGTGCCCTTGCAAGCCCCGAGATACTCCGCCGCTGCCGCTGCCGCCCCCGCCCCCGCCGCCGCCACCGCCGCGGCCTTCTGCAAAGCACGGCTCGTGCCGGCTGCTTCGTCTCCACGCAATCAAGCGAAAGTTCACTGCCGGGTTCTCCCACGTAGTGGCCTCAGCAAAGATGGTGTGATGTAGCAGTTAGTATAAATGGATTAGCAACATGTGTCTACGAGTTACGTTACAAGAGAATGGAAGTGTCAGTTCAAAAGTGGGGTTGGAGGATAGAGGCGGTGTTGCGAGTATTTTAGTTTCTTCCAACGTTGTTGCTTAAAAGAATGTTATAAGAATTTATTGTAGATTTAAGAAGCTTTGAAGTATAATTTGCTTGGATTGTTGCATCATAAACATAAAGTTTTCATGCCAGTATTATCTAGTTGCCGCAGTGGCAAAAGAATAGGGACTAAATGAAGCTTCATATGCGCGCCTTTTGTTGAACTTTCCTTTTGCGTGTAATGGTAAGTGTAGAGGTAAGGGCGAGTTTCTATTTTGTTAGCAATGCAGAAAAATCATACTTGCAATTCGCTTACCAATGCACATTAGTTTTCTATCACTCGGGAACAAAAATGTCTATTTTTTTCAAATATTGCTAATCTCGCACTTTTTTAAAATTTATTTTTTATTTTAAACTTTTACTTATCTTTCAACTATGTATAGTTAAAGTGATGGGAAGGGATTCTGGAACTAAAGATAACGTGCGCTGTTAATCTTCTTCCCATACGTCACATACAGTTTTTACTGTTTTTTTTTGACTAAGTAAATCTAAATCTATCAAAATCTTTGTACTTGATACTCACCAACCATCCCCCAATTTAGTTTGGCACGAGTGAGTTTGGCATCGTTCACTTGACTGAACCGACTACATGAGGCGCTCGAGAAAGTATGTTTCCATACGTCGTCAACAAAAAGTAAAGAATTTCGTGGAAAAACATTATTGCACGAGATACAGCACATGTTTTACTAGTTTCCCACATAATCTCAAGCAGCATTGAGACATTTATCATACCGTGGAATCAATAAGTGTATCTCTGAGTCGTAGAAGTCAGAGGCATAGGATAGGAGGCAGTGTTTGACAGGCACCTACAACTTTGCGCCTCAGTGATACCATAATACTGACAAGAATTTCTTGAAGTGTAAAAATGTATGAAAATTCCATGCATAGATAAACCGTTAAATGGTGCAATTGTGTGCCAGGAGATACGTATAAAGGCCAAGCATGTTCGAGGCAATAATGGCCTCAGTTGGCACGAAGGAGAAACTATAAATGGTGTGAACGAGATTCCTGATATGGTAGGATAGTCGCATTAGGTTACTGAAGGAAAGATGTTATAAGGACAATTACAACTGGAGCACATTTTTGAAGCATTTGGTGCTACTCAAACGCAGGCTGCGTGTTTGATTGTTATATTACTTGGTCAGTAATTGCGGCTATCGTCATTATTTCCATAAGTGTAGTGCATGTTTTACCGAGGGAGGTGGCAGAGCTCCTTCTCAGCTGGATGGCATGCGGCTTTTCCCCAACCAGGTATGTCCCACGAGCGGGTCCCTTCTCCAGCTATGTCGAGTTCTAAGCTCCCGACTGCTCTCTCGACAAGTACACTAGTGCGGTGCATGCAATTGGATGGGTGGAGATAGGACAAGGAAGAAGAAGCAAAGATCGCGCGCCGTCCGTGGCCCGTTTGTTAGGGTACTGCTCCGGCATTCGCCTTGTATTGATAGGAGGAACCACGGAAATCTACCAACCAGAGCAGCCGCCCGCTAGAATTCTTCTACGGACAGCGATTGAATTGGACCTAGTGTCTAAAATCCTGCCACGGTCGGCACTGGAATTCTTGGGCCTCCCGGTCAGAGGTACTGACGCCCCGATTCACCTCAACCGGTGGTTGTCCGGCGTCTTTGACGCTGCACGTGCGCGATGCGTACTCTTCCTGCCGTGTCTCCGCCGCGGTGGCCGCAGCTCGTCTCTGTCGTCGCAAGTGGCCCGCGCGAGGCGCGAGCTCACCGCTGCTTCCGTCCGCGAGGCGACCTGCGGCGGGGTGACGAGCTCCCGCGCCCGGGGACGCCAGGCGCTGCTCGCGGGGCGCGGACACTCCAGCAAACACGCGCGCTGCGCCGGCGGCGGGGTGAGGTAGTCGCGGGCAAAACGCGCTTGAGGTTTTGGAGCGCCGCGCCGCGCCAACCACTTTGCCCCAAGTTCATTGATTTGAGTTATTTAGTTGTTCCGTGCGCGTCAACTACCAGGGCCATTAGTCCCGTAAGTGTAGTGTGTGTTTTTGCTCGGGAGGTGGCAGTGGTCTTTCCATAGCTGTATGGCGAGATCTGGCGCCGACCTACCTTCGTCTGGCGGGGTTTCCCTCAACCAGGTATCTCCCACCAGCAGGACACAGCCAAAGCCGGGACAAGCTCTAAGCTCTCGATCAGTCTTCCGGTATGTGTATTAGTGTGTGTGTGTGTAAGGGGTGAAGATAGGAGAAGGAAGAGATAGGAAAGATCGCGCGCGGTCCGTGCCCCGTTTGTTAGGGTTCTGCTCCGGCGTTCGCCTGATGTTGTTTGGAGCAACCTCGGAAAACTACCGATCAAATCAACCGGCCGCCAGGTGTCTCCTCCGGGCAGCGACTGAATTGAGCTAGCTGACAAGCTAGTGTCGAAAATATTACGTTATGATATAAAATGTTTTATAATTAAGGCTCTCAAATTTGCGATCGTTCTCCTAAATATTCAGCCAATTCCTGCACTAGAGGATACAATTGCTATATTTGAGTCGTGTTAATATGTCCTCATTTTCAAATTCATCTTTCCCTTTGTCTTCATTTTGCCCCTCTTCTTCATCATCTTTTCTTGTGGCGGTAGAGCCCCAACAGATCATCGGCCTGACATCAGCGTACGATGTCATTCGTGATCCTACTTACGTGCATGAAAATGGAGGATCTATCGTACGGCCGGCATAATGGAAATTGAGAGTGAACGACGACGAAAATATTTCGATCTGTTTGAAGCGTATTTTATTTCACCTACTTCTCCTTCAGTCAGCTTAAATTGATCGAAATAATCCACGGAACAAATAATCAATGCCGCCGACCTATTTGCTTCCCATTTAGGCGTTGACGACGTTCTACATTACTTATCTGTTGGCACTTCATTGATAGGGGATACTTTTTCCTTTCACTCTTTGTACTGCAGGATCCTCCAGATTGGGGTTACGGGAGGTTAGGCCTCCTGTGAACATTAGCCTTTTTGGTATTCGTTTCCATTATTATAGGGCCCTCTGTAAAGTAGCGGATCACAGAAGATGTTATATGATTTCTGGAAGTGAAACATGTGGCCATGCTACGCTATGCATGTGCGTACTTTACTCTTTGATAAAAAGTTTCCTTTTTTTTGAACTTGCCCTTTGTCCCGACGTGCACTTGCCAGCCCTTCGCCGCGTCGTACCTCAGCACCCCCTCCCCGCATGGGGTGGAGGGAGGTGAGGGGAGGGGAGGGGCGAATATCGTTTTAATTAAGGGCAGCGGTGCTCCGTGGGGCGCCTTTAATTGAAACCGTAATTACCGAAGAGGCCGCGCTGCGCGGTTCGTGCGCGCCCGGGACGGTGAGGACGCGTGCGAGGGCGACGCCCGGGGACGGTGGCTCAGGGCATCAATTTTCATGTCACTGCACAGCCGCTGGCCGAGAGGTCCCCGCGGCGGTAGGATCTTCGTCACTAGCTACATCTCTAAGTCTAATTCAGCCGCTGTCTGCAGGGGAATTCTAGCGGCCGGCTGCTCTGAGCGGTACATTTCCGTGGTTTCGCCCCATCAACACCAGAAGACAGCCGAAGCAGTACCCTAACTAAAGTTATGGACCGCGCACGAACTTTTTCTGCTTCTCATTCTCCTCTATGGTCATCGGTCAATCATCATTCACGTCACATCATTCTCATCATTTATCAACCATCCTTGAAATCATTCTTCTCAGCTCTATCAAAAAGCGTTTTTTTGAAGATCGGAATAAAGGTTATATTATATTGAATGCTGATCTATTACGACGTATGATTTTTTGTTATTTCACATTTTTTCGTTGCTCTTCTTTGGGGTGACTCGCAGTCAATGAATGGTTACATTACACCTTGGGAGTCAAATTCTGGGCACAGTAATATTTGAGGAGGGAAATATGCTAAATGAATCAAGTTTTGCCCGGAAAAATTACATCTACATAGTTACGGATCTTTACATTACATCAATTGTAACATGTGTTGTATTGCTACATCTATTATATATGTAATCCCTGATTTCATACTTTTATGTCTGAACTACATCGTCGTATATCAGAGTACAGAAAAGATAATCGCGACTAGAGTTATTACTGATTTTGCTATTGTAGATGTCACCGATCAAACCGGAAATATTCAATTCTTAAATCATCGCAAAGTCCCTAGTTGCACGCTCATCTCAGGGAGTTATGTGTCGCGTTGCTTATTCGTATTGCAGAGTCCACATCCCAATCGCAATGTAATTGCGGTTAGTTATTTCCTCGCAGGCGAATGGCCCTCCATAAATCGCGTAGAACGGCCTCTGGGTCGAACAGCCCCTGGGCCACTCCTGTCAACTTTGACAGCGCAACATCGCGTAGATGGCTGGGATGATACATACATGTCGATGTTTACAATACAATGACGTTTTTTCTAAAATCGTCCTTGTTGTTTGTTCGATGATTTTACGTGGTTAATTTTTTTTAAGTACCAAAATTACAAAATTCTATTATAACTTTTATATACCCGTAAATTGAATATTCCTCAGACCAAAGTGACAAGGGCTGAAAAAAATAAAAGCATATTTTCATCAATAAAGATAACTATATTGTTTTTGAATTATCGAATAACATAATCCAAGTTTTTTTTTGTTGTGCTGATTTTTTTACTTTGTTTTTTTTCAGATTAATTTTATTAAAAATAAATAAAGTAACTACTTTCAAATTAAATCTCTCCACTCTGAACTTCAATGGTTACTCATCTACTTTTAAACACATCGATGTTTAATAACATCGGTGTTTTATTAACATCAACGTTTTATTAACGTCGTTGTTGCAATTTTGAGCATCGATGTTTAGAAAAATCGAAGTTTTGTTGTCGAGGTCACACACCTAATTGATGAGTTGATATAGTGTTTTGAAAAACTTTTAGTACGAAGAAAACTGTATTATTTTGTAGATGAAATACAGGGTTGTAAGAATGTTGTTTATAAATATTTTGTATATATCTATGATTTAAATGAATTTGTAGAACGAATGCCAACCTTGGAGATTCAGTGATTTGACGCCTACTTGTTGTCAGTTTGGAGCCAAGTTCGCAATCCCGTAGTCTGCGGGTCGAGTCTCGTGAAAAATGTATGTTTTCAATACGAAGTTGTGAAGTCCATGACTTACCTATGTATCGTGTCGGGTTCAAAATCTCTTCTGTGATCATTCCTCTCTCATAATTTATCGTTCATGGTATTTTCTACCGTCATCGTCACAAGGGAAGGCAACTGCAGCAACTACTGTGATTACCAGTTCCGGAAATAGATCGACATATTTTTTATAACATATTTATTTTTCATTCGAAAGTACATAGTTCAGTTTACATCACTTTTTCATATGTATTGTGTGGCTCTGTAACTAGCAGAAAAGAAGACACTTTCACTTTTAGAATAATATCATCGACAATATTTTATTATTTTATAATCTTCTATCATGGTTTCGGTCTTACGGCAAGGCAATAGAATGTTGTTTTTTTCCTCACACAACATGTTTGGTGCAATAGTCAAGTAAAAAACGAAAACTGCCAGACGAATACTGAAGTGAACGTCTAGAAGATAAATGATTTTCCGAGTAGCCAAATGATGTAGACTGAATATGATTGTTGTACAAATGCTTAATACATGAATTAACGATCCAGCAAGACGAAATGTGTTTGTGAGAAAGTGAAACGAAACTGTCTGAAACGCAAGTTGAAACAGAACCTCCTCCCTTGACTGGCATTGCAGTCTTATTTATTACTCAATTAGGTTTGTTGCTTCTGTGGACACAAGCCCTAAAAGCTTATTTATAGAGAGTCCGCTGTGTGTTTTATTTGCTGCCCATGTGTCTGTCGGGGTTGAGGGGCTCGGTCGATTGGAGACTGTTGCGAGACTTGTGACTCCGCCCTCTGAACTCTCTCACCCCCTCCTCGACTTCGCTCACCCTCACTGTCTATCCCTCCGTTCCGCTCACAAAGACGGCTACTATTTTTATACTGACACCTGAACCGTAATGCTATTTGGAACAGTACAGTTGACGGTGATTCAAAAACTGAACTTGTTAAGGTAATTAGGTCAGTTAACAAAAACTAACCATTTTAAAACAATCAATTTGAGTCGCTTTGTTCGCGTATTTCCAAGACAACGGCGAGCCTTTCCGGCGCCTTCTCCTCCGACCCCTCTCCCTTCTCCGACACGTTCTCCTCTTTCTTCTCCTCTTCCTTCTTCCCCTCCTCCGACCCGACCGCCTCCTCCTTCTTCTCCGATCCATCCCTCTGCTTCCCTTCTTCTCCTCCGACCCGTCCTCATCGTTTTCTTCTCCGCTTCCTTCGTCTCCTCCGATCCGTCCTCCTTCATTTCCTCCGATCCATCCCTCTGCTTCCCATCTTCCTCCTCCTCCCTCGTCACCCCTTCTTCTCGACCGCCCCCGCTTCCCATATTCTCTACCCCGCTGCTCGTCAAGTCTCCTGTGACGTCTCGACGCCACCAGCAATGGCCGCGGGGGGGAGGGGGGGCGGTGCAATTACGAGAGAGATAAATACCCGGCAGACAGCGCTCATTGGCTCGCGATGCACAAGACGGTTTTTCCGTCGGGGCGGACGCGCTGATTTTCGCTGGCTGGCGACCGCGATGCCGCAACAAATCACTTGTGCACCCGTCTCGCCCATTGGTGTTTTTTACTAGTTTTAAAATGCAGTTCTATCGTAAGAAGTTTTTATTGTGTCGGTTTGTTCATGCGAGTCGCGGTCATCCTGAATTGACAAGAAAAAAAGCTTGATGTACAACTGTATTCCTCCAAGTACAATTGTATGCTTCCAAGCGTTTGTTTATTACCAAGCAGCTGTGAATAGCCTAGAATATGCTCCACGTAATATTTATATTTATTTTTATCATTATTCTTATTATCGTGAAATTTGTAGGGTTCGTTGTAACTATTCTAATAAATCGTTTGAACGTGTGAGGTCAGAGTCGCTTCTGTTAGGGTGAGGGCGTGTAGCATAACCATTCTTTCATTCTCCTCATCCTTGCCCACACCTATGTGCGAGAGCGCCAGCCGAGATGTATCGACAATGGGTCTATTGATTGCGCCCTGTACACCGCAAGGTTTTAGTGGTCGCCATTGGCCTGTGAGCTTCAGTAGTGAGTGGATGACAGCTACAGCCCCGTGACGGCGTGGAGGCTTCTGCATGTACCAGAGGTGTAGAATGACAACTGGAGACGAAAGCGGCGAAAGCCATAACAGGTTAACCTACGTAAGCTCAAAGATTCTAATGATCGGTTTGTAAAATCTGTCACGTATCGTAACAGTAGGTGTGTATCCTTTAAGGAACGACTTGTCTATGCTATTTTCCCCTTTAGACTGGGCTGTGCAATTGTCATCGTCCCTATGAGGGCGGCGAGCGGCCGAGCAGAAAATACAGCCCTCATTAATGAGGCGGTCGCGCGCCCGACAAGGCCGTACGAGTGCTCCACTCAATTGTTCCGTTTGGCCCTGGCAAACTGCGCGCGCGGGTCGCAGCCGAGTAATTGCGTGGAACTCGTAAAGTATCGATCGGGAATTGACGTTTCCAAGTGGACGAAGCTCGGTTGTCCTCGGAAGCGCCGCCGTTTTGAGATACGGTCGCTCGACGTGCGCTGGGGGACGAACTTGCTGTCTCTGAGTGCTGGGCTTCCAGCAGTCCACCCGCGCGGAGATGGCGACACGGAAAGAGGAAAATTACAATTTATAATTTGAACCCGTCGCTCCCTGCCCTTTAGAAGCTTTAGCGTACAGACAGTCGGGAGAAGGGCAACCATGAAGCCGTATCAACGCGCTGCGATAGTCACAATTTTTTTTCGAGTTTCTGGGAATCTAATGCAACCATAGACACCTCTCACATAACCGGAGAGTGCAAAGCTTTCTTTCAATTTCTGCTCGAAAATGGAAATTAATAATAAAGTTAGTAACAAATTTTTTCTTAGTAGCTGATCGAGTCCGGTTGCAGCCCTTAAGCTTGCCGCTAACGGGCGTTTTATTTTTCAATTTCTCTCCGTCAACATCCCTGGCAAGGCGGTAATTTAATTTTAGGTCGAGGACAGTACACATCTTGGCGGGAGCAAAGCCGCACAAAGGGGAGAATCCTCGTGGCCTCTCCGGAGCCAATGGCGGCTAGGCGCTGGGTCGCGGCGCTCCACTGCGGGAGGCAGCGTCCTGCGTGGGCGGTGGCGTCGCAGCCCTCGACGACGCGGGGGGGGGCGGGGCGGGCGGGACGCGAAGGCCCTCGACGGCGCCCTTGGCCGCGCTGGGAGGGGAAGGGGCGGGGGTCGAGGGCGTCTGCTGCCGACGGCCTTCGCCGCCGCCCCCGCACCACAAGTGGTCGCCCGCGGCGGAGCGCTGCGGCGGCGCCGGCGAGGGAAGGCGGGGATGAGGGGAGGCGGGGATGAGGAGAGGCGGGGATGAGGAGAGGCGGGGATGAGGAGAGGCGGGGATGAGGAGAGGCGGGGATGTGGGAGGAGGTGGGGATGAAGGAGGAGGGAGGATGCAGGAGGAATGTGAGGGGATGCGGGATGAGGCGGGTTTGTGTCGGAGGAGGGATGCGGGAATTGGCAGATGAAGAAGGAATCGGAGCCGTGGGAGGCAGTTGGGCGGTGCGCTAGTCGATGGAGACGGGGCGGGGCGGGGGGCGGGGGAGGAGCAGGGCGCGGGCGGTGATCGGGGCGAGGGAGGGAGGAAGGGGGCGCTGGAATGCCGTTGGCTGGCGGGGCAGCCGCGCGTCCCCGGAACCTCGAAGCCGGCGCGGGGGAGGAGCGGCGAGGGCGGCAGAGCCGGTGGCAGTGGCCACGGCGGCAGGAACGGCGGGGCGGGGGCGGGGGCGGGTGGCGGCGAGTGAGGACTTCCTCCGGGTTCACTCCGCTCTCGCATGCACTCGACCAAACGGTTTCTTCGCCACTTTGCGCAACTCCCGCTTGGAGCGTCTAGGCGCTTTGCGAAAGGAATCAGTAGGTGAAGTTGTCAAAACAGTTTCTTGTAATCACATGTTCAAGAGGAACAGAAATATTCAGTAGAATTGCAATTCAAATATATCGTTTTGTTAGAGACATATAAGCGTTTGTAAGAACAGTGCGGTTCGTAAGACTCATAGAAAATTAATTTTTTTTTTCAAATAATTTAGAATTCGCGAAAACGTAAGGGCTGTAATTTTGACGAAATATTTAAAACCGTAAGAAGTGCCACATCTAAGTATCGGAACGTTAAACACTGTGTTGAAACATTGGGGGCTTTTAAGTTAAATCGTTTAGAGGCGACTGCTCCTGCGAGAACGTGAAGGCAGTGTACAGTTACGCTCGGAAAGGTGTTGAGCACCTACAGAAGCAGTTGTTGTTGAAGTAGCGTTCGCTCTGACACTACACTAGGTGGGGGTCGAGGTGATCACATTTCATAATTGACTTTACCAACAGCATCGCTGCCTAATTGGTCTGATATCTGCACCTCTACATCATTTCGAGATCCTTGAGGGATGGGCCAACCTTTGGGCCTTGATTGGAGAATGGAGGTGACAGAGATTGGGGAAGGGGGGACCGCTCGGAGACACAGCTAGCTCATTCGTTGCGGAATTCTTAAAGATAACCACGGAATCGTCTTAGCACAACAATCGATCTCTTGGTAATCTTGACCATGTGCTGGCATGGTCCGAAAAATTTCTTCCGTGGTACTTTCATTTTTCTCACAAACTAAATAAACTGAGCATTTTATGTTTTGTTAGTAAAAGTTTAGCTCATATTTTCAGTGATCGTATTCAATATTAGTCTTTCGTGAACTAAATATTTTATACGCCAACTTTTATGCATAGTCCTTATTACGAACAATAAACATCTTCACATCGCCTGTAAAGAACAGAATCTAGTGAATCGTATTGATTCGTAGAAAATAATCTCATTTTATTGAGTCCTAACCGCGTGCTGGCCTGGAGGGGTAGCGAGAACGCAGTGCTGTGAAGTGGGCAGGCGGTCAAGGAGGAGGGCGGGGCGGGGCGAGGCGGGGCGAGGCGGGATCGACTTCGCAACGCGTGCGACACCTGCCAGCGACCTGCGACCGCCCGATGGCAGTCAACTACCTGCCAGCCCATGCAGTAATTAGAGTCTCCGCCCGCCCTCTGCGGGATCGATCGGCCAAGACCCTTGTCCTCCGGCGGTGCCATCTCTCGCCCCCGCCTCCAGACGCTCTGCGCCCTGGGGTGAATCCCCGGCCCCGGAGGGGATGTGGCCGGCGGAGCGGGGCAAGAGTGGGAACGGGGCTGGGAGAGGGAGTGGCGGAGGTAGAGTGGTAGAATGCGCGGTGGGGATAATGGTTCGGGTAGAGTGGCTGCGATAATTAGACCAGAGGCATGGAGGGAACTGGGGATGAATTGTGCATTATGGTGGGAGAGAGTGAGTATGACGTTTGAGGATTCGTAAATCCCCGCTACCAACCTATTTCCTCGTCCATTAATCCCCGGCAACGCAGTTCTTCGCAAGTTTGCGTCTGGTTTTTGTCACCTCTCTCTCTCTCTCTCTCTCTCTCTCTCTCTCTCTCTCTCTCTCTCTCTCTCTCTCTCGCTCTCTCGCGCTCTCTCTCTCTCTCTGTGTCACTTTCGCTCTCCATAAAGCAACAGTTACACTCAGCTTTTTCCTCGGATCTTCCAAAGGCCACTCATCCATGCCTTCCACTTCTGTTCCTCATTCCGCCGTCGAGGAGTACACATTTTCTGCCTCATAGAAACAATTTTTTTGACGATAGCTTTGTGTGTATTAAATTACAACTGAAAACTGTACTGCACAATATTATTTGAAATAAAATTTAGTTCTATTAGGGTTGTGTGGTTTTGATACTCGTACGGCTAACGACAATTTGTGTAGCAACGCCCTAATTTTGACTGAATGTTTTTTTTTTAATGTAACGTTTTTATACATAAAATTTAGGTCACCAAATGCGATGTACAGTTTTGTAAAAGAATACCCAGTTTTTCTCTTTACTCAATTATCGCCATAGATGCTGAGTTGAGCACAATGCTTCAATATTTAAATCTGTTTGCTGTCTGTACTTGGCGCCACAGCCCGCGGACGGGCAGAGCCTACCAGCAGTGTCCCGGCCTGGAGGCCTTGTGTTAAGGGGGTATGTGTGGTTAGCACTACGCCGTAATCTGATCGTCTCAACCTGGGAAGTGAGTTTTCTCATCGTCACATAGCAACTTATGCAGGACATTGCAAGGAAAACGCACACTATAATCTTGCCCGATCGGCATTCGAACGGGGGTCGTGTCGTAGAAAGTAAGCGCGCTGGCCAATGAGCTAAACCGCGAAGGCTAGTATTTAGACACTTCGCCAAAATAGTTTGTAAATAAGTATTTATATACTCAAGATACATTAGATTTCGTTTTTCTAAATACATGCGCATTTGAAATAATTGAAATACTCAACATTCAGAAAATACAAATGTATTTTTTTTATTGCAACAATATATTGTAATTATCTAATACAATAAATTAGTAATTGGCAGTCATACAAATTTTGAACAATAACTAACAATAATATATAGGGGTATTCTTAATGTAATTAAACTAAAAAACAACAACGAAAGTAAAAAACAATCAGGCACATGAGGGTTAATCATTCAACGAACTTTGTAATGAATGCAAAAGTAAGATGCACGAATTTTATTTTTATTAAAATGTTCAATTACTTTTTTATACACCTATTGTATGTATTTAAATATATCTCCAAAACTCAGTTTTTCAAATATAAAACGTATTTTTAATACAAGTATTTAATAACTGCCCTACCCTGCGTAGAAGCCTGGGAAGATCGCTGGGCTTCCCACCCGAGAGGCAGTGGAAACGCTGTACGCGAGATGTCCATCAAGTGACATTTCGCCGCTGCCGAACGTCGCTGGGGCTCCTCGTGGGCGGCGGCGGCGCATAAACATGAGCACTAAGCCCCGCGCGGGCGGGGCGGGGCGGGGGGGGGCGCTCATCAGAGGGGGTGAAATATTCAGGCGCTGCACTGCCTCGCCCCGCCCACGGAATGTGGAAGCGGAGCTCCCCTCCCCCCCCCTCGCCGCAGCGCGTGGCGTGCGCTATACTCTACACGCGCGGGTTTTCTCAATATTCTTGTGAAAAGGGGGACCGAAAATGGTCATGTAATTGATCTTGATGCAGAGTGGAATATCTTGCATTACAGAGAATTAATCAATTTTTATTTAAATTATTTATATTTTATTTATATGTAAGATGTAAATTAAATATAAATAATTGAAATAAATTTTTGTTTCTAATGAAAGAGAACACCACTGTATGCAATAGATTTTTTTTCGCCGCACAGTGGATTGTGCGGCGAAAAGAGATTTCACTCAATTAAGAAGCTGTATGTGTTTCATGCCCTTATATGACTTTCTAGAAACTACCGGTAAATCGTTAGAAATACCCTAACGTGCAAATGCATTTATCATAATCCAGAAAACGAACTGTTTCTACACAGATACTGATTCCGCCTGTTTGATTTGATATATCAAAATTTTCAACTCAAGAAACGACAGCAGTTCTCGTATCGAAAACAAAGATATCGATTCTGCATATCGGATTATCGCACGGTCTACCCTGTCCTCACAAAGCGCCGCTGCGTGTAGGGTTACGCATTCGCAGCGGTCGTGAGGCGTTGCGTTGCGTTGCGTGACGGGCGCGCGTGCGTCCAGGCGGAACGCGATCCCCTTATCGGCGCCACGCCCCCTGCGATCGGCGCTGACACGGCCCCCTGCACAAAGCACCCCCACCCGCACCCCCACCCAGCGGATGCTGCCTTGGGATTAGCCTGAATCAGCTGGGGACGGCATCGCAGTGCCACGAAACCCTCGACTCGGAGGTCATAAATCGTGGTCTATACATGTATATAATTTGATTTTTTTAAGTGGCCTTGCTCCTGCCTTGTAAGATGAATCCTTTTAACAGTGCTAGGCACATTGCTGAAGCCTCAAGCCCTCTTGAGAAGGACGTACGCTAATTAGTTAAAACTATTTTATAAGGCAGGAAGTGTAACAATGACCTAATATCTTCGGCCACTTAAAAAAAATCGAAGTATGTATTGTATGAATAAGAACACAAGAAGAGAACTCCGATGAAAATTTATTTTTGAATTCAGAACCAAGCAGACGAAAAGATCATTGTGATCTAGAACGATCATCAAAAGACATTATTATTATTATTATTATTATTATTATTATTATTATTATTATTATTATTATTATTATTATTATTATTATTATTATTATTATTATTATTATTATTATACAGGATTGGAGAATAGACAACCAATCGAGTATTGTAGGGAAATATTACGACGTCAATATCGTATAACGTTTAATTCTCTTTGTAAAAATTCCATTGAACTATAATTGTCGTTTAAATTTGAGGAGGCCAAAGATATACTACCAAGATGAGTGAGTGTTTCGGGGTTCCGAGCGCGCCAACGTTTAGGGTCTTTAGTTTCGTAAATTTAGTGTATGTTAACTGCGAGATGGCGGTGTCTTTCCCCGTTGAAACGTCACAACCGAAGCCGCCCTAGAACAACACGGGTTTTCCCTCCGTGTAGTTCTCCTCGCACGGCACTGTCCCAGGCGCAAGAAGCTCTAAATTCCCACGAGTGGTGGTGTACAGCATGTAAGGTTGTGTTTGTAATGGGAGACAAGGGAACATGGACAAGGAAGGGAAGGTCGCGACAGGTGGCTCGTTGGTTACAGTGCTCTCCGGCATTCGCCTTGTATGGATTGGACAAAAGGCAAAAAAATACCGATCAGTGCTGCCGGCTGCGAGCATTTTCCATAAAGCGCCTGAATTCGTAAATTCGGTGGAAAGCTCGCCCCGGTAGAGATAAAATGTTTTGAAAATAATTTTAATTTACTCAGTTACTCCCAAGTGCCAGTACTGAGGTTAGAGCGTAGGCTTCCGCGGCCGAAGTCAGTATTTACTTGGCTGTCAGGGTGACGCCGCGTCCATGGCGAAAATTGCAACATGTCGTTCGCCATTCTGCGACCTTCCTCAGCCATTCTGCGACCCCGTTGATAACCCGCAGAGGAGCTTTAGCAAGAGCAGAGGTGGCCAGAGGGCAGTAGGGCCCACTGCGCCTTGGAGGGTAGTGCACGCCGCTCTGTTCACGCACCGCCCCCCTCCCCCCCTCCCCGCGCCTTGAGGACGCCGCGCGGCGCCTTGAGAGCGCGATCCAAGAGGACACCCCCGTCCTCACCGCCCTCTCCAAGGCGGCGCGGGCTCTTTGTGAGGGAAAACGCGGAGGCTCCTCCCAGGCTGCGCGAGGGCGGGGGGGGGGGAGAGGAGAGGGCGGGAGGCGGGGGGGGGGGAGAGACGGGGCGAGAAGACTGCGGTAAAAATACCGATACCAAAGTTTGGGCTCTGTTAGAACGAAGCTTCGCAAACTTTTTTACTCGTTTTCTCTGTTCTTTTTTTTTTTTTTTTTTTTTTTTTTCGTCATTGATCTCTTTGGATCAAAATCTGTCTGGTTGCTTCACCGGTTGGTGCATGTGCAATTTGTAGTAAAACATTAATTGTTGATTTATAGTTTTAAGAACCTGTTCTGACAATTTTTTAGTAAACGCAGTGCTTTAGACAAGTAAATCAATACGGAATTAGAATGATTAAAAAGAGTAGGAACATCAGACAGTACTGTCGACCTCAGCAATCCAAAGAGATATTGTTCATCTTGGCCATCGAAATCCACCGAAAGCAAAACTTGATCCTACGTTCTCCCGGTCAGAACTCATAATTAATAACACTCCCGCATCTGGCTTCTCATAAACACTTTCTTGTTTATGTAGTAAAGGGAAAGTTATGATTCGCGGAAAAAAGTCGATATCTAAATTTTGACGAGAATACACGTGTTGGGGGGGCTGTTGATAACCTAAGAGGTTTTTTTCTCTAAATTATATTAGTCTGCCTATGAAACCGTGCGTTTATCAGACCCACTGTCAGCCTGTTGATCCATTTGTAAGTCCGAATGTATGTCTACAATGTTTATTTGTGTCATTCTTTCTTCAGAATGAAAATACTCCCATTTAACTGGCTAAACATTGATCCTACGAATTTGAAACGGATCTTTTAATTTCTAACGGCACTTTAATTAATGTTCATATGACATTTATTTTTTCACAATTTAGCAAAAAGAAACCTCTTCGGATCTCTTTACACGACCTGTCCGAAGAGAGTTGCCCCGCTCCCTGCGTTCCAACTAGGGAAGCGACTTCGATGTTGATGTTTTCAAAACATCTATGTTTCTATAAAAACATTTTCAAAACATCGATATATTCAAATCGATTATTTTTGAACATCGATGTTTTGTGCTCAATGTTTTACGTTTTAGATGTTTCGTTCCTGGATGAAAAACTCCCATAATCACAATTTTGTAAAAGTTAAAATATGAAACAATAACTGATGTCACCACTATTTATGCGTCCGAACCACATTAACTTGGTTTTCATAACCTTCATAGAGCAATTAGTATAGTAGGTCTGTTAGAGGTTATTCAATCAGCCTTAATACATCAATATATGTTGTCAGATGTACGTATTATTAAAATCGATGCATTTTGCTGTGGATGTCGCATGGCATTGCGCTCCTCCGCGTGTGCGCCGAGCGAGTGCGTCCGCTTGCGCAAGCGCTAACGGGATCGGCGCGTGGGAGAAAGTGGCCCGCAAGCCCCGGGTTCGCACTCCGCCGCCACCTGGTCGCCCGCTCGCGTCCGCGTTGGCCGGCTTCGATTGCATTGTGAGGCTGCTGACCTATGCGGGACTTGTCAAGACCTTAATTCTCGACACTGCGTTGCAATGACCCGCATGCGTGATTGTTGCCTCGTTAACACGATACAGCATTCGTGAAGATAAAGGTAGCTCAAAATGTGATCTGATGATGGGTAAAGTGCTGAGACAGATGCATTTAATTTCTTGTGAGTTTTCTCGTTGTTCCAAATACATGGACTCTGTATGTACTTTAACTTTTTAATTTTTTTTCTGTTGTCTTCTCTTTCTTTCTCTCCGGTTTCTTTATAAAGCTATTTGTCTTTTCATCGCTGTTCTGTATCCTTTTGTCTAATTTTTGTGTCTGCTGTGTGGGACGTGATTCGCCAGTCGGTTTGATTTGTCCTCCACCGCCACCTGTTCACCGCTGCCTTCGGCTTTGACCGACTTTGATCGCAATGCGTGGCAGCTGACCTATGGAAAAATAAATGCAAATATATGTCACAAAATATTAATCCTCCGCATCTCTTTGAAACAACCCGTTTAATAGCATGTTGCCGATCAAAGTGGGTCAAAATGGTCGGCGGTTCGCACCTTGTGTTAAATAAGTTCAGTAGGGGTTATTATTATTATTGTTATTATTATTATTATTATTATTATTATTCCCAGTATTGGTAGATCATATTGAGTCAATAATATATTCATATGTCTATTGTGTGATGGTGTTTGGTAGAAAACTTACTCTGATATCCAATTAGAAGAATAAAATATGGAAAAGCAAACTAATGTGAATTATTTCAATAGTCTATTGTTAATTTAAAATAATGATATGAATGCGTATTTTAATACCATACCAAATCGACGTAATTTTCTATGTGCATGGGTTGACATATAAAATGAAAGCATCGATATTTGATGTTCCTTCATATCATCTAAATGTCGATACTTTGTTCTGTTTTTAATATCGCAATCTATTTCAACGCATCACATTCGCGACCTTCCACACATGCGCAACTCTCTCGAGCAGGAAGCTGCGCTGTGCCCCCCCTCCCTGTCTCCACCCCCCGGGCTGGGTGAAAGCGCCAATCGCCTCTGCTTAACGAACCTCATAAACGAACGTTCGTTATGCGCCTATTTATGCGTTTCTCTTTTTAGTGGAGCTTCGGGGAAAACTCTTCAACCGAAACGCACGCTGTGGATAATTTGGTGAGGACCCCGCGAGCTCACGCAGTGTCTCGAACGAGTGCTGAAGAGTTCAGATACTTCTTGGCTGAGGAAAGCTTGTAAAAAAATTACGTTTTTTATTGCCATTTAGCGGCTCACATTTGGATATCGATGGTTTTAATTTTTGAAGAGATACGCTAGTGAAAATTGTGAATGAAAAATTACCCTTAATGAGCAGGATAAACGAGAAGATACTAGATGTGATTTAATTAACAATTTATAATCTGTCTTTGGCGTGGATGGAATCTTACCTACCTATCCTCACCCATTACACACACTTACACTGACATGCGGGATACACTACCATATACCGGGAGACCGTTGGGAAGCTTAGAGCTCGTCCCGGCGGGGGCGGTGCCCCACTGGTGGGAGATACCTAGTTTGGGAAACCTCGCTAACCGACGGTAGGTTGACGCCGGATCTCGCCATCCAGCGAGGGAAGATCTTCGTCACCTTCCGAGAGAGAAACATGCACTGCCACTTACGGGACTAATGACTTGAGTAGTTGACGTGCCCAACCACTCAAAAGCACTTGTCCATTTCCAGTTGCGATCATGGGCACCGGGCAGCGTCACAATCAAGGAATTCCGCGCATGCCGCCGTCGTCGCAGCGACGCGACCGAGCGTCACGCGAAGCTGTCACGCGCGCGTCGTGCCCGTCGTGGGGGAGGAGCGGGCCGGGGCGGGGCGGGACGGGGCGGTGGCGTGCGGGCGCGCAGTTAGCGCGTGGCGTGCGCGCCGCGCGTGATTTTCCGGTCTTCGCGCCGCGCGAGCCAATCACGCGTGCGCGCGTGTGTGCGTGCGCCGCTCGTCACTTCGCCCGGACAGGCACGACGACAGTTTGACACTCTTGGTTTGATGTACCGGGTCACTTAAAAAAATGAATATAATGAAATAAAGTGTTTGCTTATTTATTTTTCTGTAGTTTGTCAAAAATAAAGCTTTTTTTTCAAAATTGGCAAAAAATGCGTTGTTTTATGCGAGTATCTCCAAAATATACATCAAAGAATACCCTGGCTTACATGCGCGGATGGGTTGGGGGGGCGGAGAAAGTAGGGTATTTTTCTTTGGTGACGCTTGCGGGGGAAATGTGAGTTCGACAGTATTCTCCGCCTGTATTTTCGATCCGGGCTTTTTTTTTGGCTTCATTGGACGAGCAACACGTCTCCAAACCCTTGTTGAGCGTTGAGCGCTGTATGCATTACTGCGGAAATCCCTCATTAAGTTTCACTTTGTCAAGTCTCGCCACGTCACAGTCAGTACCTTTTATCCCTTCGTCCAGTGTCGCGGCGTCGTTAGGAACGGTGGTTCCCTGACGGTGGTCCCCACCATACTAGGAACCCTCGGAGTCTCGAATTGCTTAATTTCCGTTACTTCTCGAAGCCTAATTAAGAAATTCGGCTAGCGACCGGCATTCTTTGAAGATTACCTTCGGTTTGTTCTTGAAGTAGGGGATTTTAAAGCAGTCGCTCCTGGGGGGCGTCCCTTGTAGGGCCTGGGCGTGACTCTCGTTTCTCCGTCGGATGACATTAATACCCGAACTGACTAGAGGTTGGACGTGAAATTTCGTTCGGTAAGTGTAATACCAGAGGATGTTTTTAAACTTTTCCGGAGTCTATCAGAGTAACCTTTCATGTCACGCTCCTGACATAGCAAACTAAGATTTTTTTTACAAATTATTTTTATACATATTCAGTGCTAGAATATTTAAATAAAAAGTTTCAAAACATGCGTCTTCAGCTTCTTCCGTTTTCCTGGTTATCCACGTCGAATTATTAAGACACTGTGCCTTCCATTTGCATCTGATGATTTCAAGAGAGTTCTCATCATTTGCCGCCATTTTGTGTAGCTTCATCTACATTTATTCCATTACTGGCCTTTCAGCTACTTTCTCTTATATTCATTTAGTGGGAATTTTTTAACGAACGTTTGTAATCAACGTTATTCGTATATCAGCATTACTTTTATATCCGTATCAGGACTACGTACTTACAAGTGACTGCATAAACTAAAACCTGCTCGATGGATCCTATTGGTGTCACGGACACAAGCACTTGTCTTGTACTGGTGTTAACTAACACGGAATAGGCGCGACTTGTAGAGCCACTTGCATCACTGGCATGTGTGTAAAGAAGTGAGGTCATCAGATTTGAATGGTGACTACGCAACCTTAACGGTGTAACGGTGCGGATATGTATCTCTATTAAGAGCAGCTGTGCTAAAAAACATGCTCATTGAAACCTTTTGACCGAACTCCCGGGATGTAGAACTTTCTAATGAAATGTATGAAAATCTCGGCAGAGACGTAATGCCTAGCGTTTCTTATTCAGTTTGGTCTCCTTAGAATACGTTTAACTGTAGCTTATGTCGTTTGTATAAAAAAACCTTTGCTTTGTTTTTCTGCGCAAACCACGCCCAGTTTTGATTCCAATTACCTTAGTGACATCTGGCGGAATGAGTAATTGAGGTTAGATACATCAAGGAGTGCTTATATTTTTTAGCCTGCTTTTTTAGTTCGACTGAGAATTTATTCATCAGTCGTCAAATGTTTTAGAGGTATATATGACTTTTTTGGTCAAAAATATTTTTAACTAGTACGGGGTGCCGGAGACCTCGTACAAATCAGAACCACGAACTATTAAATGCATTAGTTACAAATGCCTGTAATATATATCGATGACATGATATACACGTAAATATAATTTGTTTTATCTGAGCAATGAAATATTGTGCTGTTGAGTGTCAGTCTGTTTTTTCAGCATTTTGAAGGTGGCTTACACTTCTCTGCATTCCCCTTCCCAGAACTAGTGATAACATCGGTGGTATGATAATGCTTGCCATCTATCAAGGGCCGTAGGGTGATCGTATCGTCAGGGATAAAGAAAGATGACACGTAAAAGATTACGCTGTCATTCGGAAGGGATGACATTCAGTTGGTGATGTTCATAATGATATGAGAAGTTAAACACATGACACAATTAATAAAGAAACAAAAGTAACAATGTTTATCAAACGTTGCCTCATCGTAAACGCAAATAGAAATAAAAGGAATTATGTGGTGAAATAACGAAGCTGGAGTCGCCTTCCGCGAGAGGAGCGTTGAGTCGCCGGTGGTCTCCGGTTCGGTGCCCGCGGTCGTCACGCGGGAGCTAGCCCAATATCAGCGAGCATAGGCGAGGCGTGGCGATAGATGAATGGCTATGGATGTGGTGCATGGTACTATGTCCAACCAATTGTGTCCTAGCGACAAGCTGATAACTCAGATGACTCGACCACCCTGTCACAGCCTTCGGGTGGACGCTTCTTCAGTCGTCTGCGCCAACGAGGTTGGGCTCTTCCTACACGCGTTCGTGCTGGTATGGGCTTCGAGTAGCATGGTAGCTTATCCATGTAGCAGCGGTGACCTACTTGGAGAAGATATCTGCGAGAAACCAGCGAGCTTACGTGTAGGTCGGCTCCGGATGTTACGTTCCAGCGGGGTAGGGCAACTATTCTTCCTGCCTGTAATACACACTAAACTGACGGGACTAATGACTGCAGTAGTTGAAGTGCTGAGGACCGCGGAATGCTGTCTGAGTGGAGGCGCGCTGTGCCGAGTGAATCGGCGGCCTTGGGAGCGGCGCGTCGGGCCGCCTGGGGCCTCTGGTTCGGTGCCCGCGGTCGGCCGGAGCGTGGGCGGCGTGACGGGGCGCGGCGCAGCGGGGCGGGTCGGGGCGGGGCGGGGCGCGGGCAGCCGGAGCCGCGGCGGGCAGAGCGGGCGGCGCTCGTGACCGCGAACTGGCCGCCCCCGCCCCCTCCCCGCGACGCGACGCGCGCACCGTCTGCGGGGGCGGTGACCTCCGCGCTGCGCCCGCGACCGCCGCCGCCGCCGCCGATCAACCCGGGCGCTGCGGCGCCGCCGCCTGCGATTGGGGCTGCACGGCGGGCGAGCTGGGCGAGAGCTGGGCGAGCGGGCGATGCCGCACCGGGCGCAGGGAAGCGACTGCCTCACACCCGGAGGTGGAGTGCCACTCCCGGCGGATTTTCAACACTACCTTAGTAGTAGGACGAGTTCAGCCGCTGTCTGGAGGGTTTCTCCGACCAACCAGGCGAATAACGGAGCAGTACCCTTACAAATGGGGCCGCGCGCGATCTTTTCTTCCCATTCCTTATCCTCTCCTCATCCCTAACGCATACTTACATTCACTACATTGCCACACGTATCGGGAGACCGGTCGGCATCTTGGAGCTTGTCCCGGCTGAGGCGGTGCCCCGCTGGTGGGAGATACCTGGTTGGGGAAAACCCCGCTAGTCGACGGTAGGGCGGTGTCAGATCTCACCATCCACTGGGGAAAGATGGCCGCCCCCACCCGAGGAAGAAACAGGCACTGCACTTACGGGACTAATGACGTTTGCCATTGTCTGATCAATCAATCAGACGCCGCCGCGCTGTATGCTCTTGGAGTCAGAGATGCCTTCGCGCTTCATGGACTCCGTCATGGGACGTTTGTGGACGATTTGCGGATATCGTCGAAAATATATATGATTGTAAAAATATATTACTTTATTTACATTTAGTCCTGAAACCAGGTTGTTTCCTAACTCACGTTACTTTATTTAATTAGAAACTGATGATGTTAGGCAGTGTCACTTTTATGATATTATATACGTTTGTGGAAAGCATATCACCTGTGTAGTTTAAAGCGTAAATAACCTCTTGGTTAGTTTTGTTATACGATTATGGCACACGGAGGAAGTTGCGGAGTTTGGCGACTGATTAAGCTGCTGACTCGAAATTCTCATTTTGCCACATTCTCTTGATTTGCATTTGGTCCACTGGAGCTGCCCACTAACGTGATGTTACATCTTGCGACCACACAGGCAGACACCGCGCCGCCACAGCTAAGACAAGTGTTATCCATTGTGATCACGTGACTTGTATCGGATATGATGCAAATGAAATGATTAATTCCGGTGGAGGGTCGATGTAACTCTGTCGTAACGTTGTACGCTCATGAGCAGAGACCCAAAAGTGGGTTTACATCGTTTACTATATGATGCTTAACCCTGTACAGATTATTAACCTTTATTAAGTTTGCTAAAAATGCAATAATTTTCATTATCTTTTGAAAGTATTGATAATTTTCGATATTATCTATACATTCTTTAATACCAGCGAGATGTATCGAGCACCAGAACCGCTGAACGAGCAGTATCATCAGATTGAGTTTGTTGGGGTTCATCAACTGTTTCCGGCCCTGGCAACGCTGTTGGACTTATTGGAAATCTGTCGAGCCGCCTCTCCACTTATCGCTTATCGATTCTCGGAATACACCAGAAAAGCGGTCTGAGTCGCGGTGCCGGGCTTCGTATCCGATCACATACAGCTTGATGTACTTTCCGAACCCATTAGCAAAAAAAAACAAACTTTTTCGAGATCTCTCGAAGAAGTGGCAAGACGTGATCAGATTTGACATGTCACCCAAAAGTTCCAGGTTCTATTAATGTTTTGATCATTTACTCGTGGTGTTATTGTCCCATGATGATACACGACAACCGAAACATGACATCTGTTATCTACAATATTCTACTCTGTCAAATACTCAGTACGTAGTAAGTTCGTTCATTGTTCGTGCTCTGTTCCACATTAGATTATCTTTGCATCTCCGTGAATAGGAGTTGGCGGTTTTTTTTAGCTCCAGTGGTTTTACCTTCACTTTAACAAGTCGTTAAACAAAATGACATAAATGTCAATGTGTCTTGCATGTCGCACTAAAGCAGTGAACGCTACTTTTAACTTAGTTGCAGGCGGAAAATACGTTGAATTGCTTTACATGCGAATAAACAGTATTCTGTCATATATGCATTATAACATATTATTGTTCGCAACCGCACTCGAGACCGCTGCTAAATGAAACAACAGTGTGACATTTAGTGTAACTTCATATTTGAGGCATTTTATTTTTAAGTTTAAAAATATATTATTACATGTAATTACATTTGGTACTAGCAATGTGCGTTTATGTACTCACAGGCAATGTAGCCGCAGGATTTGTGATAATGATCTAAAGGAACAAAAACATTCAAGATATTCTTATCCCCAGAAAGAGACTCTATTTTAAAAGGTTCATTGCGTAATATTTGAAAAATGATTCATTCAAAAAACTATTATTATTTCCTATAAAAATATTTTGAAATGAAATAGAATTGACCAAATGCAGTTATCTTGGTATATTCATAAATTTACGTATTTAAAAAAAATTTCTACAAAAGAAATTCACCTTTCACCGCGACCTCCATGGGATCGGTCAAAACGGCCAGAACACGCGTTTCAATCTCTGGGGACGGTCACCTTTTCGGACAAGTAATATTTAGTTAGTGTTGTCAAACAGTTGCTTTTTAAATGCACGAAAAGTACATATGCCTGAAAATCAAAAGCCAGGCATAATGAATACAGGGGAAGTGCCAATTTCCCCTGTATGCAGAAAGTAATTATGGGGCCGCTTCGGCATTCGTGAGACGGCAATGAAACGAAGTTCAAAATTACCGGACGGGGATTTGTGTCTGAATTATACATTTTTAATAAATGCAATCGTGTCGAACGTGTTCAAACAAGGTGAAAAAGTATTTACGTGAAGTTTGCCACGCAAGCGCTGTGTACACATTTAAATTTGAAATTAACGAAAGGAATTTTCGAAGAAAGTAATTTTGATATACGAGAGCACTAAATGAATCTCCTTGATTAACAAATGCATTTAGTTCGTACTTTTCTCTTTTTACACCAACTTCCTTCCTTCTGACGTTAGTATTCACTTTTGCCTCCACAATCTTTCCGATGTTAATATTCAATTATGACGGCCATTGTAATGTGATGAGAAGGAACCCAACCTCAGCAGCCTCGGTAATTCTTTTAATTGTTCCGTGAAATGTATTTGTTGTAATTAGTGATCGTTTATTATTTAATGTTTTCACATATTAAGTTTTCGAAATGAATGATAATGATGGTTATTAAATTATAATGATATGCGAATATTTTCACTGACACATTTCAATAAAAACCTTTCCTTCATGCTTGAAGTTTTCAAAAGCATTCCTCTTCTGTCTATCAACAGTTCTATACTTACTCCTTCCTCTAATGCCTTCCTTCAATTACATTTTTAATAACTTTTCATTGCCTCCCAAAACGTGCTCCCAGACAATTTGTATTAAAGATTTTTTTATTCTTGCTAGGACCTCAATTTTCATTCTTTCTATTTAACATTAACCTCTGTAGACACATTCGGATATTTCGTAAATATTAGTACATATTATTAACAACCTTCAGTGGCTAAGTGCTACAGCTACAGATTCATATGCTCGAGAAGAACCACTTGTCAAAACTCTTAAAATAATCTCTCCCACGTACGAGTATAATTTCTTGTTGCCGTTACATGTGCGCCTAACGTCCTCTTATTTTCTAGAAATTTAATTAAAAAAAGGCGGCTTCCACGCGAGGAAAATACTGAACCCGCTGCGTTGGCAAATGCGGAGGGGGCCCTGCTCAAACACGGCCCCTCCCTCGCCCCGGCGAGAGCCATAAACCGGGCCGTGGCGGCCGAGGCGCGGCGCGGCGCCTCTGCGGGTGGAGAGCTATTGACCCGCGAACGCACGTGCGTGTCTGGGCTGCGGCGGCGGCCGCACGCACGCCGCGGGCCTCGGGCCGGAATTCGCGCCCGCCCGAACCGACTGCTTCGGGACTTCCCCGCTTTCGTGCTTGTGGTTATCAACGCGCACACCAAATAACGGACGCGGTTGACGTTTGGAACGATTGTAAAAAAACCGCTGTGCATTAAGAATAATTGAAATGAAGAGTTGTATCAAAACATGACACATGTTCCACTATTCAAAGAAGAGAGACCTCTTGTTTATAGAATTTTCTTGTAGGACGATGGTATTACAAAAAGACTGAATGATACGCATTTATATCGCAAATAAATGACTTGGCGTGTGATAACATTCGTCTATTACCTATGTTTACAAACTGCAACCGCGAGGGTTATTTGCTCTATATTGCCCAAATAACGTTGAATATTATTTGTACCTTCCTGTAAGAAAAGTGTGTGATAAAAAATATCCCTTTCCTTTGAATACAAACTACACACGCCATCTTTTAATGTAACTGAATTGTTTTCATTGCTCTTAACGGTCAGTGAACAGTTAAAATCCTGCAGGGGCGCCGTACGTTAAGAAAAGATTTTGTTGTTCATTATGATTCAGTCATGTCTGTATAACAGTGCGATTTTACGAACATTTACTTTACTCAGAAGAATTGCGTTAAACAATGTTGATAATTGTGGGACCGCAAATAAACTCTGTGAAGTTGTAAATTCCTGTCCCAAGGAAGGCGGGTTTCCGACTCCATTTGAGCAGCCAGAAGCCGGCGCCACGGTCTCTAGATGATAACTTCTTAGATCTAATCCTTTACTCTCTCCTTGTTTCCCCGTCATCAAGTTCACGTGTATATCGAAGCAGTTTTCTGAACAACGCGCCACGGACAGGTAGTGATGTTTTCATAACGTTTATAATGAGAGTGTTCTATACAAAGGGTGGCTCTGCTTTAATCCAGTCCGTAGGGTCAGGCGACGGGTAGTGAGAACCCTTCCTTGATCATAACGCACAGGCGAATTAGAGTCAATGAGATCAATTTAGACCATTATCAGGTTCTAAAGGCGGCATTTGTGTGGATCCAATGATACGGGCGGTCAGTAATTCGTTTTGTAGGATCTTGTTTATGCATCTAAGTAAAATTAAGAGGAAGCCACTGATAATTCCGATAATAGCGGCGCACTCCCAATATCCACATCTAGGCACTGACGTCATCCAGCCCTTCTAATTATCTCGAATCGAAAATTTGCCGCCGCCGGGACCGCACTCTACGACCTCCGAGTGTGCGACTGACGTAGGTGGATCAGTGTAACAACTGCTGACACTGCTGTCCCTCTGACCGCCAAATCGTGGGTTCGGGTCCTGGCGGAGGCAGGATTTTCGGCACTTGCTAGGTCGTTAGATTGAGTTCAGACGCTTGTCAGGAGGAGAATTCTAACGGCCGGCTGCTCTGACCGGTAGTTTTCCGTGTTTTTTTCATGTCAACACCAGGCAGACGCCGGAGCAGTACTCTGACAAACGAGCCACGGACCGCGCTCTGTCTTTCCCTTGTCTACCTTGTCCTATCATCACCGGTTGTTCACAAAGATTAACTCTAGCATGCACGCCACTACCACACATGCCTGAAGGCTGGTCGGGAGCTTAGAGCTTCTCCGGGCTTGGGTGGTGTCCTGCTGATAGGAGATACCTGGTTGGGGGAATCCCCGCTAGCCGCCGGTAGGTCGATGCCGGATCTCGCCATTCAACGGGGGGAAGATCACCGCTACCTCCCCAGGGCTAAACATGCACTATACTTACGGGACTAATAACCTCAGAACTAGACGCGGCCAGAATCACTAACAACCAACCAACCGACAGCAATTAACGCGTCCGCAAAAAAAAGTAATCAATCACACGCATCCTCCGCGACTACGAGGCTTCGAAGACCACCCGCTAACGCAACGCCCTAGGGCAGGTGAGCGCAGCGAAATTCGAGCGCGTAACGAGGCGACCATCGCAAAGAAGCCCCCCCCCCCCGTCCCTGCCCCCGCCCCCGCGCGCGCTCCGCGGGGTGTGTGATCGCTGGAGCGCGGGCGCGCGGCCGGGGGCGTGGGCGGCAGGCGGCGCGGCGCCTCAAAGACGAGACGTGGCTTCCCCCCAAGAGAGTTTGAGTTCATTACGCTTCGCAATTAGCAGCCGCACAGGCAGAGGGTCTTCGCGTTGGAAGCCGCTGGCGAAATCGCGGACACCTCGTAACTTGCGTTAAATGACGCGTTCTTGCGTTGGTGATGGGGATGCGTTGGGTGTGCTGACCAGAATGGCCCGGGTGGGTACTCAGCGCCTGAGTAACAAAGATCACGGGTTGAATCTCCCCTTCGGCATGTACAGTTGAATTCCCTTGTCTTCTTTGTTGTGTCGTATAGGACTCGCAATGCGCTGATCCGAGAACTAATAAACTATGAGATGTCTTTGGGTCTACTACTTTGTTGTAGCGCCTCACCTGCCTCATTTTCTGGCACCCCCTAATTTGCGATTATTGTTCCATTCTTGCGTTGGCAAACATGTTTAGACTGTTGACCGGAGTGACCAAATTGGATACTGAATTAGAAAGCCAGGGACTTTTGCCTCCCACATGAAACCTCAAATGATAGAGATCCGTCAAACGTATTTTTGTGTACTGTAGGGACCACTAACTCTTAGAAAAAAGCAAGTCTAAACTTAAGGCCTATTGCCCACGCCGCGGCAGAAGCGCGCAGAAGCGCGCGAACGTCAATCATCAAGGCTCTTCGCCGACCCTCCGGCGACGACGGACAAAGGGACCGCAGCAGGTACCTGCTTCGGTCCCTTTGTCCGTCGTCGGCGAAGAGCCCTGATGATTGACGTTCGCGCGCTTCTGCGGCGGCGTGGGCAATAGGCCTAAGTGTGGTCTTCTGCTGGGAGGAGGTCACCTCCTGTTGTGTGATTGCTGCCACCTCGTAACGTGCGTTAATTGATGCTTTCTTGCATTGGCAACGCAAAGGTGTTGTAGGTTCTGTCGAGGTTGTTCAGCGCCAGAGTGTCAAAGGACGCGAGGACAAACTTTGGTGCGCGCGTGAACTTTCCTTTAGTGAAGACTGCGTTGTAGGGATCTCCCATTGTACTGGCCCGACAACGACAGAGCTGTCTAGTCTCTTTGTGACTATTGTACGGTCCAATAAAAGTTCTTGGGCGAATGAGACGACAGAGGGGAGTCCAGGCTCCTTCTTTGACGCCATTGCTGGCACAATGTGCTCGTAACTTGCGTTAACCGTTACGTTCCTGCGTTGGCGGAGCGAACGCGTTGATGCTGACCATAGCGGCCGAGACTACCCGGTACGTGACTTCGAAACTTCCCGAGTTCAAATACCGCCTTGAGCTGCGTGTGTTTTGTGTTGCGTAGGATTCAGCTTCAGCCTTCCAGAGGCTCTCAAGTGGCATTGCCCTGGTGAATCTTCTCGCAGAGGACGTTCAAACTCAACCAGGTTCTTGCTGGCAACAGTGACTGCCTATTTTAACTCACCGTCCTGAGATCTGAGTGATTCGCTGACCACGTCCTCTGTATCGCCCGGGCTCGAAAAACGTGTCACATTGAAAAGATTTAGGTTTTCTACTTTTTATTTGTAAAATTTTCGTATAGTTCATAAGACAGCCGGTAAACATGTGGAGTAAAACACTTTGCCTTTACGCACGAAACAAACGGATCCACTCAAAGTAAAAAAAAAAAAACTCTCCACCAAAATGATAATACTTTAAATGGATTCTTTGGCTTCTGCATCAATTTTCTCATTGCCTGGCAATACTTCACAAGAACTTCCAGAACACAATATGTTGTGTAAAGTCATTGGCATTTGAGGAAGAAGGCTCTTCACGCCAGACATGCATGCGCCATTATCTGCACCAGAAACTTTCGGTAACATTATCATGGTAATCGAACAAATGTCATGAAAATTGAATAGTAAAAATGTGAGACCATAGGCTTCCGCGGCCGGAGTCAGTATTTACTTGGCTGTTCGGATGACACCGCGTCCATGGCGAAGGTGCCGACGTTTCGGTCGCCATTCGGGCGTAATACATGACGCCCTGAAGAAGGTCGCAGAATGGCGACCGAAACGTCGAGACCTTCGCCATGGACGCGGCGTCACCCGGGCAGCCAAGTAAATATAGTAAAAATGTGTTTGATTTTAAAAATTAGATTTATAAATTTATTTTTCCCAATTAGCGGTTAAGATGTTTTAAAATAACGTCGACGGTACTTCAAATCGTTTCGACAGCCAGTTGTCAAAATACTTGAACAAAGAGCGTGAACTCGTGAAGTATCGAAAGTTTGCAGGCAAGGACGTGTGCTGCTAATTTCGAGAGTGAGTTGAAGCGTGTTCTCCTCCTCCTCCTCATTACCGCCCCTCGGCCTTCAGGGGGGGGGGGGGGCTCTAACAGGTCTTTGGCCGCGCATCGCCGCAAATGAGTGCATGGCGCGGAGGACACGGCACCGGCCACGCCTCTTTTCCTCGTCTTCTCTCCATCCTCTTCAGCTTTCCATGTTGTCCCTTTTTCTTCATCTCACTCCTACTTTGGCGTCTTGCTCCTCCTCTTCATCCCACTCTTTCTTCTCGTTTTTCGTCCTCGTTTCATTCTATCTGTTCTTCTCTTTTTACTTCTCCCCCATTTCCTATTCAATCTTCCATTTTATTGTTTCTTCTTTCTCCTTCTCTTCCCCCTCTGTATCTCACTTTCGCTATTTCTCATTTCTCTTCCTCCACCTCGTCTTCTCATATTTACTTTTCCTCTTCTCGATCTTCTTCCTTCTCCACCTTATCTTTGTTTTTCTCCTCATACTCGTCTCCCTTTTTCTGTTTATTCTTCTGGGTATAACACCTTTTCCAGTTTATTCTTCTGTCCCGTCCTCGCTTCTTCCACTTGTCTCCTTTTTTCTGTTCTTTCTTCACTTGTCCTTTCTCTTTCTCATTGTCCTCAAAGTGCCTCTTCTTTCTCATCTTCCTCTTCTTCTTGGTTCTCCCACCCGCGTCGCGACTTCAGCAATAGAGGAATTACTTTTGTAATTACAATGTCAATATTATACACACCGCCAATTTATTTAAAGAGTTGAATAGGCCTCACACTGCATTAATTTCGGAGTATTCTTCTGATTGGGTTTATTCTATCAAACCCTAAAACACTAACCACTGAAATTGTTTTGGAATTTCAAATTTTGAAGTGTTCACTGCGAAACAAACACGCGCCCAATGCTGCCACTTGCAATATAAAAAATACGTTTATTTTCTATTTCCTTCGGTGAAATAGACGTTATATTTCGAGTACTTTGTCGATGTATTTAGTTTGCCAAAATAGAAGTCGGCCGTTAATACGTACGCCGTTGTTTATACACAAGTCCTAAATCTTTACTGACCGCCAGTGGCATGGAAACGGTCTCCCGTGATTCAGAAGCGACATGGGCCATCATTTCATAGTGTCGTAAGTGGAGTGCGGGCTGTGGCACGGCACGTGCCGTTGTCCCTCGGGGTCGAGGGTTCAGTGGCCGCGACAGGACGCGTCGTGCACGTGTTCCGTCGCCTCCAGGAAACATCGAAGAAAGTGAATATTTCAAGCAGCCGGGACACGGCAGGACCGAGGCACCACGAGCCCCTGGTCGAGCACGTGGGCACACTCTTCTCCCACACCCCCTTTATCTTCTATCTCGTCCTTATGTGTTCTCTTCTTCCTCGTCCTCTTTTTTTGTCATTACTTCTCCCCTCTCTCTTCGTACTTTTCTTTTCTCCCTTCCTCCAATTTCTTCCTTTCTTCTTGGAACTTTTCCGCTCTTCTTCCTCCAACTACTTTTCCTCCCTCCTGCCCAAAATTTGTCCCTTTTTGCTCCCAAATTCTTCGCGTCTTCTTCCTCCAAATTATCTCTCTTCCTCAAAATTCTCCTTTTCTACTTACTCCAATTTCTCCCCTTCTTCATCTGTTTTTCCCTCTCTCTTTTTCCTCCAAATTCCTTTCACAGTCTGAAATATTGATAATATCATTTAAATCTTGGGCTTAGGCGAATTCCCCTTTCTCGTGCGTAGTCCAGAGTAGTAGAGACTCCCCTACCCCGAGGAGCTCCGAAGTCGGTAGTCGGCTCCGAAGAACAGGCGGGCGTAGATGGCCGCCCTGTGAGTGGCGCGTGTTGCAGCCTGTTGGAGACATAAACGGCGGCGAAGGCGATAAGGGCCAGAGAAAGAGGGGAGGGAGACGTGGTCCGATAAGCATCGAGTTCCCCACCGCACCCCTGCCGCTTCCTTCCCTGGGTCGACGCTAGGCGCGCTGGCGGCGCAGGGTGGGGCTTCGATGCAAGCCCTTCACATCTTTCTACCCTTTGCTGAACGCGGCTATCACCATCTGAACTCCCGTCTTCATACGAGAATATACAGATGTGCGTTTAAAGAAACGGGAGTATAAAATTAGACAAATTAAGTTCGAGACAAATGCTATTTCAACGACAAATTTAAAGGCATCCCACATTTAAGTTAAAACTCGTTCTTGGTAAGATCTCTACAGTTGAAAGACTCCTAAACCGCATTAATGAAATAAATAATTATAGAAACACTAAAAAAGTAAGACTAGTAAGACTATCTCTCATTATTACCAGAGCTTCATCCAGGGTGCTGTACTCTCGCTTAATGCTCTCTGCATGCATGTCTTGCTCTCTTAATGCAAAGTAAAGAAAAACTTAAGCTCCCTGGGCAACAAATGCTGCAGTCGCAATGAAAAGTATAGAATCGTATTCACTATGCGCGTGAATGATACTTACATTATCTAGAGAATAAAATTATATTTTCTGTTATTGTGTATAAGCAAAATAAACAATAATTAATTGCCTTATAAAGTGTGCAGTTACCATATTTTACTATTTCGACTGATCACTTTCAACTCCATGTTTAGTGTGTTCGCAATGAATTCTACTTACAGTATGCTAAAGCAACTGAGTAAATGCTCTAAATAGAGAGACGTCGTCCTGACCCTTTGAGGAAATGTACAAATACGGATAAATCTTCAGAATTTAACGGCAAATGACATCAAGAAATGCGCTGCATAGTACGCAAGTTAATACTGTCTCCTGTGCTGCATCCCCAGTCGTCCCCAGCGGCGCCGTGGGTTTTCGTGATGGCTGAAGTGTCCTTTCGTTTCCTGTTTGCGGGCGGAGGGGGCAGGGGGAGGGGGGCGGGGTTCGATCCGGGCAGCGGCCGTTCCTGGAAGCGGCGACCGGTCACCCGGCCGGCGGTGGCGGAGCGCCCCGCGGCCGCGGCCCGCAACGGGAAGCGGCCGCCCGCCCGCCCGCCCGCCCGCCCGGCGGCCTGCGACGTCGCTCTTTAGGCTTCACGACGAACGACTCGCATTTACGGGTCGTTTGTTCTCAACAACTATAATAATAAAACAAATATAAAAAAGTATTATAAAATCATATAAAAAATATTGTTTTTTACCAAACGTTTGGTGCAAACTGATTAGTTGAAGTTGCTGAAAGTATCCTTGGAGGCGCCTTCAGATAGTTATGCTCCTCTGGTGCACTGAAAAAACCGTGACCATGTACATATATATGATGTGTATGGAGTCAGATTATTTGCGAAGTGTACGAATTTCCTGGAAATAAACCGAAGTTCTTGTTCAATGGTATTTCATGGTATGGTAAATATTATTCTTTAAAACCGAATAACACAAACTTGGTTATTTGTCTACAAAATCGACGAAAAGATTCTGGCATTTGTTTTATCTGTGAACGAGCTTTTCGATTCTCTCTTTAACACCGTTGGCGTGATGATTGTTTTGAAGCTCTGCTTGGTCTGGAAGCGTTTGTGTCCTAGCCAATTCTTCAATTCGATGAAGAGTGGAAAAGTATTTGGTGCTTATCCAAGCAACACATTAGGTAATCAAGCACGTCTCATTTGCCGCAGATGTTCGCAAAATTGTGGGGGTGGTTGTTGTCATAAATAAGGACATTTCTAAAATTCAGCAATTTTTCCGTGTATATTTGGCTTATTCTTTTGTGCATTCTTCACAATCTACTGCTCAGTTCTAAATTGTCGATATGGCGTCGATAATGGTAGAGAAATAGTGAAAGAGATTGGCAATTGGCCATCACTCGTCCCCAAATCCTCGTATTTGTCTAGCTGTTTAACAGCTTGATCGGAGAATTTGTTTTAAACGACCTGCGTAGATTCACCTTCTTAACATGTCGATTTCCATGTGAGGCCATATGGAATGTTAATTTGTTTTTCGTACGAGACCTTGGGTCTTCGAACAAGACCTATTGCGATGACGTACCTACAGTTGGAAAATTTTGGAAAGCGCTTTCGCCCATATGTGAATTATCCTCTCCTTTATCTAGAGTGTTTACAGATCACTAAAAAGTTATGTACTAAAAGGGATTGTATATAATTCACTATATATAATTCACTATTCCCCAGCAGACAGTTCGAAATGTACTAATGCATTATTTCGTTCTTGTTCGGAGCAATAGGTTAGTACTGAGGAGTGGTATGAGAAAAATCGCCGCGATACCGTGGTGCAATAAGTCAAGAACGCACTTGCCAGTGAACTTGTTTTCATTATTTTTACTTTCTCGTACTTTATTTCATTCTTGTTTATCTCTTCTTCCTTCATTTGCTTATTTTTCTTATTGTTTTGCTTTTTCTCCCTCTACAACACAACCGCCCTCAACCGAACATTTGCCTGAGATTCAAGATATCCTTCCCCATACCATGTTTATTGCCTTATGCCATGAACTACCAAGAAATCTTCCAGATGCTATGCAGGGCGATCAAAAATCACAATCGGCTAATGTGTTACTAAGCCCGACTTGACTTTTGTTCTGAAGATGGACATAATGAGAATTTTTGCACGTACAAAGTCGGGCAATTGAAGCCGTATGATATTGTCGTATTTTGACCATATGAACGTTTCACAGTATCTGTTTAGTTACAAGAATTAAAATGTACCAAATGTACCATTTCGATCACCTGAACAAGACAAAACGGGATAAAGAATTCAAGAGACGAAAATATTCGTTTCTAAGCGGTTAACCCTCCCCAGTGGTTCGTTTGTTGGTCTCAAGAAATCACTCTTGCTATCTCATTAGTTGACATGCAACGACAATGGATTTTACAATTGCATTCCGCAGAAGCATCTGCATTTCGTTTTAATAGGGAATCCTTGCAACTTTCCAAGCTTCGTCCAGATTATTCGGTTAAGAATTGCCCAAATTTTCCAGGGCCATCAAAGGCCACCAGCGATGTCCGCCCCTACAAAGCAGTCGTGTGTTTTTGTTTGTTTCTTTCTTCGTCTTCTTCTTCTTCTTCTTCTTCTTCTTTTTTTTTTATTTTTTTTTTATTTTTGACTCTATCGCGATTTGAGATTCGTAAGAAGATGCATGGGCTTTGTTTGCATGTGAGTGTATGTGTGTAGTTTTCAGTTTGTGTAGCCTTAACTTAAAATGTTTTGTTGCTCGTTTATACACATAAATATGCGATTATAGCGTAAAATGGCAACAAACGAATTAATCGGTACATCATTCGATTCACATTGATTTTCATCCCCCAAACATTAGTATCAATGGATTTAATCGTTTTGTATCATTAAGATAAAGATTTTATTGTTATTAGTGATGTTCATTTCATATCATGTTCTTATTCTGTTATTTTTTATACTTCATAATATTTTGAATTAATTTTGTTGACTGATGACGACAGCCCAGATGTAAAATAAAAGATCTTCTGTCTAAACAGTTTACAATTGTCATTCCAAAGATACCCACAGCTCTACCCAAAGATTCTCACAATTGAAAACTCGAATGATATATCGACGTATCGAAAGCATCGTTTGGTGCCACGTGTTGTTCCCCTCCCCCCCCCCTGTCCCGTGGCTTGCGCGGCGTGGTGGAGCGGCTGAGTGAGGGAGTGCTCTTTTGTGTTGCAGGTGAGTGCGAGCGCGGCGGCGCGAGCCGGTGATGCGGGTGCGGAGGAGCCGGTGAGTTCCGCCTGCCCTCCCGGGGCCAGCGCGCCCGATGCTCGTGTGTTTCTCGTGATGTGCGATTAAGGCATCGCGACCGGAAGGCATTGTGACGTGAGGATCACGACACAAGTACATGCTTGTGACATGTGTGTAGCGACTAGTCAAGATGTATTAACTCCATGAAAAGCGTAGTGAAAGCAAAGTGAAAGATGTCTACTCACAATGTTGATCTTTACGTCCGAGGGTTCCTTCCGCTTGGTAGCGCTAGTGGGCGCGGAACGGCCCTTGTGAAGTAAAGCTTGATTAACTTTTGATATAATTCCTCGTTGCACTAAGCTACTGTCGAGATAATCCTTTTTGATCAGTTGCTCCACGACTATTAGATCCTTTAATTCAGTTTTAGTCGCCAACGTTCGATTTCGTAAAGGTATTATTAAGAAAACTATATTTTTATGTGTAGATAATGAATACTGTTCTTTTAATCGTACTTCGATTGATTTCTTATGTGCTCGAGAACAGTGCAAAGAGGGACAAATGAGTGTATGAAAACGAGATCTCAGTGTAATCAAAACCTGAAAACGTTAAAATCGTGGAAATATCCATGTATGAGAACTGCAATTTTGAATAGGATTTTGTGTATTACTTTAAATTTAACGTTTCTTTCGTATTTAACTTCATGGAAATGTAGATGAAGTAGTAAGAATTACGTATGTTAGATCAAATGAAAATATGTGTAAGCTGATGAAGTTTAATTTCTTTCACACGTTTCAGATATTCATAAAAATGACTTTTCAGCAACATAAGGGAATGTTCTAGTTACGCCTATTTGTCTTTACTAAATCGTTGTGTTCTTGCTAAATAATTTATGAATAAAATACATTGAATTTACAAAACTTTATAATATTCTTCTATACTTGCCTGTGGATAATAATGCATGATCATAAAACAACGGAGAATATTAACATATTTTCTTGGAATTTTCACGTCTCTTTAAATGTTTTCACTGTAGTATCTACGGATCAGTTCAGTATCGGTTCGGATCACTGTATTGAATTCGCAACTGTTACCAGTCTAGTTCTTATATCGGTTTGCAGCATCAAAACAAAATTCACGCAACCTTTACACTACACCACTGTGATAAAATAATAATTAATTCTGATATTTAGGAATGCACAAAGTTCGACGAAAGAGTGCTGAATCAATTTTTGGGATATCAGATAACTTTGTTACCAAAGTTTTGTTACACAACAAGTGTTTTTGGCTGACTCGACAAGCTGTGACTCACACAGATGGTCCGTTGATAATAATTGCAAGATGGGCCACATACTTGACCATCTATGTACTAAGAAGTATTTATTGAATATGAAAGAGCCAAGAAACTACAGTTTTCAAGTGTGTATTCGACATCCTGAAGAAAGAATCATTTCACAGGTGCCGTAGACCCTTGGAAATGTTCGTGGTAGAAACGGACTGGGGACGTGGGAACTTCCTGCGTCGAACGTTCTGTCACGATGATCCTTTGAAAAGTGCTGACTTGCTGTGATGATGGGTCACTTGTGAAGAGAGAGTTGTGAAGAGAGAGTAATGACTCATGGCCAGTGCTTGCGAACATTTTTTTCCTGGATCCAGTTTTTTTAGAGTTCCTAGAAATGTCTTTGCCAGTTCTGTGTTACTTTTATAGTCAGAAAAAGAGTGCAATGCCAGATTACTAGATCTAAATGTTTTCTTTAGTGAGAAAAACGTCTGAACATTTTAATATCTTTGACAACTGAAAAAGAAGAATTTGTTTGAATCATAATGTTGGTACTCTTTCGTAGCGCCTCATTTGTACAAGAATTTATTTTTTTTTAAGATAACCTTACACGATATACCAGTTGTATTTGTAACTCAGTCTTGTCTATGAATAGTTTTGTAGATATATTTAAATAAATATGAACACAATATATCTCCTCAATATCTACCAGAAATCCCATAAAGCTCAGGATAACAAAGAATTCCTTGTTGTCCGACTCAAATAACTTGCAATAAATCACGTTGCTGTGAGTTTTACGTTCTAAACCTACCTCTTCTGCCTAAGACATGCATAGAAAAATATGCCCGATATGCTTCCCACAACAGGTATCTTTCCAAAGTTACGAGTATATTTCTCACGAGAACGACGTTTGAATTAAGTACAAAAAATCTTACCGAATTATCTAAAGCACGGTCGCGTGAATTCTTTCCCACGCGGCCTCTTTTGTTCAACTTATGTTTTGCCATTCTTTAAGAATTTCAATCAGTACTTATATTTATTGTCTGGACTATACGGGTCGAGTCGCGTCTCGTGGTAACTGACATTTCGGCCAAAATGTGGCCATCACCAGTGCGTGCTGCTGGGGCGGTTCCGGATAGCCTAACGGCCGGAGTTTGTATTGTCTAAGCCCTAGGCAATACAATCTCCGGCCGTGGAAGCATACACAATCGTAACTTCAATAACTATGTGTTTTGTACGATGTTAAAAATGCGAATTAGAGAAAAATAATTATCTTCAAAATCATCACGGAAGATAAAAGTAGTAGCTTCGTTGATGATAATGTAGTTTTTTTTTACTGAATGCACATTGCACAAATATTTTATATTTCTCATTGGAAATAAATGTTTTAGATATAGGTAAATCATACATCCCAAATGAATCTAAATACCAAGATACATTAAAATAACCCGCACCATGAATGGTCGAATAAAATTACTTTTAATGTATTGCAAAGTGTTTGCTTTGAAGGAAATGTAATTTTAGCAAAAGTGAATGACGTTACCGACCATTCAAAAAATATGAAGTTTTCCAGGAAAATGGTTCGAATGTTCTCTTCCCAAAGGGACACTCACTCTGGCAAAGTTGGAATTTCTCTTGCTAATTAGATCTATTTATAATGAAGATAAATGAATGAATGGCCTATTTAGATAATGGAGTCCATAACCCTGCCACGTTTTTGTGTAGAGCCTTTTTTCGTTTTACTTTTTGCTGAAAGTGCCCTTCCTTCCCGCGTCGTGGCAATTGTCTTGCTTGAGGGCAGATGTGCCGGATCCGGACCGCTGCAGGGGCAGGCGACAAGCGCCGGTCATTTTGAAAGTAGAAAAGGCAAACTAATTCAAATTACAGGTGATTCATTATTATAATATATCTATATTATATATCTATAACTGACTTGTCTTGCAAACAGCTTTTATTACACTGGAGAGAATATTTTCAAATTACAGGTACATCGTTATTATAAGATATCTATATTGTAATATATAAAACTAATTTGCCTTTGCAAATGGTTTTTATTACACCATGAAATAATTATAGACGTTGTCATTGCCAACAATAGTATTTAATATAACAGCAGCTTTCGATGGCTTAGCCATCATCATCAGTTGTCTGCTGAGTGGAAGCCACAAAACGAAGGTAGTCCACTCAGCAGACAAGTGATGATGATGGCTAAGCCATCGAAAGCTGCTCTTATATTAAATACTATTGTTGGCAATGACAACATTTATAATTATTTCAAGAAAAATGCCAACGATAACGCACCACAACACCTATATTTTATTACACCGGTGATAATATTTTCTTACTAATTCTTGCCTTCCAATAGCCAAAAATGCTCATTTCCATCTATATTCTGAATTCAACTTGTATGTGGGTTAGGGTAGGGATTCTAATTTCAGAAAACGTGCATAGAAAACAAGTTTCCCCACAACGTGTCGCCCTCAGTTTTTACGTGTTTCTAAAATTAAAAAAAATAAAATAAAAAGAGTATACGAATAATTATCCCGGTGTGTGGTACATGTGCTCAAAATGTGCTAGTTTTTCGATATTGAAATATTTATTTGAGTATAATATAATATAATAAAATGTGAATAAAAAACGGTTAAATGAGGAGCATTCTCGGTTTCGAAATCTGAAATATAAAGCTGACAATAAATGGACTTAAAAATGAATTAATGAAAAAATGGATTTAAAAATTACGTCATTCAGTCGAAATTCGCTATGCAATGAAAATAATATATGTAGTTGAATAGAATTACAGGTCAAGAGTTTCATAAGAAATAACGAGTTTTTCTTGATCAAAAATAATTATCTCTGCAGCATCTCAGGCAGGGGAGTCCAGACGGTGGCAGGTTTTTGGCATAAGCTATATCCGTATCTTGATCGAAAGCATCCACTGACTCGAGGAGAATTCCATCGGTCGGCTTCTGTGATTTGTATTTTTTCCAACTTTTTTTTCCCCCCTTTCGATTAATGCCAGTCGAATGCCGGAGCAGTAACAACGACCCGCACGAGATATTTACTTCCTCATTCTCATCTCTCTTTATACTCTATTTGAGCTTTCATCCACCACAATTCGACCCACGCCGGGAGCCCACTGGGGACACTGACTCGTTAATGGAGATACCTGGGGGCTAAGTGCTCGTAAACCGATGTGTAGTTTCCGTCAACGGATCTCGGGTTCTAGCAAAGGAGGAACACCGCCACTTCCAGGGATATCACATGCACAACAGTTAGAAGGAAGAAGTTGACAAGTCGGGAAGCAATAATCACTCATTCACTCTCTCTATTGTCGGCCTTTTGAAACTCCACCTCCGGATTTGAACTGATGAACTTGTTTAGGAAGCCAACACGCTTACCCGCATACGAATCCCCAGCAAACTAAACTTGTTGACTGGAGGAACCCTTGTAGTGGAAGTGTGTGCTGGCTGCGAAACGGGACTCGAGTTCCCTCTTCCTGGGCCGCAGTGCGCGCCTCGTCACCTCGCCGGCGCGGTGTCGACTCTCGGAAGGAGGTGTCGTGGGCGATCGACCGGCGGACGGGAGAGGGGGGTGGGGTGGGGGCGGAGGTAAACACCGGCCACTTCCGGGCCCGCGCCGGAAATCGGCCATCACTCCTCCGCTGCCCCACTCGTCCGGCGGAAGACTCGTCTCGAAACCCCTCCTCCCCGCACACCCCCTCTCCACGCCACAGCGTAGGAATAGCTTGCGCCGCAGGGAACGTTACACGAGCAGTAAGGAAATGCATTCACAAAGGTGTGTAGGTGAACTCATTTTTCGTCTCATCATTCATGGGAAATATTTAATATTCATTTTTTCTTAATTGTTTGCTAACACTTTCCCTCTTCTTACCTCCCCCTTTCTTCCTCTTTCCCTCCATGCTCTTCTCTCTCGTCCACCTTCTAACTTGCTTCCACTCTCTATCTGTCCCTTCCCCTCTCTTAATCTCACTCTCTCCCACTTTCTTCCCCTCTTTACCTCCATTGTCTTTCCGTTTCTGTTGTAATGTCTTTCAATCTCTCTGTCGTTCTCTCTCTCTCTCTCTCTCTCTCTCTCTCTCTCACACACACACTCTTTCTCACTGTATCTATCTCTATCTATCTATCTATCTATCTATATACTTATCTCTGTGTCTCGTCTGTCCCTGTTTCCCTTTCCCTCTTCGTCCGATAATACTCCTCCCTGACTCTGGCCTCATCCATTTACTCGCATCATTGCTGGTACCTTTCGAGAACTTGGGAGATGGACCAAATGGGAATGGTGTAAGAGTTTGTGCTCCGGTCCTAACGGTGAGGAAGAAGGTATTGCACGAGGCCCATGCCTTGTTTTTACTGTACCTCTTTGGGATCCATCTCCCATATTTTGGGACTAAACGGCAGAAACTCCGCAAGTACGTATCTTACTGCACCTAGTCCACGTGTAATACTACGAATAAAAGTAGTAGTTGATTGACAGTTCGTCGCCTGTGGTAACGCCAAAGCCGTGATCTAGGCAACAGTATTTTAAAAACTTCGGCGCTTGCTCGGTGTTGGCACTTCAAATTATAGGGCGAATGAATTGCAAGTTTACAGTTTCGCTCATTATAAGTTTCGAGAGTCTAGGTTAATAGTGATAAAATGTGTTCCGGGAGCGGAAGTTGTGAGTAGCGTTTGGTGTCAGTTTCGTTGTTAAGGTTTATCGCGTAGCATGTTGTGGTAGCTTTAGAATGTTGGCTCCGTGATAGAGCGCTAGGTGCGCGGCAACGCCGATCCCTCCCACAGTCAACAGTCAACACACAATGTTATTTGACTCGGTTACTTTGAATTTGTTAGTTGAATATGTTTTGTGGCATACAAACTCACAACGATCTTCGTTGTAGCGGGAGGCACACCATTAGGCTGTTTTTTCTCTCTCGCTTATCTTACACCAATCTAAAACGAGTGTAAATTGAAGTAAGGATTTTCTCGCGACTACGGGTTGCGGCGTCCCTCTGCATCGCCAGTGGCGGAGGTCGGAGCAAACACCGGAAAAACGGCCAACACTTCGCGCCGCCGGCCCTTCTGCGCCGGCGGAAGTCGCTCCTTGAAGCTGCCCCTCCCCCCCGCGCCCCCGCCACCCACGCCACGGCACCGCGCGATGCGCGCGTAGATTGAGAGGACGCCCAACTTCTGAGAGCCGCTCCACCACGCCCCGTCCCACCCCCGCCCCCCAACCGCCTCACCTCACTCGCCGCATCCTCGTCCCGCCCCCCGCCTCACCCGCCACACCTGCCTCGCCATGCCCCACCCTGGCAGCATCATTTCGCCACGCCTAGCCTCTTTTCGCTTCGCCTCGACCCGCCCCTCTTCGCCCCGCCACACCCCATCACGCTTCGCCACGCCTGGTCATGCCCGCCCCGCTTTGCCCCGTCTCGTCCCGCCTCGCCTCATGTATTCCCGCCCTGCCTGACCTCACTTCGCCTCTCCTCGCCTCGACACATCTCGCTTCGCCCCGCGACGCCTAGCCTCTTTTTGCCTCTCTTCTCCCCGCCGCGCCCCATCCCGCCTCACCCCTCCCGCCTCGCCTCGCCTGGTCACACCCGCCCCTTCTCGCCTCAATTCGCCCCACCCTGCCTCACATCACTTCCCGTCTCGCTTCGTCCCGCCTGGCCACGCCTCGCCCCGCCACTCAACGCCCGCTCCGCCCTACAGGACACGCGGAGTGCTCTGCGGTGAATGGTAATACCGGAGCAGAGGTGCGCCTCCTCCACTGCACAAACTTCACGAAACACGACGCAGAAAATGTTGACAAGATACATTTTTCAGTTGTACTAGATTTGTTGTTGTTATGTTAGCTATATGTAAACGAATTTATCAACAAATGAAAAAAGTATTTATCACTCCTGCTCGAGAATTGATTACAGGTCTCCTGGTAAATTCACAATCGAAATGATCAATGCTTTCAACATTTCCGAGCATAAAATAGTTTTGTTTCAAAGGAACATCGATGTATCATATATCCCGCGCGGAACGCATTTCTGGGATGTTTCAGGCCATTCTTCAAAGGTGACAGATGGATGTATATGAAAAACCAAATTGTCGTTCAGCAAAAACGTTTGCTAATAGACACGGATAATTTAAAACGTTAATCTAAGATTGAGGGCTTAAGTTTGATAGTATATGCGGAAGCTTTAAATGGTCTCAATAAAGTACATGCGTATTACTGGTTTCTTTATAACTTTCTTTCTAAACTTGCCCAAACGAAAATAATTATTTCATCGATGTAGCTCATTACTGCAAAAATATTCACGTTCAATTTTTGATGATTAGTATTGTACAATATACACAATAACACCTACATAGAGTAAAACAAAACATAATGCATTCGATAAGGCACTTTCACGCTCAAAATAGTATGTTTGGTTTTTGAAAATGAAAATCAGTTGATTACTCCAGAAGATAATGACGGCGGGTAAGAATCACTAGGTTTCCGGTTAGGGAATGCCTGGCTAGGGAAAACCCAGATAGCCGAAAGTAGATCGGCGCCGGATCTCGCCATCAGTAGGGGAAGGCCACCGCCACCTCCCGATCAAAAACATGCACTACATGTACGGGACTATTGACCAATGTAGTGGGCGCTCCAATCACTAACAATAATTCAATACAATATCTCAAGCTGCAGGTTCATGAATAAATAAAATACTTTACCTGTACTCTTTTAAAAAAATGTGGAATTAATTTACTGAAAGATTAACCGTTTTAATTCAACAAGAAAATATCTTGCACTTCGCTGCCTTGGTAGAGGCCGATTGAGTACCTGAACTCCGTTAAAATGTAGGTTTTTCTTGAGAAAGATCTGGGCGAGTGGCAGCCTTCACAGAATCAAGTGCGATCGGGTGAGACCACGATTATGAGAAGCGGAAACTGCGAAAGAGCAGAGGCGAAGGAGTGGCGCCGAATGAAAGAAGTTTTGGAGCCGACGGCGAGAAGTTCCAGAAGTGTGACACGCAGCCCCTGCTCGTTATTGGACGCGGAGAATTCAATACTTTCCGCTTTTGGAGGAAATTAAACTATTGATACAGACGTGTAATTATGACGGTCATCCCCCTTTGTGTAAGTAGGCCTATTTCAACTTCCAGAGATGGGAAGGGTTCAAATGTCAATGAATGCAATCAGTCACTGCTGACGGCAGTAACTGTAGGAATTTGATTCATACACAAAGGCCCCAAAGGGTTTAAGTGATGATAGTTTTGATACATTTCCTTTTATATTAATGGATGGTATTGTATAGTATCGTAATAAAACTATTCTGTGATAATGTTTGGATTTTGAACTGTGTTATCTTTTTGTGTGGAGTTTTCACATTATTATTATTATTATTATTATTATTATTATTATTATTATTATTATTATTTGTAATAGTTAGCTTCTATTCTGTTTTATCACTAAAATTCACAAATGTAGTAATGTTATCTTAAGAAAACAAATGCTCGCAGGGAGAAATTCCTCCCAAACTAAAAGCCACTGCGTACATGTAAACAGAGTATATTTACATTAATCGGGGGGTGGGGTGGAAAGGGAGAGGCGGAATTTACGTTGGTAGCGCTGTTTACGTGGCATTCGTGTGAATTGGCCATTCACGCCCACGTGGCAGCGGCAGCAAAGTGCGCCGAATTCCTACAGCTTTCCCGCGCCACCCGGCGACCGTGCGAGCGAGGCGTGGGCGGTCGGGCGCCAGGGTACAGGGCGCGGGCGAGTATTGTTTTGGCTAAACTGCTAAAGTCAAAGGTTAAATAGAACGCGTACGGAATGCGCTGTAAAAGGGTGTTGGTTCTAAATATAATACGACTGAAGTAACTTCGGTGAAGGAGGATTAGCCAAAAAATGCTTGATAGTTTGATACGATCAGTTTGGCTGACTATTTTCGCGCATTTCCAAGTCTACGGCGAGACTCCTGCCGTCGGCCTTTGCGATTGATATAAACTATTCTTTAATCCAGCCATCGCAAAATTTGAAAGGCATTTCATTCCAAAATTTTGACACGGCTTTGAATGACCCGCATCCCCCGTCCTCATCTGCAGTATCTGTACTTAATTAAATTGTGTGCGCATTTCAGTTGTGTTCAAAAACAATTCCTCGCGGCGGGGACTGAGCGCGGGCTGCGGGTGGAAGTCGGGGAGTTGGGAAAGCGGGGCGCGGACCGGGAACGGGGGCTGCGGTGGGGTTAAGCGATAATCGAGGCTGAGGACGAGATGGGGGGACTGGACGGAGAGGGTCGGTGGGGTGACGGGATTAGATCCCGCTCACAGGGACGGGTGGCGAGGGGAGGTGACAGGAAAGTGGACAGACGGCGTCCGGTGGAAGGCGATGACTGGAACGTGAGCAGTAACGGGCAGTGATGAGGGCCATGGGGGGGGGGGGGGGGGGGGGCTGGGAGACTGGTGGATAGCAGAATGAGGAAGAAAAGGGCTTGATGCGTATTTCGGGAATTGGTGTTGTGGTGCCGGACCGTGCTCTTTAAAAACCCAACTAATGGCTGTGGCGCTACCAGGTATCCCCCACTCATCTGTGATACCTTATGGCACTGTACCTTCGAAGGGCAAGAAAGTATATGGTAGACTGGTGCACGATTCGAGGGAAGAGTTCCCACAATGCCATCGCGAAGTCTTCGGTTGACACAATGTTAGTAAATGTGATAAGGCATAAGATAGATATAAGAACAAAATCGAGAAGATACTGTACTGTATTGAAAAAACTCATAACTATGGGAAACCATGATTGTTACGCTGTCTCCAGACCTGTCAATAAACCCCAAGCAGAACATCGTGAATATACCCGGCTCCCTGAGCCAGGGACGGAAAACGTCTCGGATGATAGTCTAAGCGAGGTTGCTACGAAGTGGACAAAACAGTGTACATAGTAGAATTTAAAAAAATAAAATGGGTGTTGGTAGATTGTAGAACTGGTGAATGTAGATTTAGATATGTGGAATATAATGCATGCATAACAAATTAACAGTTGTAATAGAGATAGAAATGTAGATACTTAAGTTTAAAGTGACGTAGAGGTAAAGGTAAGAGCCATGCTCAAAGAACTCACCTAGTCATGTTAAGTTAGATAAGTAGAGAATAAATATACAAATTAAAAAAATTTTAAAAATACTTCCCCTACGGCAGGTACCTGGCCGCTCACTTTCCACCTTAGGGTAGCAGGGTTCAAATCCCAGTGCTGATTGAAATGGCTCAAGCAGACAACTATGGTCCACTGCAGAGTCACAGACAGGGACATTCTAGGGCTTCGTGAGTTCTGACTCTGGCGGATTTTCGAAAACTAGCCAGCTAGGTCGAACTGGGTCCCAGAGAAGAATTCTAGCTGCCCAGCTGTCCTAATCGGTAGTTTTCTGTGGTGTCTTAGATGAGTACCAGGTGAATGCTGGAGCTGTATATTTACAAACGAGCCACGGACTGCATACAACTTTCTTTCATCACCCTTGATCATCCCCCATGATGAAGGCCTGTGGTGATGACCCCCATCATCACCACAGGTCTTCCCTTACACACAAACACACACTTCTGCATACAATTACCACATGTCGAGAGACCATTCGGGATTCTATAGCTTGTCCCGGCTGAGGTTCTTGGAGGGGCAAACCCGCAAGCCGAGTGTTGCTTAGCGCCGAATCTCATGTTCCAGGTGAAGAGGGAACACATACTATCTCCGTGTTATTTGAAGTGGTATAAGACTCGAAATAAGTAGATGGCATTGTAATTTAAATACACAGGACACAGTTGAGTGATCAAATGAATACAATTTTTCTTACATTAAAAAAAAAATATAATTGATGATCAGACATTCTTGATCAGTTACGGTAGCATTGAATTTTACGAAAGTGAAATAATTCAAAATTCTTTAAGATTAATGAAGCCGGTGCTATAAATTAGAACTGTCAAATTATATTTGGCTTGCCGAATTGTCAGATAATTTCTTCACCAAGATAACGAAAACAAACTGGTAATCAGTAAATTTGATGTGTAAAGTAGAGTAATCTTTTAATATATCTCTTGTACTCTTTCGCCTTCTTCTATAAGTTAATGAATTATATTTCATTAGTAGTGTAGTCCAAGTGCATCTTGAAGTGTTAAAGCGCAACGAAGTCCTTGCGTAATTTGGGGTAATGGAATGACATTCACCTTACTAGCATTGACAAGCAACAGAGGAAGTTTAGTTTCCCTGGGAGTTTAATCAGTGAAATCTTGTAGTAAAGTTGAAAGTTCGTATTATAGTGTGGAATGTGATGATATTCTAACATTGTTTTTCGAAACTTGTTTTGTTCGACCATTGTTTTATTTTTCGAACTAGCGTGAAAAGTAATTCATTTACAGTTTCAAAATACTTCAGCTGTGGATGTTTGATATTTTTAATAGTAGCTGTATAAAAATTGTTTTTACTGGGTGGGATCTCTGTGACGCGAAATAATACGCATATATTGTGATGCGCCGAATTCTTCATCTTGGTAATTGTTGTACGTTCATTAAAACGAGTGCGATGCCGGTGGCGTTTCTTTACAGTTACAATATAAAGAAAATTAATATTTCATTCATTCATTCATTTCATTTCATTACTCAAAATAATTGAGTAAGTGCACATGAGTAACTGCAAGTGACTTTTTTAACAATATCACATAGACGTTTATGTTGTTCTAGAATTTTCATTTCCAACATGGGGTTAATGATTATCAAGGATTTTTGAATGAACAATTGCTCCAAACGTATGCAATTGCATTAGCGGTTTGTCTGTGATTTATGTTGGGATACAATTGAATCGCCAAACAGCGCATCAATCTTTTCCAGTGACGTGAAAAAACCCCGGCGCCGTCCTAGCCACTTCTGTCTGCCTCGCATCTCTATTGATTCCGTGATCAGCAGCGAGCTGGGCACCACGTGGTCGGGTTCCAGCTGCGGCGGGCGGGTTCAACGGTCGAACTTCCATCTTGGCGTCTGGGTGCGGACAAAACGCGGCGGCGGTGGCGGCATGGACGGCGGGGCCGAGGAGGACGGCGGCGGCGGCCGGCGGGGGCGGAGGACGGGAACCGGTTCCGTAGGAGCAGGAGAACGCAGACAGCGAGTCGACAAGATCAGCTGTTGCGTCGGGTCGGGTCCTGCATGCGGCGGCGCGACGCAGCCTTCGTCTACCAGAGCGCTCTTGAGTGTGGAAAACCCACGCTCTTGCCTTTCTTCTCGGTTTGGACAAATAAATCTTTCGTTTTGAGGAAGCGAGGCGTGAAAATGCGGGTAATTCTCGCTTCCACCTTGCTTACAAATCTCGGTGTTCGCTTTCAGTGAGGTTCTTATTGCTTTCGCTGCGAAATGAGATATAATTTTTAGCTCGGAGGGGGTGTTCCTCAAGGGTCCTCTTCGGGCTAGTTATTTCGGCTGTTGTAGTCTGTTGAATAGGGTTCCTATGGAAATTGCGGGCTCGTTGGTGATTCCGCTGGGTGAGCACGGTTTTCTGGCCCGCCCCCCTCTTCTCGTTCCGGTCGCTCCTTCTTGCGCTTCGCCACGTCTGTTACCATTCGTGTGTTTGGCCCGCTTCTATCAACCACCCACCCTCTCACTCTTTCTTCCCTCCCCCTCCCTCTCTTCCTTCTGTCTTCCCTCTCCCTTTCTCTCTCGCTTCTCTCTTCCATCCTTCCTATCTCTCCCTTTCTCTCTTCTTCTCTCGCTTTCTCGTCCCTCTTCCTCCCTTCTCTCTCTCTTTCTCTCCCACTCCCCTCTCCCTCCCTCCCTATCACTATCCCACCGTCTCTTTCTCTCGCTTTTCGTCTCTCTCTCTCTCTCTCTCTCTCTCTCCTCCTCTCTCTCTCTCTCTCTCTCTTCCTTTTAACTCTCGCTTTTCCTTAGAATCTCACAGACTTTCACAAAACCCCTCCGCCAGTGTTCCTCACTGGAGTCCCAGGAGCCCGACACCGCATAGATTCCCCGATGCACCAAAACTCGCCATCCCTCGGCCCCCACCCGTCCGCCACCGTTCGCATCTGCCTCGAGCCTTTCACCTTAGTCCTCCTTTGATTCTTTTCCCAACTCTCGCTATCTATGCTGTTTCTTCTCCTTCGTCATTCATCCGTGTTGTTGGTCGCTGTCCCCAATTCGTGTTCGTTCTACACGTTCTTCGCGCATGTCTTCTTCTGTTTCAATATTCTCTTTCGTTTCCCACTCTGTTAACCCTTACCTATAACCTTTCTTCCCACTTTTGTGAATCGTATCCATCCCTGATTCTTTCAATCCCCCTTCCTTGTTTACACACTACCATGGATTATATCGACCCTGCTCACAACTCCCCCTCTCACTGTTTCACACTGCCACATTTCTTACCTGTTTCCCCCTTCCTTTCTCTGCTTCGTTACTGCTGCTTTTCTTCGAACCCCGCCTCTTCTCGTCATCCCTCTCCCGTGTCTCTCTCTCCTCGAAAGGACCGACCTCCGTCCAACCCTGGGAGGCCCCGCTTCGCTTTGCCGTCGGAGGCTCCAGCTGAAGACGGGGGGGGCTGGGTAATTAGTCACGGCGAGCGAGCCAAGCGCATGCGCCAAGATAGGCCGAGAGAGCCCACAGGGCGCACGGTTTAGCTAGAGGCGCGATAACTGGTCGCCTCGCCTAGGGCCTTTAGCGCACGCCCCGAGGACTTTGAAGTGCTGCTTAGAAGCCCTCTCGGAGACCTTTCGGCGGAGGGACGGCCGCCGGTTATGATTTCCCCACTTGAAAATCAGTCTTCTTGGAAGAAGGGGACGGCGACAAAGAAGGTTTTCCTCCTCTACGGTCTTCCCTAGCGGAGGCAGATGATAACATTGGTGGTGACCCTTGCGTTTCATTGGTTGATCATGAGGCGAATAATTAGGAATGAGAAGATAAGAAAAGAAAAAGTTAAGAAAAGAGAAGTTGAGTTAAGAAATATATTTTGCAAAAAGTCCCCTTTTTTGTAACTAGTAAAATTTCATTAATCTACTCCACAAGAAGCCGAAATATAAAATACAATTCTGCGGAGGAAACGGCTTCACCCAGCATAAAACCATTTTCATGCAAACTGAGAATTTTTAGGGATATTGCTCACACCAACGACGTGCTATAATTTGAGAGACATGCCTTCCAGCGCGCCACCCACACACAACGCGCGCACTTCGTGCTGGAATGGTTGCTTGGAGGCTTTGGCGAGCGGTGCTACGCCTCGGCTGATTTGAGCGCCTCCTAGAGAAAGCCTCTGCCCTACTGAGGTTCAGTGCAGAGGCAAATGAGAAATTCCGAGGCCGGTTTTACAACGGAAGAACTATTTTCAAATTGCCATGTCTCCTAGAGAGACTATTTTTTCTGGAAGGGAAAGTATTCAAATTCAATTTCAGTGTTCAAGATTAGATTCAACAGTTATCAAGTAATGTTTAATAATATTTATTATGCGTAATAGTAATACTAGCGTTGGTAGTTTTTTCAATTATAAATACTTAATGCCAAAATTCTACAAAATAACATTGAAATAATTACATGTATAAAATCAGGGAAACGCCATCTATTAAACACATGTTTACGTGGTGGAGATGCAAAATGAAGTATATTTACATGTAAAACTTTAAAATCTTGCTGTTTTAGATCACTCTCAAAACTGCCACTGTGGCCACTGCGTTTGCAGCGACCGTAGGCGTGGCTGCGAGCGATCTTTGTCTCCTCTTCTTTGACTTCTCATCTCCCCTCACTCTCTCTCTCTCTCTCTCTCTCTCTCTCTCTCACACACACACACACACCACACACACACACTTACAGGCACAACATTACCCACACATCTCGGCAGATCAATCTGGAGAGAGCTTCGAGCTTGATCCGACTGAGGCGGTGCCCCGTCGGTGGTGATAGCTGAAGTGGGAAATTCGTGCCAGCCGATGTGTAGGTTAGCGCTGGATATCACGTTCTAGCTGGAGAAAAACCGCTTTTCGGGATGAAACATTCACTCCGGTTACGGGACTAATGAACATAGGTATTGGCGTGCCTCGAATCATCAATCAATTAATCCAGAAAACGATCAAAGTACAACGAAAAATAAAAGGAGATAGGTTTCTTTGGGAATTAGCTCTTCGTGGACAGCTGAATAGAAAAGGGCAGTGTGAAGGGTCAGAGGTCTGCTTGCGAGGGCGCGCGGGTGCAGTTGCGTGGGGTGTGCAGCATCGCCGGGCGGCGTGACGGGGCCGGAGGCGGGAGGGCGCGAGGCGGGGCAGCCGGCGCCAAGCAATCAGTGGCGCCGCGGGAGAGCGGGCGGACGGGGGCGGGGGGTGGGGGCTTCGGAGACGCCTGCAGCTCCAATAACGTGGTTCCCGCTGCGCGCGTCGCACCACACACGCCCCACCCCCACCCCCAGCCCCACCCCCAGCCCTGCTCACGCCACCTTCATATCCCTCGCTCTCCTCCAAGACCTCTCCCTGCTCCTCTCCAGTCTCTCTTCCCCTCGGAATTCTTGCTTTATACATTGGCTCTACCATTTGTTTTCTCTGCAGTACATCTGTCGCGTCATTATGGATTACACCATTTCAGAATTGCCCAAGTGATGCTGAAATCAACGAAATGATCGACATGTAAAATAGGTCCTACTAACGGATTTGAATGCGATTCTATACTATTTCCGTGTGCGGTAGAAGTGCAACATTTCTGTATGTTACGCACGTTTAATGAATGCTTAATGAATGTATTTTATTCTCCCTTTGTCTGGATTCCTCGATCAATTCACCTCTTATAACGTACCTTATTATTAACAAATATATTCATACTATTTTTGTCTTTTTTTTAAAATTTCCATGTCATTATTTTGTGATCGTTTTCCTTCTGGTTGTTTCCCGCGCTATTCTGCAACCCGCCTCCCTCTTTCTTCCCTTATCGTGTTCCTTCGAATCTATCTCCCTCCCTCTCGCTGCCGGCGCCTGGTCGTTCGTCGGGGCGCCTGACTGCAGGCGCAGCGCTGCAAATGCTCCTCAATTTCCTCCTCGGAAGGGGCGGAAACGGGGCGGAACGACGTCTTCGCCGCCCCAAATCTACCGCGTGATTCCAGAGATTGTTTCGAACGTTCAACTGCGCAACACAATCTTTGGGGATTGCTGACCCGCTGGGCTGGTCACGCAGCAAAACGGAAATTCTTCGCGGTTAAATACTACGTTTAAAGTGGAGCATACCTAAACATTTTACTCTCTGCCTAAATGTAACCTGAGTCTTGGGTGTTCACTTATAAAAAGTAATAAATACTACAAATTTGGAATACAACTGGAGCCATGAAGTAAATGTATGAATTTAAGACTTTAAGAAACAATTAATTTGAAGAATTACGAATATAGTTGATTTTTACGCGAATTCGCGCGAATTCGTTATTTCCTTTGATGCGATTATGACCCCTAGGGGTGGTGTGTATATCTGTGGAGGTGGTTTACGAGTCAGAATATCACGAAGAATTAGATTGTTCAATAAATTTGGAATATTAGTATTTCAATGATATTACCTCACTACACCGCTAATAAAAATATTTGTTTCGCGTAGGAGCACTATTAGAGTTAATTTTTGTTATATTATTTTCCGTATTTAATATATTTTCATAATTAAGTTTGGGTCTAATATACAAGTGCTAAATAGCGTTGTCTAACTCGCGACAGTGCTGTCAACTTATCGAAAAGAAATCGTGTTTCAGGGTTTGAGAAAGAATATGCTCAGCATCGAAATAATGTACATTATATTAAAAATAACATTTACGACCAGTGACCGAAAAAATACCGATGATATTGTACTTTCCTCTTGTAGCAAATATATGTTTCGAAAACACCTCTTTGTAACTAGTTAATAAATATCTATTCCTTTTTATTGTCAATTAATTATCTTTATTTGGACGTCACGTCAGAATTTTACTTATCGTGCTAGATTATTCAGAAATATAAAAGTAATTGCAATATTTATCATGTAAAATTGGTAAAAGTAGTTAAAAGTTTATGTTCATATTACTAATTTCACAATTAATTTATCATTACACTGATACTTGGGTTGTGACTTTCTTTATTTTGATATTTACCCGAGTATTAAAATTAATGTTAGTCAGAAACAACACAACACATGAGTTATTCTTAGTATGTTACGAAGTTATCGGATTTAAAATGTATTGAAATGTTGAAATATAAACAATACTGAAATAATAAAAAATGCATGTAAATTACATTTCCGTTATAACGTGCGGTTGATGAAATTACAGTTGTTCAGTGAGTTTTTGAAACTAAACACTGTTGATTCGGGTCCACGAATAATATTTATTCACGAAGGTAAACAGTTTCTGTAAAGTTATGACAGAAACACTAACGAGAAATGGAATTAATTATTTGAGGTAGCAATTGCGTAGTTTCACAGCACAGTTGTGAAGAAGTGTATGCAGCAGAATGAATTAGGATTTTCAAAGAAGAAGAAAAAAAAGGAACCGATTCACCCGCAGTGCCCGGGTGGCTGCGGGGGTGGGGCGAGCAGTGGACGACTTGTCATACGCGCTGCAGCGGAGACGGAGTCATTGGTGATGGCGAGTGACGGGGGGGGGGGAAGGCGGCAGGGGCGTTTACCAACTGCATCGCGCGGTTATCCTTTCCTAAGCCGTTTACCTATCCCCCCAAAAAGGCACAGCCAGACTGCATCGTGTTCGGTTGTCCTTCTGATTTTGAGGATTGATTTCTCGTTTCCCGTGTCTTGCTTTGAATCATAGTGATCAATTATAATTTGAAGCTATAAAAAACCTAATACTTATTTTTGTATGAAGCGTTGATTGATATCCAATCAGTAAATATTAATTAACTATTCACAATCAAAACATCTGATTTGTTCATAATCATATAGTGATTCATTTCACATAACTTCTTGCATTTCTGTCTCTCCATTCTCTTTGAACAACAACCCTTAGAAATACCATTTTACACAGCAGCATGACGAGCTGTACAGAGTAGATATATTCTCCGTGCAACATAATTTATACAATTCGGTGCGTTAAAAAAAATTGCATCTCCTCTTGGAGTGCCGAGGGAAAACCGAGCGCGGGATGCAATTGGGCGATTCCCGGTTGCAGAGGCCCCGGAGACTAGGCAGTGAGAGCAGCAGATCGCAAACGATGACTTTTGAGGAAGAACTGAGCTTATGGAACGCGTGTGAAATGCACACGCTTTTTTTTCAGTTGAATTACTTTACTGGAAGTTAGGTGTAGTGAGTCAAGATAAGTCGCATCTGCATTCTGATGTAGAACACGTGGAAATGCGTGAGCAAAGCGAGTTAAATTGGCCTCCTGAAATTTGCGATTGTTTGCTAAGCTAGGTACCCCACCACACGTACAACGTTTTGAACCACCGACCATTGTACAGTACGATCCACAAGTATTAAATTTATTTATTGGCTTAAAGGCTGCTCCACACATTTGGCATTCGCCGAGCAGCGAGCTACTGCTCGCCCAATCTCGAACAGCTGATGTGTTCAGCTAATGTTCGCTTCCTTTGATGTGACCGAAAGACCGTCGCGCGGTGGGTTGGGCGAGCACCGAATGTTCGTCACTCGGCAAATAGCAGGCAACGTATTCCTACTACTCGGGATTCGGCGAGCGGCTCGCTACTCGCCAAATACCGAATGTGTGGAGCCGCATTAGCTGTTTGGCAATGAACACTCGCGTCCGAGTCGGCGCTGAGAAGAGAGAGAATGTGCTTGGGACAGGGCTGCGAACGAAGGAGCGAGGGGTCGCGGCACCTGCTTGCGCGGGGGTGGAGGAGGGGGGTAACGATGCGCGTGGGATGCGGGCAGGGGGCCGCAACGAGTGGCTCGCGGGGAGCACCGAGGCGAAGGGGGAGGGATCTCTAAGCGGGGCAGCGCACGGGAGCCGGCGGAGGGGGGACGGTGCGCAGCTGGAGGGCGAGGGAGCGATGGGGGCTGCAGACAGCGCACCGCGAAAGCGGGGGCGTGGTCGGGGAAATGTCAGGACGTGACAGGAGTGGAGAGGGGGTTGTGGAGAGATAGTGTAACAGTTAGCGTATCGGATTGTTATACCCAAGTTTGCGTTTTCAAATCCGATTGACGATGAGGATTTCGAAAGGCGAAAAATTCCATTGGAGAAGTAAAACTGGCTGCCTCATGTTGTAGATTTACTTGACGTAAAAGATCCTCAAGCATAATAGAAGCCTCTGAGTAAAATTCAAATCGCCTATTTCGACACCCGAGTGACACGTCCTTTCTCTGCTAGACGGTGAAAGGAGCGTAGGCGAATTTGCGTGGCCAGTCAGAAGAGCGGGTCTGATAGCCTGAGCCGGCGTCACCGAAAATAAGGCCGAATCGAGTTGAGAGGCAGAACGGACCAAGTGAACGCGAAAACGGAACTGTGGGAGCAAAACAACTGCAGCCAGTGGCGGCGAGCGGTTGGGGAAGGGGGATACAGTGCAAGAGCGTGGGTGAAGGCTGCGGCGACGGCGACAGAATAGAGAACAAAGGGTGGCGTCGGGGCCGGATGAATACCTTGAGGCTGCTCCAATGCAGAGTCGGGCCCAGGTTGCTCGCGGCCTCCCACCTCCCACTCGCATTGCGCTGCACCAAAGCCTCCGCCCCCGCCGGGCTGGCTCCACAAGCGGTGCGCCGCCCCGGTCGCCCTTAGGTAGGCGCCGACCTTTGGGGGCTCAACGGACCCCACTGCAGTGGCTCCCATCCGGAGGTCCTAGGTTCGAGTTCCGACGACTGCGGCACGATTCACGACAGTGGCTACATAGCTAGGTCGAACTCAGCCGTTGACGGGAAAAGAGCGATAGCAACCGGCTGCTCTGATAGGAAGTTGTACGTGGTATCTCTGATGAACACCAGGCGAATCCCGGCACCTGTACCGAACAAACGGGCCACGAACCGCGCGCGTTTTTTCCTACCTATTCCGTGCTCTATCGTCACCCCTTACTTACTCACACTTACACACACATGCACTATACTCTCACACAAGCCGGCAGACCGATCGATAGCTTGGAGCTTGTCCCAGCTGGAGCCGTGCCCCGTTGGTGGGAGATACCTGGTTGAGGAAACCCCGCTAGCTGACAGTAGGTCTGGGCCGGATCTCACTATCTAGCGGAATTTTTGGGTCCTCACCCGGCGGCGGCGAATGGGAAAGCAACTCCTCACTGCTCAAGGGTGTCCTATTGATTTAGAGGGTGCGTGGTTGGATCGTGGGAAGATGACAGACGTTTGTTTCATGTGAACATAGGAGAAATTGTGGCATCTGCCGGATTCGAATTCGTAATGTGTCAGCTCTGTTTACTGGCTCCCCTAATCACTTCCAGGCCAATGCCGTAGCAGCGCTGTAAACAATCGATCGTATACCATTCAGGATGTTTCCTTCTTATTTGATAATAATCATCTCTTCAATTACGCCAATCGTAATTGGCCTGGGGAAGTACGTCTGGTTGTACCCCATCCCGTCATAATCTGCATACACAGGCGGGGAAGTGCTATTCAAGGAAATAACGCGGGACATAGATAACATCGGATTGAAATATTGCATTCATGTATTCAACACGAATATGAAAACAAACACACCTTTTCAATTTAATAAATTAAAGTGGTAATGTATTAAACTAATGATATGGTGCAGCAAAAATGCTGATTGACAAAGTCACACAAAAAGTAGCACGCACAATGCTCAAGAACAACGAATGAAATACGGTCGTTCAACACTGCAATGAATTAAATACTTAAGAAAAAACTAACTCTGCGAACACTGTGATAACATTGTGTAGTAACAGTCTTTTATGTATAAACAATATAAAAAAAGTTGCTGATCCTTTACGCAACACATGAAGAATGAATATTTAATGGGGTGGAGCATCTTTCTTGGAATATTGTTGTCTCATGAATCTGTGTCGTTAGTAATGACCCGCTAATCGATAATTCAGTCGATACGCACAATATGAGATTATACGTAATAAGATAATAAAATAATTTGCGTTTTCAGTCAAAATCGAAACTGCTTAACCATTTTGTAATTTGCCTCGCTTTTGTGGGTGACGAAACTATACACATTTCTCATGCGGCCGAATGCTGCACAGTGGTAATCTATTCTACTATAAAATGACTTTAAAGTGCTTGTTCAAGGACTAAATGCGTTATAAGGGTTCTAATGATCGAGCGCCGGACAAAATGCTTGAGAGAGTTAGGCCTAAGATGGTTAGAACCAGAAAACGCCAGTGGTACGTACAATATTTTATTTTTACCTCATTTTAATTATTCCGATTTACCATTTAACTAGGTGTTAACTTGACTCGCGTTTTGTCTCCATAATTCCGTCATAATTCCCTTCATACGAGAACTTGAAGCATCATAGAGTTTTCATATTTCTCTCGATCCAGGTAAGTTATGCAGCATATATCGTATCGAAGGCAACGACAAGCAATAAGGCATCAGTGAGAAAATACCTATTATTTTTGTTCTCTATCTCGCTGGAGCTGTACGCGCCTCCTTTGGCCCGCTCGTGTTTTATTCGCGAGTTGGGCGGCGTGGGTGGGCGGCAGGGGGTGGGGCGGCGGGGCGAGCGACCTTGTGCTCGCATTAGCGCCGGCGCCGCCGGGCCGGGAGGGGGAGGGGGAGGGGGAGGGGCGGTGCGAAACCGAGAGGCGGCGCCGCTGCAGGCCTGCGTCACGCGGGGGCTGGCGAGGGCCGCTGGCGCCCGCTGCCTGGCCAGCCTTCCGATGATTCCTTCCTTTTTCACAAGTCCATCGCCTGCTGTGCTCGTTTCTTTTGTACTGTAGTCGCCTGCATATCCCGATGGATTGATTCCCGGCGCGTGAACGGCTAAAGTCATTATTCCCATAAGTGTAGAGCATGATCTCCCCCCGGATGCCGAGATCCGGCCCCGACCTACCCGTCGACTTGCGATGTTGTCCCCAACCAGTTATCTCCCGCCAGCAAGGCACCGCCCCAACCGGGAGAAGCCCTAAGCTCGCAACACTGTCCCAGCAGGGTTGTTCATGTAAGTGTGTGTGTAAGTAAGGGGTGAGTATAGGGCAAGGAAGAGGAAGGAAAGATTGCGCGCTGTCCTTGTTTCTTATGTTTCTGCTCCGGCATTTACCTAGTGTCGATCGGAGAAACCACGCTAAACTACCCATCAGAGCAGTCTGCCGCTAGAATTCTCCCGCTGACAGCGGCTGAATTCGACCGAGGTGTCTGGCTAGTGTTGAAAATCCGTCACCCCTTTAGACTCGAGCTCTAAGACCTCCAGGTCACAGAACCTTCTCAGCCGGTAACTGGTGTAAAAGTCTTATATTGTTACATGAAATTCCGGGGATTAAATTCATAGATAAATGTAATAATATTGTACAAAGAGGAGCGATTAGCCAGACAGAGTGGGCTTGATGCAGCGAACTGAAAAGGACCAGTCTCTGTACTAAAGAATTGAACGCCGCGCTGGGCCGTGGAATGGTGGCTGAGTGTGGTGGAAGCTATTTGAAGGAATCTGTTGAATGTCTGAAGACAGCACACGGCAGCTAGAATTAATAACTTTACACACACCATTTATTGCGAAACGTGTTATACATTAAAATCTGAATGAAAGTTCAATTTGATCTTCATTCAAAAAATGCTGAGGTTTTGCATTTCGAGGGAGAGAGAGTTTATAGTTTGGTAGATGTAGCTTGCTTATTTTGTGACACTGCAAGAAGTGCTTGGCAGTACGTTATCCGTTGAATGTGGATGCGTCGTGTGTGCATATCAGCGGTGCTCGACGGGGTGGATTGTGAGCATGCAGGCCTCCCAGGACAGTTCAACATTTCGGGGCGCGCATACGACTGCACCAACGAACAGGAACCAGTGTTCTCCCCCGACGAAACTCAGGCAGCAGTAAAATGCAGACCGCGGCTAGCTAGGTCAGCGTGTGCTTGTAGGTTGCGCAGCTGAAGTAGAGATTGTCGAAGTGGTAACGAAGAGATATACGCTTGTCGACCTGCCAGGAGCATCCTTGAAACGCTACAAAACTACCCAGGAGGCACCGTGGTCGAGGGAGGTGTTTATATAAACTGGAAGCCGGCGGTTTGCGTTCGGGAATGTGTTTGGGGAAAATACATTTACCATCCGGAGCCTCCGAGCCTCTGGCTTCCGGCGACTGCGTGGACGTGGTGGTGGGCTAGATGGAAGGGATGGCCACCCTCCGGGAGCGAGAGGTGATCGCATCACCCTCTGCCGAAGTCCCTTGCCGCGGGCGTGGACGCAACAAATATTTTCTGTGTAACAGATATGCGAGCGATGGGTTATTCGACCACAACGATGGCTTGCACCCTTTTAGATCTCTATCAAGGCTACATTAAATTACATCCGCAGAATAAATGATACAAACTTCTACAACTTGTGGCGTGGTCGAAAATTATCACTTTTTGCCAATGAATATACAGGGGAGATATATGTACCTATAATGGAGATATGAACTTATAAAATCTAACATTTACCCCTGGATGTTAGTCAACCCCGTATGTACTGATATTCGACAGATATATTAGATCTCCTCGACGGTGGTAGAATGTGTTCTGCCGAACATCCGTGCATAAGTGATTAAATTAAAAACAGGGATAATTACTTGTGGAAAATATTTCCCTTCGAGTTCATCGGCAAAAGCTGATCATTTTCGATTTCTCTCTATGCTCTAGTAACATTTATTGTGAGATTCGCTGTATAACTACAGTTTCTTATAGTGAATAGTAGAGTACCTCGCCCTCTTTACTTTAACGTGTTGAAACCACGCAGGAGTAGGGAATTCCGGAGGTGTAGCTAGGGAGGGGCCGGCTGCGCTGGTCTTCTGCACTGCGGACCGCGTAGTGAGGGTGGGCGCACTACGTCGATACGCTAATTCGTAACCTGAAAGCGTGAATCAATGCGATTACATAACGGAGCGCACTGCATCGGCACATTCGGTGCATCGCAACATTCCGCTTTTCGGAAAAAAAACTAATGCACGAACGCTTTCAAATAGATTTCCCGCCTCGACCCTAACGCATGCCGCTCAGCGCTCTTTGTTCATTATCTCGTCAGCTCGCTTTTATTCCCCTTCCTTCGTGCACCACAGCACTTGTTATTCTCCGCACCAACCCCGTCTCGCGTCGCCCTGCCCTCCCGGTCTAGCTCCTCACCCCTACATGCCTTCTCCCTCTCCCCGTCGTGGACCTTCCGCCTTCCACTTCCCCCGTCTTGCCCCATCTCCACCTGACCCCTCCCCGAATTCCCATGCATACGTTGACTTATCCCCACCTTACCCCGCTCTGCTTTACCTCTTTCCGCCTTACCCCTCCCCGCCTTACCCTTCCCCGACTTACCCCCCGCCTTATCCCGCTCTGCCTTACCCTTCCCCGCCTTACGCCTCCTCATCTTATCCTTTCCCGCCTTACTCCTCCCCGTCTTACCTCTCCCCGCTTACCTCTCCTCGCCCTACCCCTCCCCGCTTTACCCTTAACCATGCCCCGCCCCCTCGTACTTCCCGCTTGGACTCGCCTCTCCTCCTTCGTCCCTCTCTCGCTCTTCCTGTGCCTTATGAAACTGCATCCCGAGCCGTGCTTGCTCTCTCCCGTCCCCCTCTCCCGCCCCGCATCGGCTCCGCGGGCGCTGGCTTCCGCACACACGCGCCCCCCGATTGCGCGGCGCCCACCGCAGCAAAGGGCGGCGCCCGGGGCCCTCGGCCCTCGGCCCTGCAGGTGCACGCGCTGCGGCGCGTTGGGCGCTTGCCTGCGCAGAGGGCCTCGCTTCGAACTGGAGGCCACCGGCCACGCCGTGTGGAAGAGGATTCCAGTGCGGCATGTCAAGCAAATGTGCGGCGAGCACCAAATCCCTCGATCACGTATTGCTTATTTACAAAATGCTTTCGACTGTACATGTGCGCGAGACCTTTCTATTCTTTTCATCTTTATCTCTGATATTAAATTGTGAAGGCAGATCCAAACAGAGTGCCACCGATCTAATTGATAAGGTATAATAATATGGTAGTATTCTTTGGTTTATTGTATGTGATAATGAATTATTATTATTAATATTATTATTATTATTATTATTATTATTATTATTTGAAATTTGTCGGAGAATGAATCCTAACCATATTTCCAATCTCAGAAATCGCCTACTTCAAGGTTTAATCCGTTAACTTTGGTTGATGAGACCAATATATTTCCGTATCAGACTATATGACAAATACATATTTTGGTGATTATTCTCAATATGTCAGACCATAGCTATGGTAATTCACGTTGCTCCAGTGCTCTGCTTACATTGCAGTACTCAGTTGCTTTATATGGATTTCTCTTTTACGGGTGTCTCTTTTGTCTCACGCAAATTGCAAAGTATCACTTGTTAATAAGGCCGAAGATATGTGCTAGTCCATGCATGTACTTGTGGTGAAATATATATTTCTGAAATCTTGATGACCAAGCACTGATTTTAATTTTCCGTATTAAGTTATCATTATTGCACCGAATAGTCACAAACGCGTTGGGGGCACCAGGCAGTTGGGCGAGCGCGCGTGCACCTCGCGACTCAGCGTCCGAGAAGAAGGCGCGTCTGCGGCCACGAACACCCCTAACACACACCCCCATTCCCGCTACCAGCCCCGCCCGTAGCCCATCGCCCCCTGCCCCCTCCTCCCTGCCCCCTCCTCCCTGCCCCCTCCTCCCTGCCCCCTCCTCCCTGCCACCGCCCCCTGCCCCTGCCACCGCCCCCTGCCCCCCGTCCCCAGTTACTTGCTCCCTGCTCCCGCCCCCTGCCTCTGCCCCTGCCACCGCCACCATGCCCCGGCCACCTTACCCCTGCCCACCGCCCCTTGTCCCGCTGCCTGCCCCCAGCCCCCTCTGCGCCCCGCCCCTTCTGCCACCCGCCTCCACTGCTCTCGGTCCCCTCTGCCCCGTCAAACAGCTAAAGCAACTGCATTAATGAAACACGTGTGCAAGCCACTATATAATTGAAAAGGTTGTACGAGAAAAGGTCGTTGCGTTGCGTTAGCACAACAAAACGATTGCCCTCGTGTTTCCAAGTCCACGCTGAGACTTCGGTCTTTGACTTCCGCAATTTTAACGTAGGACATCCTCAAGTCAGGGTAACACTGTTCATTTTACTCACCCCCCCCCCTTAAAAAAAACAATTTCGGCCTATTTTGACTCTCCTTCCTCACATTAGTGCTACTAATGTAGTTACAATAAATTGAATATGCTGATTGCACACTTATTTCATTTACGCGCGTGCTTCACTGATGAACGAAGGAATGCCCGCCGCCCGCTGCGCCCCCCCCCCCCCCCCGTGGCCGCAGGGCAGCGAACCGCGCGTACGCACGCCGCCGCCGCCGCCGTCTGGCGGCGCCCGATCGATTCGCCCCCTCCGCCCCCGGCTCCACCCGGCGCCGGCCTGGCACTCGCTGCTGGACCCCGCGCGGCGCCGGAGAGCGCGCCCCCTTCGCCCGCCCCCGCCCCCGCCCCCTCGCTTGCCCCATTGCCCAAGAGCGCTCGCCCCCGTTCCCTCCCACTGCAGAAGAATTCTAGCGGCCGCCTGCTCTTATGCGTGGTTTCTCCGATCGACACCAGGTCAATGCCGCCAATCTTCCCTCTCTGAATAGGGAGATAGGGCGACGGCCGACATCGGCTGGCGCGGCTTTCCGCATCAAGGTATCTCCTACCAGCCTGGCACGTCCCGAGCCGGACAAGCTGAAAGCTCCCGATCGAACACCCAGCATGTGTGTTAGTGTAGTGCATGTTAGTGTAAATGAGTAAGGGGTGAGGATATGACAGGGAAGAGAAAGATCTCGTGTAGATTGTGGACCGTTTGTTAGACTACTGACCCGCCATTCGCCTATTGTTGATTGGGGAAATTACGTAGAATTGCCGGTCAGAGCAGCTGGTCGTTAGAATTCTCCACCAGACAGCGGCGGAACTCGACCTAGCTAGTGTCGAAAATCCTGCCATCGTCGCGACTCGAACCTAGGACGTCCCGGTCAGAGGCAGTACAGTTGACGCCCTGAACCACCTTTGCCGGTCGTGTGAACGCGGCAACGCTGGCAGCCCTGGCAGGTCGTGTTCCTCCCTGATGGCGCCGCGTGGCGCGACGCGGCTTCTGCGCTGCGGCGTACGTCCCCACGGCGGGGGTGGGGGTGGGGGGAAGGGGTTGATTAGCAACGGCGCCGCCGCCGGAAAGTCACCCGGTGATTACCCTACGCACACGCCCGGCGGCCCGTGCCGGGGGATGGAGGGGGGGGGGTTAAACACGTGCGGCGAGGCGGCGGCGTCGCGGCGGCCGGGCGGCTCCAGCGCCACGTGCTTGCCCTACGATCGCGCGTGCGGGGGTGGGGGTGGGGGCCCGTGTCCCTTTCGCTCGCGCGACGTTGCATTGTTCGCTGCCGCGTTCGCCAGTTAGCAAGATAGCAACGTCAGCTGGACTGTCAGCGTGAAAATACTCCTCTTAGGTGCCATGCTTTGTTTTAATTTGAACTGAAATTCGTGTAGCACCAAAATGACTACTTGACTTTTGTGGTTCTTGTATTAATCATTTTAAAAACATTCATTGTAAATAGTAATTTCAGCATTTCATTATTCCCTTAGTATGTAGTTTTAGATTACAAACAACATAATTCTCTTGATTCTTGAACTAGCGAAAGTAACTGTTAAATTCAGTATTTTTTCTGATTAAATACTTTTGGCGCTTCACCACTTTGGATGTAGGTGAAACTTTTATTTCGCAAATTCGAATCCTAATATTTTCTCGAATCTCAATGCTTCGTATTTTGGCCGAAGTTGAGGTAACAGAGTGGTAAAACCGTTGGGCTGCCCATTCATTGTGCTCTAAACGCGTGAATTCCATTCTCGTCGAAGTTTTTGGTATGATGTAATGCAAAAATAGGAATGTTTTGGAACAATGGAATGCTGTGTGTATCGACTGTCATGAAATGCCACTTTTTTGCGGAAGGAAAGGTCGAGAGATTAAGGTATTGGGTTGTTATCCAATGTGTTCTGACCGCGTGGGTTCGAATCTCATCCTAGTCGCAGATGTTTTGTTTAAATCATTGTGGCCAACCCCCTACCTTTCCATTTCTGAGGATCCATATCCAGATTCCATGTACTTCAAATGGAAATATTCATCACACTGGTTTTATCGGTTCTTGCTTTTTTTTCTCCACTTTATTCCATTATTATTTGCGACATACCTTAGTCTCCGACAGATAATGGTAATATGTTTATTTCCGGGAGGAGATCACCGAGAAGTTAAGGCGTTTGGCTGTTAACACAATGTACTTTACACACGTATATTCGCATCCCGTCATTGTCGACTTTTTTAATTTTTTTTAATTATAAATGAGAGAACTATCTGTATTTTACAGACCAGCATGCTTGATTTCTACCTTTTGGTACCAAAGTTCAAACCTGGTAAAGGCCTGCACCTCAGCTTCGGAGAATCATAAATAAATTCGCCGCCCCCTGACGTGTTACGCAACGTTGAGCACACAACTCTTCCATAGAATCGCGTGACTAGGTTCCGTTCACGCAAGACCGCCTTCATTGTTTCACGTCACAAGCTGATGCCAAGTTCCCTCAACAACTCTGTAGCAATGGATTCGTGGCATTGCTAGCTCACTGTTATTCAACTTAGCTTCGAATGTGGAATGGTGCATCTAGACTGCCGCAGAAATTCTAGTTAAACAGGTTCTAAATTAACACCAGTGTGAAAATTACTGTGAAGGTGAATGAACGAAACACCGGATAATGAGCTGTTCTAATTATAAGGGTTCTGTCTTCTCAGTAGTGGATTTCACAATCAACTGCGATTTTTTTCGGAACGAGATATTGAAAGAAAGGGGGCCGTCATTCTTGCAACGGCTTGTTGCTTTTGCAATTTTTAATTCAGTGTAAGAAACGTACGTACAGAGCATCCGTCTGTATCAGAAAAGGAAGCTATATAAATAAAAAAATCAGAATACTTTGCCTATGATCGCCTCTTTAAGATCACCGACTAGGATCAGCGGTTTAGGATTAGTGTTTTACGAACAGTCTACGGCCACCGCGTGCGGTCTACCGCAAGTTCGTACACGCCCTTACACCCTGGTGTGTGCCAATCGTGATTCATCCTATCGAAAGATTTGAGTCGTGTTTCTGCATCCTGCGAGGGAGGTCTTCCTTCCGAAATGACCGCTCGCGCAATGATCCAGTGTCTGCCTGGGCAGGGCGCAAATGCGATCCATCATCGTGTCGCAGGCCGTCGCGTCGGGCGCGCCGGGGCTGCGCCGTGCGCGCTAAGCCCTGCTGAGCCCTCAGATGCGCCGCCGGGATATGACGGAATGGGATTGGGCGGCGGCGGCGGCGAACGAAGGGCGAACGGCTTAACTCCCCCCCCCCCTTTACTCGTACCCAGCAACGCGTATCGGGCTGCGAGGGAGTGGAGGGGCGCTTGAATGTTTGGTATTCCCTGAGGTGGCACAAATTACCGAGTGCTTCTGAGGGGCCTTGGAAATGAAACTGGATGACGAACTCTTCGATATCCTAAAATGCATTACGAAAATGTTAAGGTTCTATTCCTTTTCTTCTTCTTCTTCTTCTTCTTCTTCTTATTATTATTATTATTATTATTATTATTATTATTATTATTATTATTATTATTATTATTACTGGTTGACGTTTTCTTCCGAGGTCCTGTCATATTCTATCCCAAAAAAAGATAAACGTGTGTCATTATAGGGATCAGCTGTTCAGCTATAACCCTTAGTAAGACAAGGTTGTTACGTATTGAATTATGAATTATGGGATGGTAGTGCAATGATGAGGGGTGAAGGAACAATCACAAATACGACTATGCCTAAGTAAGGCTCGAACTCGTTCTCAAATTCGTTTGAAAAACCTTTAATGCTTTGAGCAAAATGAAAGCAAATTGTATGTGGCTCTCAGAAGAATACTTTAATCATTTGTCAAAGATGAATGATTACGTACCAATTCCTTCTAATCATTCTTTTTAAATCTATGCTTTACGGAATAGACAAATGAAATGTATAAACAGCATATAATATTGAGATACATCAAGCCCATTAATTTTTGTATCTCCTTTTGCTAACTTTCATTTCTTATTCTTGGAAGACAGTTGTAATGTCGCTACCTTCATCTTCACATGCAAAAAATCTCATGTGTTACAATTACTGGTTCTATATAAACGACTTTTCACTTTCTTTCACACTTTCACGTATATCTATATTTCCTTTTTGTGAACCGTGCGTATTATTTGAAAATGTAACGACGTAACAAGTCGTAGATTCACGGAAGTGACACCCGAACGAGAATATTACAATGGGAACTTTGCCCGGCTGTAAAGAAAGCAAAAACTCGAGCGAAGAGAAAAACAGCGAAATGAAAGAACGGCGAGTGCAAGAGTGGACATAAAAGTATACGGCGCGATGAGAAGTCGCATCAGCCAACGATGGAAAGCAATCAGCGTTTTCATTTATGAAACACGTGATATCAGTTGGTCACTGGAGGGTAAATATTCCAGTTTGGAACAGATCATGTCTCTCTGAGGAGTATTAAAAAGCAACAATATTCTAATTTTTTTAAGGTGGAAAAGTGTTTTTAAAGGAGTGCCTGTCCTTGTGTTATTTTGAAATCGAGTACGATGTAATCGAAAAACTGCGTGTAACAGGTCAGTGAGTTGCGGATCTAATATTGCTAGGGGAGGGAGCTATGATCGTAGAGCAGCAACCGCTTTGTTCTGTGCGAGAGTCAATGACTGGCTCCGCGCGCGGCCAAGTCAGGAGCTCGTGGTGAAGGCGGTCGGAGAACGCTGTCGGCGGCGCCGCGACCCCACCGTAAATCTCCCCCGCGGCGCTCGCGTCAATCCCGCGCCTTAGCGCACCCTCCCCCTCCCCCTCCCTCCTCCCCACCCCCGCATCTGCATGGCGCGCGTGAGTCATCAGACGCGCACCCCCCGGCGGACACGCCCTTCTCTTCTGCAGCCTGTACTCGCGTCCGCCCCCGGCCCCGCGCTCGCCATAGCCGCCAACCCCCGCGCCCGCTTCCCCCTGCCCTCGCGCCCGTGAGCGCGCCGTCCTCAATCCCGCACCCATCTCGGCCCTCGCCTCTGCGCCCAGCCCTGCGCCCGCCCCCGTGCCACCCCCACCCCTCCGCGTCTGCCCCGCCCCCACGCTGTTTTTGTGTTGATTTTCAATTTCTCATATAATTTGCTACATACTCTCGTTTGCAATATTTCTTACTCATGAGAAATCAGAGGCACATTACTCGATATAGTCGTGCATTTTCAAGTTAAGACCCTTACGTCATCATACGGTGGTGAGTAACGAAGGAGAGGAATTTTCTGCGACATTGAACGGTACATTTGACTGAATTACGTAAGAGAAACAGGTCAAACTGTCAAAGATATGTGGCATTATCATATTCGCCATTGCGAACTTGAAAACTTTTCGGAAGTCCTATACATGTGTAATATTACTGATAACATTATTATAGAAAAAATAGTTTTGTAACCAGAGGGGCAAATAAGAATGCATGGCGTCTTGAAACTTTTGGAGATCGCCCAAAACCGATAGACCTTCCACGGGGAGGCTGGAATAATGAGTAGACTTCACATTTTAAGGCTCTATAACTTTCCATTTTAGGTGTATAAAAGGCTCTTCAAAGGCTAAAGCACGCATTAAAATTTCTTAAATAGGCCCTATAAAAAAAAGAGGAAAATAAATTCTCAGAATACATTTTATTTTGCTTTCATCTGTTTTATTGGCACTTGTTGAAAGTATTGTGGCTCTTTTCTCACATGAAACAATGAAGCAATGATTAGCCAAATGTGCGTATTATCGTCAACCGTTCCAGAGATACAATTCTTAGTGTTGTGCGAATGAGATACTGCTGCCTTTCATTTAACTAATTTTTTATCACTCCTTTGGAGTACGAATGATTAAAAGTGACTTGCCCCTGCGCTGTAAAAACAGGAAGTTGTACATTGGTAGAACGTTTGATCGCATTTTGTTATAGCTCAGATCGAGGTTAGCATCAGTGCCCAACAAGAGAGTATTTGTAAGAAGAAAACCTAGCCGAAGCGGCTGGATTGAAATTTGAGGCAATCACTAGCAGCGAGAAGAAGCGCTAAGGAACTACATTTGCGAAGTTTCATGTATTTAAGAAACAGAGTTGTTTCTGCTTGAGACGATTTAACTACAAAACAGTAGCCCAGATACAAATCTGAAAACGGACGAATAGACATTTTTAGGCTCTAATAATGAAAAATACGTTTCAAGCCGTGTAAACAAAGTTCCTGTAATGTAAAATCGTGAAGTGTTCATAATTAGTTTCGGGTGTCTGGGTGGGAAAAAAACGTAAGCATGAGCCTCAAAATCCTGATTCCAAATGGTGCGCATCGTTTCCTCTTCTTAAGGTGGAAAGTTTAGAGTTATTGTTCCTGTACGACACATCATGATGTGTTCTAATTGCGGTTGGTCCGCCTAAGACGTCGTCGGTTACTCGACTGAAATGGAGGTTTAATAATTGTCTGTGGTTTAATGTGAAAGTAACATTGTCTGTGGTTTAATGTGAACGTAACATTGTCTGTGGTTTAATGTAAACGAAACATTGTTTGTGGTTTAATGTGAACGTAACATTGTTTGTGGTTTAATGTGAACGTAACATTGTCTGTGGTTTAATGCGAACGTAACATTGTCTATGGTTTAATGTGAACGTAACATTGTCTGTGGTTTAATGTGAACGTAACATTGTCTGTGGTTTAATGTGAACGTAACATTGTCTGTGGTTTAATGTGAACGTAACATTGTCTGTGGTTTAATGTGAACGTAACATTGTCTGTGGTTTAATGTGAACGTAACATTGTCTGTGGTTTAATGCGAACGTAACATTGTCTGTGGTTTAATGCGAACGTAACATTGTCTGTGTTTTAATGCGAACGTAACATTGTCTGTGGTTTAATGCGAACGTAACATTGTTTGTGGTTTAATGTGAACGTAACATTGTTTGTGGTTTAATGTGAACGTAACATTGTCTGTGGTTTAATGTGAACGTAACATTGTCTGTGGTTTAATGCGAACGTAACATTGTCTGTGGTTTAATGCGAACGTAACATTGTCTGTGGTTTAATGCGAACGTAACATTGTCTGTGTTTTAATGCGAACGTAACGTTGTAGGTGGTTTAATACGAACGTAACGTTGATTAGTGGCAATTTAGTTAAGAAGCATTCTTGCTCGTGTAAAAAATTCTGAATTTCTTTAGAACCCCATGTATGTACGCAAATGTGGACATGTATCTTTCAGTATTATTTGAATTCCTTCTTTACCTCCTTCCAAATTTCCTTGTAGTCTGTGAATTGTTGTAGTCTCTCTTGCTGGCGGACGCGCAATGCCACACAGCCATCATGGCGATGCCGCATGTCCCGTGTCCCTTCACCTGGTCTCTTGCTGTAAATTAAGCATTTATGGAAAGCGTTGTGGGCCAATAAACGTAATTATTTCCCCCTATTTCGACGCAACGGCGTCCATCGGTATTTCATTACCGTTAGGACATTTAATTAAACTTGTTTTAAGCAAAATTTATCTGCCTATTTAGAAGTATGATGTGTTTGGGGCAAAAATCCCTGGGTTCGCTTCACTGCATGCAGTGTTTGGCGAATCACTCTAATTGCTTTTCGCTTGAAAACAGACTTCGTTTTATTAGGGATGTGACGGTTTTTAATGTACTTCTATACATTGCAAATTTAAAAGCCCCTATCGAGTAAGTGTCATTGTTATATTTTTGGCATTTATTTCCAAGCAATACCAACGATCAATTAATTTGAAGAATATAATACTTACACTTATGGTTACACTTATACTTTTTTCGAAGCGTCTTGTATTTTCACAGCTGCATTCTCTTGGGAAAATCATTTCTTTTCTTTCTTAACATAGTCACCGTTTTCTTCTTACAGCAATATTTTGCTCCGAAGAGAATTCGAACCTACTCCCAAGAAAAGCCGGCAATATTTTTCTAAGGACGGAAACGCACGTGTTTGCATTGCGCCCGAAATATTTAGCAAGAAATGAATCTAACATCAGAAATATTTACATTGACACCTTTCCTCGCCAAATGATTTAGCTCGCAAATTTCTTGCCAGAGTAATGCCAGCATAAGTAAAATCTTAACTTACTCTACAGAAAAGGAAAGGAAAAATGGATTTCAAACTATATTCACTGGGTTAAGACCTATTTCAGTATGTCGGTTTTGTATGCTCTAACTGCAACCACGTATAAATTGTATAACGAACATGAAAGGATAGATACATTTCTATCCTGGGGCGCGAGTATTTTGTTGACAAGTAGCTAAAACACGTGGATAAATGTGACATGTGCCGAATATGCAGTATATAATTAGGTACAAACACTCCAGGATTTGTTTCGTTGGGGACTGAGTCAAGATAAGTCGTATTTGTATTTTGTGTAAAATGCTTTGAAAATTGTGCATTGACTGCTATCAATCTTGTTGGTTAATGACTGAAGGCCGCAGACGTTGGCGAAGACTGAAGGCCGGAGCTTCGCCGTCGACTTGGAAATGATCGAGCGAAACCAGTCTAATTTATTGTCGGTTATTTTGCTATGCTATCTTAGCACAACCACCTTAACGCGCACAACCACTTATTATAGAGCACATTCCACTCATCGATGAGTGAATAGTGAGATCCCCCCCCCCAACGAGATCTGGCACCACCCTACCGTCGGCTAGTGGGGTTTCTCACATCAAGGTATCTCCCATATGCGGGGTACCCCCCCCCCCCAGCCGGGAGAAGCTCTAAGCTCCCGACCGGTTCCCTGCATGTGAAGTTCATGGGAGTGTGTAAGGGATACAGAATGGGAGGGGAAGAATCTGCGCGGTGCGTGGCCCGTTTGTTACGGTACTGCTCCGGCATTCGTCTGATATTTATCGGAAAAAACATGGATAACTTCCGATCAGAGCAGCCGGTCGCTAAATTCTCCCCCAGACAGTGGCTGAACTCGACCTATCTACGAAGCTCGGCGACACTAGAGTCGAGAATCGTGCCACCTCGACCGTCGAGAGCGGAACCCCTGGACCTGCCAGTGCAGTGACATCGGTTGATACCTCCACTCCCGGTCGTGTGCTCCGGTCCCGGACCGCGGCGTGGCGTGGGCGGGGCGTGCCGCATCGGAGGAGCTCGCAGCCAGAGAGCGCTGCGGGTCCGGTCGCCTCGCGGCGCGGCGCGGCGCGGCGGTGGGCGCGCGTTTGGCAACGCTGCCGGCCGGTCGATGGCGGAGCACGTGGCGGCTGGACGAGATCTCCGCGCCCCTGGCACGCCGGCGCCGGCGACGACGCCGGTGCACTACGCAGGTGCGGGTGGAGGGGTGGGGTGCGTGCCCTGAGAAAAAAGGACAAGAGTACAAAAGGACCCGGACATGCTTATGAAAGTATTCCCCCTTTACCAACATTTGTGGATTTTTTTAAAACAAAGGGCGTTGTTGACCGTCTGGTAACAAGCAGTTTTTCCTCCATTGTAACGCAAACTGGTTGTAAAGAAAGACAATGTACAGATTTGATTTTAGGAGTTTGCAGGTGCTTTAAATATTGAGGTCGTTGTGGCTAAGAGTGATTTTATTTTGAGTGGTTGAAACTGTTAATGATGATGGGTTGATGAAGTGGCATTGGTGCATTGGGAGGTAGGAAAATCAGGATGACCCCGAGAATACCTGCGAAAAGCTCGCTTTGGCCATAACACATTCCACTTGGATCGAACGCGGGCCCCAGTGGTGGAAGCCATATGCGCTAGCTGTTATGCAATGTGCTCCCTGCAATTTGATATAGTATTCAAATATTCCCCCCTCCACCTACACATACGGTTCTCTGGTATCTAGCGAAATGAAAACGTTCGCGGATTATTCTTGACGATTGCAACAGTCTGCAGGATGCGAATCGGCAAGTTTTTCTAGGGAGCGTTCAAACTTGCAGTGGAGCTTGGTGGAATTGAATGAAATTACGGCCATCTTCACTTTCGAAGTACAGTCTCAATAAATCTTGAGGATGCTTGTTTCAGTTTCCATAATTTGGAAAATTCTCTTTCGAGTTTCAGTGATTTGGATAACTTGATCTGAACATTACATTTGGCAAGCGTTAACGAAAAACTAGGAAATGCTTTTTGTCGCTCTCAGGATTACATTAATTCTCACTCAGCAGGGGTCATCGAACTCTCTAGGGGGGACGACCCAGCCCCCCCTCCCCCCTCCCCCCGCACTGCATTCATTCCACCGCCGTCAGGTTATCTCCGTCCATTTCAAGCATCTATCGCTAATTCTGTATCATGCAAAATATGGAACGTTCTGGACGATGCTACTCAAGGGGCGTGCGGTGCTTCGGTATATCTGTGGGGCAGATGCAACAAGTACTTTTTTTTGTCCACTCTTCCGTCTGACCACGCAAATTTCTCCTTCTAGTTTAGAAAGAAGGTGTCACTCGGGCGACGAAACAGCCGATTTTGAATTTAGGAGAGGCTTCAACAACTCGTATACGTATTAGTCATTGCAAAGCAGCATCTCTCTCCTTAGCAACGCTTCGGACAACGTATTGCCTCCATCTTCAGGCCATCAGGTAAACATCGAACATAAAAGTCATAATCTTATTTCCATGTAAACATAGTCACGTGTCAATTACCATTACATTAACATATTTTCATCAGGTACATAGTACATCTTGTCAATTCACATGAGATGTAAAATAGATATTTACAACACACATTTTACATTCGTACTGCTGTGTTCATATTCACTAGTAACACTCATGTGAGAGGTTTCAGCGAAAAATTAGGTATCGACGTCGTTCTGAAATAATCAAGTATACTTCCACGCATACATTGTAAATTATCTTATCTTTCTTTCCCTTTACGTATGTAATTTATTGGTTTCTACTGGCAAAAATTAAATACTTCAAATAAAAAAAGTTGCCATTTCTGTTAAATTTACGGTTTTACTATAATAATAATGAACGAATCAAGGCCTATTACATAAATAAGAATCATAGTCCAGACGCATTTATTGATAATGCTACGGGATGATTATAAACAGTAGTAGTTGTAAGTGCCCATAGGTTTAACGTATGTATATATAAACTCATTTTTCTCGAAAGTATGAAAATGTCACTTACATCGTTATTTAGTGCAAGCCTTCAATTATAAATCCGACTGAAGATTAGATGCAAACCACGAAATCCGATCACTCTTTAAACACCAAGTGCTAAATTCACTCAGCGATAGATTTTCCGACTTTTTTCATATTGTATGGCTTACGCTTACATTTCGTGGCGTCACTGACCCATGGGGTGGGTAGTACATTTGTCCCACCCGTTCCAGAAAGTGTGCGTGAACATGTGTTAGGCCCATTGAATATAGAAAGCTCATTACCACGACGTGAAGTTTCATGTTAGGTTAACACAAGACTGTACTAGGAGCTCTGGCCATTAGAGTGCGATCAATGACTGAATTTCATGTTGCGTTAACCTTTGTTGCTGAAAATTTAATGTAGAATATGAATTTTACACATCTTCCCGTTCTAACGGTGCTAACCTGAATACTGGGACATCTCTTTACAAACGACCGTCAAAATGAATCGTCGGCGAATCGCTCCACATTTTGGGTGCACGATAATTTACTGCGCTTTTATCGAATCTTCATAATAGGTGGAATGATTTCAATTAGAAAAGACAGTTGTTTTCAATTTCCAATTCACAACTTTTAATGTACTGTTGTATGTGTCTAAGCATCAAACTGAGCACAATCAGTTTAAGCTCTGCCAATAATTATTTAGTTCATTGGAATGACTGTGTACCTAGAAAAAAAGAGTTGATTTATGGAAGAAGGTATCTGTTGCGCGAGTGCATTTTTGTTTCGAATATTACTAAACATTCTACATTTCTGTTTTAAAGTCTAACTTATTCGTTTTAGTTACGGAAACGACGTTTATATATATTAGGCATATCGTGGTTTGGTTTTTAATATTAAATGTACAGTTCTGATAGGTTTTGAATATAAAGTGAAATTTTGCATTCTGAATGATTGGCAACTTAAAATACATAATTATTACTGCATACATGACTATTGTATGTTACTACTTTGTTAACCTTCAGCTGTAAGGAAAAGGAACTACATATTTCAATTCTGCTTGCTGAGTGGCTTACAATTGCCTAATCCTCAAGCTCCTTAATTCATTTCCGGGCTAACAGTTCATTGCAACGAATATTCAATGTAGCTTATCTCTATATTAGTCGCAGAAAAGAGAGAGTTCTGTTTGATGAACATTTCCTCTCCATGTCGGAATATTCTCCCTTTATGTAAAAACCATGCGCACTAAAAATGTATTCTGTCGAGTTTCTGACTGCTAACTGGCGGGATGTCACACCCGTCACGAAGGTCATGTCGCCGACTGTGGAGTCCAAGGAGCAAAAAACAGAACGGAGCTGTCGTCGGACGTCACCTGCCTAGCGCCCCGTAGAGCAGATCCGTGTAGGTGCGGAATTATTTCGTCCCTGTCGTTCGTTCTCCCGTCACGGTGGCAACCCTGCGCAGACGAACGAGCCGCGAGAGAAACGGAAAGGAATTCGATTTCTCGGCAACTTCTGTTTCGTTCCGCGAATCTCGGGGTGCTGAGTGGTTATTCCTTGAAAGCGGAATGTTGGTTTATTATTTCGACGAAAGTTTTGGCTCACGCAGATGATCTGGGGATAATTAGTCGAACACAGAAAGACACGGAACAAACATTGCAACAACTGGTGGAAGGAGCTCAAGGAATGGATTTGGAAATAAATGAAGAGAAAAACAAAGTATACGAAAAGAACAAGAAGTATCAGTAAACCAAACCATATAAACCTGAATGCCATCGAATGCTTATGTTCTCTAATCACGGAAAACAAAGTCATTGAGCAGGACATTAAGAAGAGAATAGCAGCAGGTAATAGATGTTATGGAATTCTCTACCAAAACTTTAAAATCCGGAGAATCACAAATATCGCTCTGCTGAAATTGTATAATACCATCATTAAGCCAGTGGTATTGTATGCTAGTGAAATACGGACTCTAAAAAAGAAACACCAAACATACTCGCTGTATGGGAGAGAAAATTCTTAAGAAGAACATTTGGCCCGATCAAAGGAAATGAAATTGTCGAACCAAGTCAGATTTGGAAGAACTATTTAAATCACTGAAAACAGTTACATGGATTAACGTGAAAAGACTGGAATGGTAGGGTCACCTAATTCGAATGAATGAAGAGAGAGCCGAAAGGTAGACGTGAAGAGAGAGTAGAAAGGTATACGTAGGAGTCAGTAGGTCGCGTAGTCGGTAGGAGACGAAGGTACGTCTAGATTAAAATGGAATGTTGAGGTGGAAGAAGATTTGAGAAACCTAGGTGTTAAAAGATAGCAAAGAAAAGCAGAAGATAGAAGAAATTGGGCTGTTATAATAAAAGAAGTCAAGGCAAAACTATGAGTGACTGAGTGCTGATAGAAAATCAAGAAGGAGATTTCGACATGGGTGTAGTAGGGTATATTTTATTGAACTTTGTTCTCTGATAGTGTAAAAGACGTTTAAAAATGGCACGGGCCTCATTTTAATTGAAATCCCTCGCTTCAAAAATTTTAAAAGTTCAAAATGTTTCCGGCTTATTTCTACAACTAAAAACTTGAAGATATACATTTTTTCTAAATGAAATTTGTTGGTCAATGACACATTTTGAAATAGGGTTAAGAACAATTTTTCCAAAGTGTGAATAGTTTTCACGTAATTTTGGATGATGCTCAGGCAATTGTTTAAAGAATAATTTTCTGAAAAATTGCTGCAAATTTTTTCTTTAAGTTTTCTTCTCGTATGTATCGAAGGATGGTAGTAACTTGATTCTGATCAATTTTCGGCTCTCTGTATTTTTCAAAATTGTAAAAAGAATTACAATAAGAAATGTTAAAAGGCAGTGGTTTTACTGACATTTAAGGTGAAATATGTACATTTTTTTTTAAAAAAAATTCAAACAGTTGCATTCTATTAACGAAAAGGTTGCACACAAAAGTATGCGTATAAAACTTTTCACTGTGGAACAAGAATAATTTTTTTCTTAATATTTAAAATTTCCGCTGGGAGATATGGCTCAAGGCATCAACTGATGCAGTCCCTCTGATCGGGGGGTACTAGGTTTGAGTCCCGACGGTGACAAGATTTTTGACACTAGCTTGGTCGAATTCAGTCGCTGTCGGGAGGAGAATTCTAGCGACCGGCTGCTCTGATCAGTAGTTTTCCTTGGTTTCTCCGATCAATAAAAGGCGAATGCCAGAGCAGTACCCTAACAAACGGACTACGGACTGCACGTGAACTTTCCATCGTCTTCCTTGTCATATCCTCACCCCTTACACACACACTAACATGCACATACATCGGTCGGGAGCTTAGAGCCTCTCTCGGGTGGGGCGGTACCCCGCTGGTGGAAGAAACCTGATTGGGAAAACTGCTAGCTGATGTAGGTCGGCGCCGGAACTCGTCATCCCGCGGGGGAAGACCACCGCCACCTCCCGAGCAAAACCACCATTACACTTGCAGGACTGATGACCTCAGTAGCTGACGCACCCGAAATCGCTAACAATCAATCAATCAATCACTCCATTACAGTGCTCCCCTCTCTAACTGGAGAAATATTTAAATTCCCTTCCGAGCGCCGCGTTGCTGGAAGGCAGGTCGCTCGGCGTTAGCGTTTCCTGGAGCCGCTGCTGGGGTGGGGCAACGTCACGGATGGCGTCTGAGGACGCAGCGGCGTCGCGCACCGCCCCCGCCCCCGCCCTCGGCGCAGTGGCAGCCCCGCGGGTCCTCTGCGCCGCGCTGTCGCTCCGCCCTCACCTCTGCCATTCCGCATGCCCTCCACGGGTGTCCCCCGACGCGACGCGACGCTCGGCCCTTGGCTGCGCACAGTGGACATGTGCCACGAGGCCACTCAAAGCGCTCTTCCCGCATTGGAATTGAGAAGGTTGTCGAGCATTTATTATTATTATTATTATTATTATTATTATTATTATTATTATTATTATTATTATTATTATTACAATTTATAATATGCACACCCGCACACAAGTTATGTCCCTGCAGTCCCCCTGACCGAGAGGTCCTTGCTTAGAGTCCTGACGGTGGCTGGATTTTCGTCACTAGTTTGTCAGACAGGTCAAATTCAATCACTATGTGGAGGAGAATTCTAGAGGCCGGCTGCTCTGATCGGTAGTTTTCCGTGGTTTCTCCGGTGGTGGGAATTACGTGTTTAGAGGGAAAAACCAATATCCGACTGTAGGTCGGCTCTGGATCTCGTCATGCAACGAGGGATGACCACCTCCCGAGGAAAAAACTTGCACTACACTTGCGGGAATAATGACCCTAGTCGTTGACGCGCTTGGAATCCCTAGCAACCAATCAATCCTACTGGCAAGTGTAATGGATGTCAAGTGTCACCTGTATCCTACTGTCAAGTGGATAGGCTCATATGGATTGACTGCCGGGACGCACTGTCTGACTGGAGGGGGGGGGTGGCCGGGCCGCACGGGGCCACCGCGTTCCGGGAAGAGCCGGTGCCTCGAAGCGTCGCGGCGTAAAAGTTGAACGGCGCGCCGCGAACGCCCCCGACGGCGGCGGGCGCGCGCGGGCGAGTGGCGTGAGGACTGTCAAGCGAGCCAGCGGCTGCGTGAGGCGCGCACACACGGAAAGGAAAGAAACCAAAAAGTGACATGACGAAACGTTTCAAGGCTACTCGTTAATCCCTTAAGTGAAGTGCTTCTTGTATCTTGGAAGGTACTGGTGCACGCCCCCCCCCCCTCCGCTATTGGAGCGTGAGAGTCGGCACCGATCTGCGCGTCGGGTACTGGCATGTCCTCTAGCGGGCCGCCACCTTAGCCGACCAAGCTCCAAGCTGGTCTTCAAACTTATGTACAGTGGCATAGTTAGGTGCGGGTTAATGGGGGGGCCGTCCGCCTTGGGTGCAACCATTTTAGGGGTGCCACCAATAAGAAAATGTTATAGTTGGATTTATATAATTTTAATGATTTGACAGTTTTTAATAGATTATAAATAAATAACATGTGCAAATAAATTTGTATTTTTATTAAATTATTTATAAACTATTCAGAAATAGATATTTTTGTATTTAATTTATGTGGGTGTGATCCATTACTTTTGCCCCTGGTGACATCACCAGAAACTACGCCTGTGCATGTGTGTTAGTGAAGTAGTACTTGTAAGTGTAAGTTTGTGTGTGTACAGCTAGAGGAGTAGACAAGGATGAGGAAGGCGCACATTCCGTGTCCGATTTGTTAGGCAGTTCGCTGGCAGTGGCTGTATAAAGCACGGGAAAAAATATCGATCAGAGCCGTTGGCCGGGAGAATTCGTATCCAGGCCTGTGCACGTTTGAATTCGACCTACGAATGTAACTCGTGTTATAAATCCACCTCTGCCGCGCCGGGGCTGGAACCTAGGACCTCCCAGTCAGAGACTTTGCAGTGGTCATAGTGGTAGCTCTGATTCAATCCATCTGGCCTCTCCTATCATCAAAGGTGACGACTTTGGTCGACAATTGGCTATCATGTCCGGCGGAACCAAGACTCCTATCTTGTCCTTCGGCTAGCGAGCCCACTACGGGCCTTCGCCGATTAACTGTGGCCCAGGCTCTTGGCCATGGGATAAGAGGTTAGTGTGGTTAGCACGAAGACATCCCTCCACCGTGGATACTGGTCCTCGTAATCTTCGGATGGGCTTTCTCATCGTCACACAGCAATCGATATTGGAACATTTGTAAGGAAAGTTATAGTTTTGCCCCGGCCGGGAATCGAAGCCAGGGTTGGGTCGTGAAAAGCGAGCACGCCAACCAACGAGCCACCGAGGGCTGAAACGAAGGGGGGCCATCCATAATTTGCACTTTCATCCTACGAGCATTTGTGTCTAATTTCTAAGATACAGTATTACGAGTCCGTGCCGGGAAAGTAAACGTGCATTCCGTGTTTATGAGCGATGACTTTTAGTGGCTATGAAGTGAAGCTTTCTCTTCCGCTTTCAAGACGCGATCGTTAGTCATTGTTTTTTGTGAAAATGTTCGTAAAATGTTTTTACAGTATTCCTACGTCTACTAACTATGCCACAAAATTAGCCGTCATGAGATTCCTCTGTTAAAATGGAAAAACCCAGAAGATAATTACGAAGTAATTGTTCGTGTTAGGCAACTTTTGTATCGATAGATTGTAAAATAATTTTGCCAGAATTATTTGCACGTGAAATTGATGCTCATCAGAATCATAGAAGAGGTCCCGTCCTTTGAGAATGTCCATTTGATTCTTGATCTGAAGCAGGTACCATAATCCTTGCCTGTGGTTTGTAAAGTATACATTTGATTTCAGTCTACATCACATCTACGAAACTGAAGAGTCTGGTAATTATTTTATTCCTTCGTGGTATTATCTTTACAGAAAATATCACATATTAATTCGACAATCTTACATGAGGCTTTAGATGACTGACTACAGACGAACAAAACCCGCGATACGCGAAAGAGACTATTCACAACCGGTGCATGATTATCTTTCTTTTCTCCTGTTTGGTTGGTTGGTTGTTAGTGATTTCGGGCGCTCAACTACTGAGGTCATTTGTCCCGTGTGTGTAGTGCATAATTTTTCATCGGAAGGTGGCTGTGATCTTCCTCCCTGGATGGCGCGATCCGGCGCCGCCTTCCGTCTGGTAGCAAGGTTTCCCTCACCAGGTATCTTCCACCTGCGGGGCACCGCCCCAGCCAGGACAAGCTCTAAGCTGACGACCGGTCTCCCGGCAGTGTGGAAGTGTAGTGCTTGTAGTAAGTGTAAAGGTGTGTAAAGGGTGAGGATAGGGCAAGGAAGAGAAAGGAGAGATCACGCGCAGTCCGTGACCGATTTGTTAGGGTACTGCTCCGGCATTCACCTGTCGTTGTTCGGCGAAACCACGGAAAACTACCGACCAGAGCTGTCGCTCTCTAGAATTCACTTCCAGACAGCAGCTGAATTCGACGTTGCTGACAAGCTACAGTTTAAAATCTCGCCCCTGTCGGGACTCAAACCTTGGATTTCCCGGTCAGAGGGACTGCAGTGCCATCATATGATGCACTGAGCCACCTCTCTCGGTTTTTTGCCGTCTTGAATGCGCGGGACCTTTGGCTCCGACCATCCATTCCACATTCCGCTTTATCCAGTTACGAACCACTGCACGATTTCCGACGTCCCCCCTGAGCCACAATTTCTGAGGTTTCTTCGGAGGGCGCGTTGATTGCCCGCGCCCTGGGCCAAATCCCATTTATTTCCGAAGGCGGAGAGGGGAACGGGCCAGTCTGCATAGGCGGGCAGGAGGAAGTAGGGAGAAGGTAGCTGGAAGAAACCTTCCGAGAAATTACAGAGCTGTACATTCTGTGTGAAATAAATTTGAGGATTGTGTCCACTCCATCCGAAGTAAATGCAGTGGAGCTAGTAGAAATAAACGTAGTGTCCAACAGCTTTGTATATCCGGCGGCCAGGTCTCTGACACAGGAGTTGTGGATGCCTCGGGAAAATTGCTTTCACAAATCAAATGAAAACGAAATGGATGCGTTTGCATGCAAGAATGCTTGTAGCCGTTCTTCAGTTTTGGAAGCTAATTCAGTGTACTTCTTAGTTATTGTAGTGTTAACCTTAGTTACGCACACTGATTTAAGTAATGTACTTATATGCATAGCGTAGTACAAAGCGCCCAGAGAGCCTCTCCGCAGTAGAACGTTGCTGGTGAGAGTGCCAGCAACAGAAATTATCTTAGTAGCACGAGCTGCAGCGTAAACAAAAGAGAACGTAAGTTGCGAATTTGTCAACAATCTCAAACAGATGCTGGAAGTGTTGTCCCCTTTAATTGATTCCCAGTAATCTGGTTGCTATCAACATAAATGCAATTTTTAATAGGAAGCTCCGACTCAGGTTGGTGCAGAGAGACTTTTCTGTCGAAATGTATTAACGAAGATGATTTTGAAGATTTGTGGGTTGGGTACTACAAATAAATATTTATCTTTATTACTTAACCTGTAGCTACAAGGGGAGCGATGTGACTGTAGTGTCGTAGGGACTGTGAGAATGGAGTGATAAAGAATAACATATCCAAAATGAAGATATTAGAATTTCCCCCAAATTAATTTTTTTCAGCACCCATGCAAGGAAACGTCCCTTCACCATTTATTGACTGAAGAGTGTTACCTAGCGGCACACTTAATGCAAAATAGACTTTGCCTTCCGCGTGCCTCAAAGAATTCATGGCCATATGAAACAGGTGAGTACTGCTAAGTTAACACAACTCTGAGGCGCCACGAATCAATATGGCTCACACCTGGGATATTGATAATGACCCCAAGTGTATTCACTTGTAGGTTTAAATTAGTTCTTAAACAAAATGGAGTATACAAAACGTATAAATGTGTGTTTGGCGTACTCATTTCAGAATTCCTCGGCTCACATGGTTGCCTTGTTCGTTTATATTTCATTCTTACGCACAAAGGCCAACTTCTGTACTCTTAACATAATAACGGTTGATTGTTAGTGATTCCGGGCGCGTCAACTGCTAAGGTCATTAGTCCCGTGAGAGTAGTGCATGTTTTTTCTCGGGAGGTGGCGCTGATCTAACTCCCACTGGATGGTGAGATCTGGCACCGACTTACACGTCGACCGGCGGGGGTTTTCCAACCAGGCATCTCCCACCTGGCACCGCCACGGGCGGGAGAAGCTCTGTAAACCACTCTGGTCTCCCGGTATGAGTGCTGGTGTACTGCATGTAAGCGTAAGTGTGTGTAAGTGAGAGGTGAAGAGACGTTTGTTAGGGTTCTGCTTCGGCACTTGCCGAGTGTTGGTCGGAGAAACCACAAATAACTACCGATCGTCGCAACCAGCCGCCACACAGCGGCTGAATTCGACGCAGCTGGGTAGCTGGAGGAGATTCGACTCCTCGAGCCTCCCTGTCAGAGGGGCTGCTATGGCAACAGTTGACGCCCCGACTCACCTAATCCAGGCACAATAACGATGTTGGACGTGTGCATAGAACTATAACACGTGTGTGGAAGCAGTGCAGCAGGTATTGTACGGATTCATAATCTATGTTTTTGTTTAATTTGTCTCGGAAATATTGCAGTGACACTGCAGTCGGTTGCACTATTTCCCCCCCAGCCATTGACGCGCCGGCGGTGGTGGGTGCGTGGGCGGGAGGGGGGTTGTGGGAGGGGAGGGGAGGGGCGGGAGCGGGGCCAAGCGCGTGGGCGCGTCGTTGCGTCCGCCGCCGCGTCGGCGCCGGCTCCAGGGCTATCGATTCCTCCTCCGCCACCGCCCACCGCCCACTGTCTCTCGCGCTCGGCCCTTCCGCCCACCGCCCCCGCCCCGCCGCCTCCACGGCGCCGCCAGACCAACTCTGCTGCCGACAGATGCTTCGGATGATGCCTGTCTTGTGATGGGGAGGTGTTATCCGCGCACGTTTTCTTGAGCCCTCGTTTCGCTAGATGTGAAAAGAGTAGGGGTTTGTTTATTTTGACTATTACAGGACTATTATGTCAAACATGTAGCTCGTTTTTCGATGTAAGTCATTTCTATTATACTAGAGCGAATATTACTAACAATGGTTTTATGTGAAGAACGCTCGAGGTTAATATTTATTCTTAATTCAACTAATACTAATGAAGGAGTGGATGTAGGCATTGAAGGTGTCAAGAAGTATAATAATACGAGTAATTCCGTACGAACATCAGAGGGCGACTTACCAGCCTTTATGTTATAGCTGCAGATGTAATGAAAATTAACATACTTCTTTTTAAACTTAAAATAATGTAAAATATCTGCAAACAACTAATCGTTCTGCCTAGATTTTATAGTAAGAACCACGTCTCTCACCAAAGTTTCCCAATTACATTACTAGGAAACAAATATTTCATTTCGCTAAACTTTTGAAGTCTGAAGGTGCGCAGACAGACTATCTTGGACAGAAAACACATTTCTAATGCTAGCTGACCTCTTCTGTTGTAGTGCTGGTGATACGTGGCTTAGAATCATCGTGCACTAGCGGTTTTTGATGTGAGAATGACAGATCATTGACCCCTACGTGGAATATGATTTTCTTGTAGATTTGTAAAAGTCAGGGGTAAAATGGCTTAGTAAACTGTCCGCCGACAGGAAAGACAGATGACTGATAATTAGGTACATTCAGGAATAATATTGAAAAATAAAATAATATAGCCGATGTTAAAAAAGTGTTTTGATTGATTCATTCTACCTCAAAAACGCGAAAATAACTTGTTGATTATCTCTTGAATTTTTTTCAGAAATTCCTTTACGCGCTCGCATAAAACACGGTAAACATTTTTGAAATTACTTTCGTAATGCTGTGTAAAAAATGTGTGTTGCATTCCTGGCTCGTAGATTTCGGTGGAATGCCGCTGGCTCGCCCGCGATGCCCTGGCAGGGCTGCCCGTCGGGCGTCGATCTGTCTGCCAGACGCCGCGCTCTCCCGGAGTTATTGCCCGTGGGCCTCCGCCCCCCCCCCCGCGGCCGCCGGCCGGAAAGCGCACACCCCCGCCTCTTCACCTGGTTTATCCTCCGCCCTCTCCCTCTTCCCTCCCTCTCTTCCCACCTTCTCTTCCTTTCTCTCCCTCTTATCTCTCTCTCTCTACATCTCATTCTCTCCCTCTTCTCTCCCCTTCTTCGTTATCTTTTTCTCGCCTCTCCTCTCCTCCCTCCCTCTTCCCTCTAACTTTCTCATTCTCTCCCTTGTTCTTCCTCCTTTTCTTCCTTTCTCTGCTCTCTTTTTTGCTCTCTCTCTCTCCCTTCACTTTTCCTCCCTCCTTCTCTTTCTCGTTCTCTTTTTCGTTTCCATTCATTCTCTCTCATGAATGTTTTCCATCCCAGGTCCAGCTCTCCAGTGAAATCCGCGTACTTCTCCTTCCTGCCTTCTATTCTATTCTTTACACCGTGCACACTCCATGTGACACACTACATGTTCTTAGCCTCAAATACTTTTTTCTCACCGAGCAATACCAACTAAATCTGGCTACCTTAGTAAAACTGTAACTATCGATGTGAAGGCAGAGAAGGGGAGAATTTCGAGAACACCTTCCGCTAACCCGCTTTGTCTAGCGCAAATTCCTGAACGATCACTGGGTGTCTAAAATGGCTCACAAAACTGAACATGATACAATAATTTCTATTTTCTAAATCCCGAAGCGTGGTCTTGACCAAACTCTAGCAAGTACGTTCTCGGAAACGTCAATACCCGTTTTAAACGCGTACCCTTTGCAAGCAAGTGTTGGCCCACGGGGCACCAGCAGGGCTGCCTTGGGGAACGCCTCCTAACTCCTCCCTCAACTTGCGTGGAGCGTCGCTCTTTGCCAAGTTCCGTCGAGATGGAGCAGCGCGTTTGACGAGCGCCTTTTCAGCGGCCGCCCGCTGCGCCGCCAGCGCCCAATCAAATCCGACTTATTCCCGCCTCGCGATCTCCACTCAGCGCCGACGCCGAGGCGTTGGGGCCGGCCGCTCGCGACGACGACCGGCGAAAACTCATTTCGGACGGAGCGCACACTCAGCCCGTCTCCGACGGAGAGGCGGCCCAAAGACGCTGCGGCCTTTGCGAGGTTCGGAGTTCGCATCGTGCTGATAGAAAAAACAAATGCTTGTCTGGGTCACTAAGAACCTTTTACTGTATAGTTCGATGGAATTTCATTAATATTGAATTTCATGTTAGTATTATTATAAATTAAATATAACATTTATTTGAAGTTTCACGCGGCAAGTTGTGTTTCTGTAGTTTGCATGTGGATGTTTAATAAATTTAAAATGTATTTATTTAATGAAATGTTATACAAAGTAAGAAAAAGTGTATGATGAAACACCTAATAGTAATTTTAAAATATTATAACATGTGTAATATTTAAAAATCGTAATTATTTCTTTGCAGACCAAACATGTGTGACACTAAATCTCCTCATTAATTCTCTCCGCGCTTTAGCCAAGTTAAACTCTTTTGTGGAGGTGAGATTGTAGAAGGGGCTGTTTTAATCTGTTCTCTTCGAATCACTATTCCGAATTAACGGCCCATCCCGCATTATCCCGCACATTTCGTACCACTTACAACTACCGACACCACTTCGCACCATACCGCACAACCTCACCCTACCACCTTGTGCGCTTTTGCTCCTCCAGGAATCTCCCCCAGCGGGGCAGCGCCTCAGCTAGGACAACCCCGAAGCTTCCGACTGGTTCTCCGACATGTGGAGTAGCTAAGTGCATGTAAGAATAAATGTGTGTAAGGGGAGAGGCGAGGACAAGGAAGAGGAAGGAAAGATTGGGCGAGGTTCTTGACCCTTTTTAGGGTACTACTCCGGCATTCGCCTAGTGTTGATGGGAGAAATCACAGAAAATTGCCCATCAGAGCAGTCGGCTGTTAGTGTTCTCCTCCAGGTGCCGGCTGCACTCGGCCACGCCACATAGCAAGTGTTGAAAATCCACCACTGGAAGCCTTGGCCCTCCCGGTCAGAGTCGTTGCAGAGGCGGTGGCAATGCTCGCTCTGAGCTAACTCAGGCGGTCTCAAGATCCGAACATGGAATTGTAGGAGGTTGTCACTGGGTGCCCGCGCTCATACGACGCGGCCTCGCAATTAGCGGTCTGCAACACAGCGCCCGCCCCCTCCCGCCCCTTCCCGCCGCCGGTGCACCGTCCGTCCCCGGTCCCGCGCTCGCCCGCATGCCCGCCCCTTCTCCTGCTCTCGCTCCCGCCCCCGGTCCTACCCCCGCGCCCCCCTCTCCCTCGCGACCACGCGCTCTCGCCCTTTTGCCTCACCCAAACTCTTGCTGGAGCCGTGGTCGACGCTGAGGGTTCGGCAGAGAGCGAGAGAAGATGCGAGTGAAAGAGTGACGCTCCTCCTCGTCCACGCTCTTGCGCTTGCTTTCTGACCTTCTTCCCTCCCCTCTCTCCTTTTCTCTCTCTTTCTCTCCCTCTCTCGCGGACGACATTGATCCCGCCCTTCTCTTCGTTCTCGCGTTGCCCTTGCCCTCGAAATCACACTCGCACTCACCGCCGCTCACTCTCCCACCCACTTTCGTATTGTGTCGTCGCTCACGCTCTCGCACTCACTCTTGTGTTCTCCCTGGCGCCCTCCCTCACCACTGCCCTGGGGACCGTTCTCGCCCTCTGACTCTCGAATGAATGTACTTACTGAATTTTCGTCTTATCATTACTTTGTTTGTAAATAACCTGGAATTTCAAGAAACGAGTTTTTTCTGTCCCAAAAATGCCTTTTTGTCCCATCTTTACAATATTTCTCCGAATGTCATGTTATCCCCAATTTTGTCCGGTATTTTATTTCCACCTCACGGAGGCATGTGTTAGAATACACGCTGCCAGCGTGTTCGAGCATGCGAGTCGCCCAGAGCACACCGCACGTGTTCCGTCCTGCTCCCTTTCGCCGTCGTGCGCTGAGCCTTATCGCTTCGCTTGAGGAATGCCCCTCGCGATATCTCGTCGCGTTCTGAATGCCCCAGCACCAAGGGGGAATTGCGTTCCTGTGTCAGCGCTCATACAATGTGTTCGTACACCCTCTGTTTACGTGATAACACTCACGCAATGGTGGTAAATAAAGTTTATTTAAGAACGTAAACAAATATATATACTATCTGCTTGTATAGAGTAGAAACCATTCACAAAATGTACAAGACTGTAGCTAAAAGAAATGGTGCAGTAGCAAGAGATGATTTGGTAGGCGAAAGTATTTACGTCCATAAAAATAAAAATGGTTGAATTTTCTCCTTTATAATTCGTCGTTTAATGAATGCATTCTGAATGAGAAGAAACTGGTCAAAAGCCATGTTGATGGCCATTGACAAAGAAGCTATTACAGATTAATTTCAGCCATGTTTCAGAATAAAGACAAAAAATTAAACAAGAGATTTATACAGCATACCGAGAAACAGTTTCATGTGGTGAAGGAACGAACAGGTTCTAACTTTTCTCGGATTGCGAAAGGAATGTAAATAATGTTTAACGTGAATAAATAATGATTATTGCTATGTCTCTACAGGACAATAATAATCCACATTCTCGAAGCATTTGCACATGGGTTTGCGGGTTCTAAGAAAGGAAATGAGACCAGGGGACTTGCGCGATATCCATAGCTCTTTGTAAAGCCTCCGATGAAATAAAGACTGCAAAGAAAAAATCGGAGATCACCCCTGCGTCTCTGAGAACGAAACTGGGAAGAAATTAATTTGTTCATATTGAGAGGAACATGAGCGAACTGATATTTTACATCTGAAGCGATTCAAGCTGTTATTTCCGACACTTTCTTTAGCCCCGCTCCACCCAACACCAGGCCACCACTTGGCTGACACTGGATCAGATCCCGTAAGGACCTCCGTGGTACGTGACTGGCCCGCGAAGGTTGGCGGCACCTGTGCGCGTACACACACACAAGTCGGGGGCCTGCGTAGCGTGCGTGCACGCGTTCACGCAAGGCGCATGCGGTCGCACGCGACAGTCACGCGGATAGCATCTCGAGGGGGGCGACATTCGCCGCAGCGGACTTCCTAACTGCCCTGCGGCTGTAGATGTAGTCTCGCTCGCGGCAGGGGTCGCCGGGTCTTTTATTTCATACTGGGTCGCATTTCGGGTGTTTTCCTGCTTCAAGCGGGTTGTAAAATGGTACTTTACAGTACAACCTGTAAATAGCGCCGTCATGAATGCTCATACCAGTTGTAGACAAGGCACTCAGGAAAATTGTGGCCAATGCCTCTGAAAAAAAGTGAATGTAAACTCCACAGGCTGAAAAGTTTTCTTTAGAAATTCATCTCTAGCACGTGACCTTTTCCCGAGCCTCCTTCATTGGGTTAAGATTTGCGCTGAGAGGCCAAGAATTTCAATCGAATAAGATCCAAAGCACGCGATGTTCATATCCAACTATGTGCGCATGGAATGAAGACAATGCGCTTGGGGTGCACATTCTAAATGCCAGCGGGAGTGACGGTGGGGGGAATGGAATTCAGTATATACGCTCCATCAGAGAAAGTCGGTTTGTTTCTCGATAGAGAATCAGTAGCGCTCATTCTGCACGGAAGCGAGAGCTTAAGAACCTTCAAAGGTGTCAGTTACAGCGAAGGACTGAGTATTAATAATAATAACAATAATAAAAATAAGGTCGACCACGTGGCGCAGACGGTTGCGGCAGCCGTCGTCTGTGCCGAGGAGGCTGCAGGTTCGAGTCCTGCGTAGACATGGTCGTATTTGTGATTGTCCATTCACCTATCATCATCATCCTTTCATCTCATAATTCACACTTCAAGGCGTAACAACCTTGTTGTAATCCAAGGATACAGCTGAAAAGCTGATCCTGGAAGAATTACACACGTTAATCGTGTAGCGTGGTCAGTAACGGCCTATACGCCAATAATAATAATAATAATAATAATAATAATAATAATAAGTCGTATTTAAAAAATATTTGTCTAGATCTAGAAATCCGTAATACTGAGCTCCTGCTTCATTTTAAGAAAGTTTTTAGGAGTTGAACTTAATTGAAGTAGACATATTGTCCCTTTAAGCAAGCGTGGAGGCTCAGCAAACTTATGATTATTAGAAACAAATATTTCATCAGACATATTGGAAAGGGGAGAAGAGTTACATTGTATTGGCCAGAAGCAAACAATCAAACATGCGCTCTCAGGAACGGTGGGCGAAAAGAATCCAGGAACAAATGTAACAGTCTACCGGTAGTATTATTAGTAAATGCATCTTAAAATAACTTGTTTAACAAAATATGACGTTAGAAAGACAATAAAAAATATGATTGATATACTATTAAAATATTTTTTTAAGATTTAACTACATACGTAATAAATAAAGTTTGCTGATTGAAAAGAAAACAAAAACATGGAGTTTATTATTAACTAAACGGAAATGTTAAATTTCCTGTCGGATATATTTCTCTCAATATTTTTAATTGTTTTTAAATAATATTATTTATAATATACACTAAATGTCCCTTTTCAGCAAAGCCCCCGTTCTTTGCAACAGGGGAGTTAGTTAAGTTAATTTCTCGTGTGTCTAGTTCTGCAACTGTTTCTGACATTACCTTGCTCTAATTACAAACTTGTATTTACATGTCTCTCTCCTGGAACGTGACGTACATCAACACGAACGAATTTACATCAACTAAATTATCTTTAATGACTAACCGGACTAAAACAATATTGTCCAATTCCTACCCTGGTTCAACAGTAAAGTTTCATAGTAAACGATACTCAGTGTACTAACACAACTCAACTAATTTAATACAATAGACAAAATTACGCCATTTTACTTGTTTCATTCTTCGCAAAGATTTCTTTCCCACTTACGTGCTTCTTCTACTTAAAGTCAGTGCGGCACAGAATAATTCATTCCTTTTCTTAATATACTTAATATCCACTGTTATATGGAATTAACGCAACGTCGGTAAAGTATTTTACAGCCCGTTGTCCGTTTAGAGTCATTGAAACAAATAAGTTGTAGCTATGGATGGCGGATGAGTACTCACTCTCCTAGAAAAAGATATTTCTTATTTATGTTATTTTTTTCTTATTAGAAGGTGGAATTAGAAAAAGGTGTTGTAAGACACACAGCCAATATTACAAATAACAGACCTCCTTCAGGGCCATAATTGATGTCACTGCAGCGCTTCTGACCGGGAGGTACTAGTGTTCGAGTCCTGACGTTGGCAGTATTTTCGACACTAGCTAAGGAGCTGAGAGTTCAGCCGCTGTTTGGAAGAAAATTCTAACGGTTGGCTGCCCTGATCGATCGTTTTCTGTATTTTCTCCGATCAACATCAGGTGAATGGCGGCGCAGCACCCTAACAAACGGGCTACGAACTGCGCGCGATCTTTCCTACCTCTTCCCTGTCCTATCGTCTCCCTTTACACACACTTACACTATTATACACTGCACTACCACACCAGTGACTCTAGTCGGAAACTTAGAGTGCTCCGAATGGGGTGGTGCTCCGCTGGTGTAAGTTGGCGCCGGATCTCGCTACCCAGCGGGGGATCACAGCCACCTACCGGGATAAAACGTGCACTACATGTACGGGACAAATTACCTTAACTCTTGATGCTCCCGGAAACACTAATGAATCTGTCCCAAATAACGGAGTAGGTTTATTATTTGCTCTGAATCGCACTAATAACTATTTCGCGACTAAAGAATGCTCGTGCTAAAGCAATGTCCCGTCGAGGTCGGTTTTTTCCGGTCGTACGAAGTACGCTAAGTGTTCTTGGAGGGCCCCGTGGGCCGTGCGTTGGGCGCGCGTCACCGCGGTCGCGGCGACGGGCTGGGCCCGTGGGGAGGCCTCTGCTGCAAGGGAGCGGGCGGGCGGGCGAGGGGTGGAGCTGGGCCCTGGGGAGGGGCTGACGGCGCCGAGTGCATTATGGGAATAGGCGACGCAGAAGGACGCGAGCACATGTGGAGTGGACGAGACCGAGCGCGCCTGCGACGGGAATAGTGACGCCAGTGCTGCGATGTGCCTGTGAAGCGCCGCGGAAATGTCCCATTGGCATTGATGCTATTAATGTTGCTTTTCAGAAGCGAATACTTGTCATGCTTGAATGAATTGTTATTGATTTAAATATCCTATTAAGCAATCGTTTTTGTATAAAACGTTCTTTATATTGCAGGTAATTAATTATTTTGTATTAACGACATAAAAATTGCTTATTTTGGTCGTTCAGTATAAGGCGTAATTTTCGCTATCATAATTTCATCTTTCGAAGCCAAAAAGATCAGTCAGTACTACACAGTTTTGAAAGAATTACTAAAAACTTTTACGAAAAATATGCTTTGTTTATCGTAGGTTTGTAATAAAATCAATCAAAATGGACTTCGTTTTATATCTAGAGGGCGACCACGAATCGAGACAAAAAAAATCATTTAAACAAACATCTTCTCTTTTTCTGCAGAATACGAAACTACAAGAAATGTTCTATTTGGTAGATTATGTTTGAAATTTCAAAACTGACCCGTTCCCGTGCAATCTCGTGCCGAAGAAAAGCTGAGTAGTCAATAGACAGGTGTAATTTCATTGACATTTTATTTCAGACATTTTTTGATGTTGTGCGTATTTCTCTAGACATTTTAATGTTGCAACTTGTATGGAACTCGCAATGCAATTATAATACAAATGAAGTAAATGCAGTCACTTATAAAATTCAGGTCAAAACTGTATTTACTTGATTACAGGAACATTCATAAACATTTCATTTTAGTGCCACTCTGTGTTCATGGAACAGACGGTAGCACAGTACAGACGTACTCTGTATTTTATTTTATTACGTTCTTCTCTGTAAATCTGTATAAACACTTTTATAGCATGTTGTGTCTTAAGTAAAATGGGAAATGGTCTTAGAAGCCTTCTTCTACCGAGATTTTGTTGCAATATTAACACGCAAGTTTCACAAACGCTTTTAGCTGCTCCTCAGAGAGAAAAGCTTTCGCCTCTTGATGTTGCACATTTTTCCAATAAGTTAAAATAGTCCAGGATTAAAGAGGATATGAAATGTAGTGATGTTCATCTAAATTCTTCATTTAAGTGTCTTTTAATGGATTGTAGTGTTTATAGAGTTGGTTTTCACTGAGATTCTCGACATTAAAAAATACATTTAAAATGCTACTTAACAACGCTACATTCCATTAACTAAGCGTGACTTTACCATTATTTTAATTGATTCTCACATTAGTTCATTCAATGTCCGATACTCACTCCTGACTCAAGTCATACGATGCTTCTTGATTTTTTTTACTTTCTCGCATACTACATACTCTTATGTTGAGTTACGTAGCTGAAGAGAGAAACTGCTATTTTACGGCGGAAAATTCGAATTGTAGGTCCCTGATACCGAAAAGTTTATAGTTTTGTTCCTGTATGTAATAAGTTACTTCCTCTAATATGTTATGCAGTTAAAATCCACACTTTGTCGGTCCCTGGTACCGAAAAATTGGTTTACGGCATAAACGTCTGTCCGCCCGCCCGCCCGTCCGTCCGTCCGTCCGTCCTTCCGTCCGTCGTCTGCGATCAACGGTAGCTGTTGAACGGTCACAACGTTTTTCAGAGACATTGATGTCACCCCATCGCTGTGGCTAATGTCGCTGCTCCTTGCATTTGAAACGGATATTTCTTGGGGGTACTTTACATCAAACATCAACTAATTTTAATTTTCTCTCAAAAATTGCTCTAGATTTTTTGATTAAACATTTTCTATCGGATAGAGCAAAGTAAGCTTATAAAAATGGTACAAGTTCAATTTTTGTTGAAGTTCAAAATTTCCGAAAATTTCAAATGTTTTGGCGTCTTCCTGCAAGTACGAGTAAAACATTGAAGAAGACATTTTTCTTCTGAATGAAATTTGTCCATCAAAATTAGATATTTAATTGAGGTCGTGTTCACGTTTTTCAAAATACGAGTAGATTGCGCGTAAGGTGAATTTTAAAAACAAGATTTTCTCAAAAACGAATCATTTTTTTAAACATCTACTGATAGTTCTAAATGCACTGAATTCGATGACATAAACGTCATTTGGATGTATCCTTATTATAACTTCTTATATATCTCTCACGTCGTGAATATTACGTGCTTTTTCTATCCATTATTGCATTTGTATGTACAAGTACTTCCAATAACTTCCATTCAATTTTCTCATAAAATCAAACGTGTTCTTTGAAAATGAGCTCAAAAATGCGCATTTTCTGAAAATAAAAGGCTTTTCATTGAAAATTGGAAATGGGACCATGTTTAACTCTTCTATAATATTCTTAAAGTAGTTTCCAATTCCACTATTAGGAGACCGTAAAATTGAGATAGTTCTTCCTTTCTGTTGCGTCCCTACGACCCGTGCAAACGAGCGACGAAGGCTGAAGTGAGCAACGCAGGGAGGCCAAAACGGTAGCGAATCAAGTGCGCACTTCAAAGGGGGATTTCAGTTCAGACCCCCTTTGAAATTATACATATTTTAATTGTTTACTTGAAATGAAAGAAAATATCCAGTATATTAATAATGGGACTAATAGTTTAAACGTTTTGAGATCTATAAATGCGGTCACAATTTTGAATAAACTTAACCTCAAAAATCTCGGCCTTGCTGTGGGGCACGGCGCCCGTGACGCGCGTCTGGCGCGGAGGAGGTGAGGGGCTGAGACGCCGACTGCGGGGACGTTCTGATTAAGTGCCAGTCATCCGCGAACATTAATTTTTCATTACGTCGCGTGCGCTTTAATAACGGAGCAGTTTTCCAGGCGGCGCCTCCCGCACCCACGAAAGAGGGGGCCGTGGAACGGAGAGCTGGCTGCCACGTGGTCCAGGGTGCTTCCGGAGACGGGTCGAAGAAGTACGCGGGGACATAACTGGGAAATGTTGCCAAAAAGATTTTCGTTCAGTTAAGCGGCAAAAATATATATGACTGCGATGTAAATCTATAATCCGTTGGAATCATTGTGATCGCAGTATTTAATTTTGTATTTCCAGAGATGACTAACGTACAGTGACATTTGTGTAATCAAAAATATTCCAATAATATATCGTATGTGGAAGTATTTTTAGTTGTGGACTGAAGTACAAGGACAAACGTGTACATCTCAAAATATCATTCACTTTCTTCGCTCTGCACGGTTGAATAGTAAATTTGTGTGCGGTATTTATTTCAAATACGTTACAAAAATGAGTGTCATAATGAACTTTCATGTTAAAAAAAACTATCAAACGACGTCCTTTATGCTGAATATGATATTTTATCTATTCAGGAAAAATTCATTTGTCGATAATTCTTATTTAAATTTAACAATATATCTTAAAAATGATGACAAGTTTATGTTAATAGAAGCTGAAAGGAAGCAGGGTATTATTAGAAGCCTTGTGTTCTCTTATTATTACACTATCACTTTTGTGAAGTTTGTCATTAAATACTGAAAGACGATAAAAATTTAAGTGTTTGTAATTATGTATATAAGCAAATTTATGTTAATGGAAATATAACATTTAATTTTTAAATATTCGAACCAAGGTAAAATTTAAATATTTGTAGTATGAAAATCAGTCATAATAGAAAAATTGAAAAATCTAAAAATTATTTTAACAAACTGTTTATGAAATTAAAAATACAAATTGAAAGTATTGCAATATATAAATTAAATAGTTATTACTTTTTAAAAATGTTATTTATGCGCCCAGGGCGTTGTAAAGGTTCTAGTGAGCGAGCGGTGACAGAAAGCTCGAGGGTATTTGGTCGCCCGAAATCATTAGGACTATTTAATGCCGGTGGTACATACGCGATTTTATTCTCTTCCTAATTTTCATGATTTATATTTACTCATTCACTAATTCACTAGATGTTAACTTGACCCGTGTGGTCTTTTCATATTTTCATCCCACAATTTCTTTTCTTAATACCCTCTTAATTAAGAAAACACGAGCAACACAGATCCACTTAAGCTTCCATAATCTAAGAAACTCTTTTGGGATCAAAAAACATGTAAACGAGTATTTAATTCAATTAGAAGTTGAAAATAAATTTTAAAATATCTTAATATTGTTGATCTTGATAAAAATGATGTGAATTATTGTAAAAACGTATTCTACTTAGTATTTATGTTTGCTACAATTTATGAAATGTATCTCTGATGTAAATTAATAGGAGTTGCTAATGACCCTCGCTGTTTCTGAAGTGACCTAAAACAAATAATAAAAAAATATCCTCTCGATCCAGGTAAGTTATAAGGTTTACGTATAACGCGCTCCTAATCGAAAGCAATAACAGCCAATAACTTATCAGTAAAAAAATCCCAATTACTCATGATGTCGCTGCAACGCCCTCTGAGGGTGCGGTGAGACGTGAATGGGGCGGCGTGGGCGTCGGCGTGGGCGGGGCTGGCAGGGGCGGGCGGCGAATGCGCCAAGTGATTCTGGCAGGCGCGTGGTCTCCGCCCCCCCCCCCCCGCCCTGGGAATCGATCGGGGCGCCACGGCGCATGCGCGTCCCGAGTTTTGAAAAATTTACTCGCCGCTGCGTACGCGAGCGGGTGCGCCGTAAACTGGAGCAGGGGTGCGCAAACTGAGCCACGTGCGGGAGGAGGCCGGCTGCTGAATGGCGCGGAGACTGGATCGATCGATCGATCGATTACTAAGCTTCCGGGCGCGGCAGCTGCGAAGGGCATTATTCCCGTAAGAGTAGTGCACGGTTTTTGCTCGGGAGGCAGCGGCCATCTTGCCCGCCGGATGAAGAGATCCGGTGCCGACCTATCTGTCGGCTTCTGAGGTTTTCCCGACCAGGTATCTCTCACCAGCGGGTCACCGCTCCAGTCGGGACGAGCTCTGAGCTCCCGGCAAGTGTGGTAATGCATTGCATGTAAGTGTAAGTGTGTGTAAGTAAGGGGTGGGGTAGGACAAGAATGGGAAGGAAAGATCCCGTTTGTTAGGGTTCTGCTTGGCGTTGATGGGAGAAACCACGGCAAACTACCGATAAGGGCAGCCGCCCGGTAGAATTCTCACCTCGATAGCGGCAGAACTCGACCTAGCTACGTAGCTAGAGTAACCCTAGGACCTCCCGTTGAGAGGCGCTGCAGTGACGTCACTTGTTGCCCCGAGTCACCTCTCCCGGCCGCGGTGACTGGACTGGCGGCCTGCAGCGATGCAGATGCTCACTTCTACTTTTGAGCCTTCTGTTCTCGTTCTTTCCTTCTGATTATTCTCTTTCTTCATAGACTTCTTCTTCGCAAGTCTTTTTTCTTCTCATCTTATGAAGGCGATACCGTTCTTCTTCTGAGCTGGTGTCGAAAATCCACCGCATTTAGGTCTCGAATCGAAGACCTTCTAAAGCTTCTTTTGAGAATAGCAATTACGCTCGGTTACACACTTTCTGGCGTTCTCTCGAATTTTTGCAGTTTTTATGTCATTGGCGTACTTCAAATTGTATCCCTTCGAAACCCATGGCCATAAAATAAAGAAAACTAAAGAAGTGTCCTAAAATTCTACAGATAATGTAAAATTATTTTCATGCGCTTGTTCTCTGTGAAATAAAACATGAACATGGTATAATAGTAATATTCAGACCAACTGCATTTTGTGAGACCTTCTGTTGTAATTTTCTTTAGTTCCACTTGTTCTTGCAGTGCCGTCCTTTCTTTTCAGTTGTAGCTTTCAGAGACAAGGAAGAGTCACTCATATTTCGTCAACAGGAAAAGTCCTCCTTCTTCAGTTAACAGTCTTGGTGCTTTCATTATCTTTAATTTTATGCTCTGACTGTCCAGGCAAACAGGAAATGTCCTGGTAATCTTATTCCTCGAAGCGCAAGTCAAGAAAGCTCTTTTTCCTTTTTGAAACCGTTCAAATAATGAAAACGTTTTCTATTTCTATTACTTTAATAAGGAGGAGCATTGAATCTTAACATGGCAAATATTAGCTTATGAATTTAATTCTGCTGTAACTCAAATTTTGCGTTGTAATTTCAGTATTCTTTGAACGACAATATATTACTTTTCCTTTTCTCGTGTATTTCTTGAAGTTACGTCTCCGCTTTGACTGAATCTTCGTTAACATCAGCTCTTTTTCATTGCACTGTAAGATATATGCGCAAAAAGGAGTAGTAGTGCAACAAGTTTTAAGATCATGGAATCGTTAAAGTCACACAAAGTATAATAATGTTGTCTAACAAAATATTGAAAGATCACGGTATGAAGCTAATGAGATAAAGACTTTAAAAGTACTTAAATGACAGCCAAGTGTAGAGAAAGGGTCTAAGAAAACATGTTTTTATTTTGAAATATAAAAACCAATAATATTACAGCTGATTTAACGACTACTTTTTTCATTTTTGTGGCTCCGTCGAGTAGTAGATATATTACATTCAATATTGAATACCGATTTTGTTCTTTTAGTCTATTACAAGACTATTACACGTATGACATATAAGAAAATATCGTTATTTTGAGAAAAAAAAACAACTTTCCATCCTTATTTATCACTGAGTGTCTCGGTGACGCCACTGTCTTCAGTCATCACCCAAAAGGTCTGCGAGTTCGAAACCCGCCTAAGGTGAAAGTGTTTTTTGCATGTAGTTGAGGCTTGATTGACTTCTCACGCAGACAGATATTCTTTCTAAATCATTGCCAAATGATAATGTATGGTGTACATAAGGGCAAAAGTTTTATCCCTCGCTTATAGTCATCAAAAAGTGTAATACTTGAAAAAATACGCAAAACTATTGTTTTTTTTCCTCAGGGGCCAGCATCAACGAAGCTATATCCTTCACCTTGCCTAGAAATATGTCCACTCTCTATCAACAGTAACTAGGGTTTTGGGAGGAGGCGTCCCACTGTCCTTCCACATTATCCCTCCCTCTGTAGTTCATCAGGCCGGCACCCTACCTGTCGTTAACTCGCTGAGGTAGTCGCCCTTCTCAGCTAGCCCTTCAGCTCGCCGCTCAGGTAGCCCTTCTCAGCTGGTTCCTCGGTTATCGATTAGATGCTGCGGTGATCTGATGATAGCGGAATGTTGGTTAATGATAGGAGAGGGTAGAGCATGAATGATGGAGCGTACCAGTAGAATGCATATTGGTAATTGAAAAGGGAGTACCCCGAGAAAGTCTAGCTTTCTTTAAATTCCACTTGGAATTGAACCTGGACACCAGCGATGGAAGACGTGCAGTACGCGTGCGGTGAAAGGCAAGGAATATTTTTAGTCTGACCACTACGGTCACTTGTCACCATTTATTATAGGTATTAAATGGGACTATTCCACGAATGAAATTACGGCAACAGAGTTCCAAAACTTGAAAAACAAAACCAAATATTGAAAATCGCTGCAAGTATGTTAAAATCAACGACGTTTTGTTATAGTACGTACGCGATTTATTGCACATCAACTCAGCGATCGGTACATCCTAAGATAGATGAGTCGCAGCTTATTACTGGCCAGTAGAGAGAGGCGATAAGAAAAATCGGGTAGAAAATGCGATACTTTTTTCAGATACTGTTTGGGGGATCTTATGTGTATAGTTGAACAATATTGGTTTTAATTTCACGAGTGGAATAGACAGACAAAAAATACGTTTTCCCTTTTGCGTGAACAAGGTGCGGTGCGTGGGCGGAGCGGGTTGCGTCGCGCCCCTGGGGCCGCCCACGTTAATTAAGGGCCGCCGCTGCCCTCCTCGCGGGCTCCCCAGCGACGCCGCGCGCCGCTCCGCCGGCGGTAGACGCGCGGTTATTCATTCATGCTTTCATCAGACGTCGCCCGCCCGCCCGCCCGCCTGCCTTCCTGCGTGTCGAGGTCTTTGCCTCCGCCTTCGCTTTCGCCGCTTCGCTGCCTCCTTCGCCTCCCATCTGAAGTCCGTTGAACTTCACCACATAATCTCAAACAATTTTGAAAACCTGTGTTTGCTAGTTACCTGGCGCCAACGATGTAGGCAATCTGCCTTACACGTGATGAGTGTTGTCACGACAGGGGCCAATGCCACCACCTCTATCGATTAAAATTGATCTGAATTTTAAAAAAAATGATGTAATGAAGTTGATTGGATTTCATATTCAACAATCCAAAAATCATATAGGGAACATGGTCTGACCCCTCGGTTAGAAATATCTTTCATTGTTTATATTTTGAAAATTATGTCAAATACTTGATGGGATAAAGTAAAACGGACACCGTATTCCAATTTTGCGACCCCTAAAAACATTTAGAAAACATGGTCTGATTTCCAGACTCGAATACAATGTTTTATGTGTGACTGCGACATTCTTTCTCATCGCCAAAGGCACTGTTGCTGAACAGCAACTGAACAGGCACCTCCGCCCCTTTCTCTGCCTTTTCCCTTACCACCGTCCTCGCCTCCGTCCTCGTCACCGCTTACGCCGGCGCTTTCTCCTCGGCTTTTGTCTACGGTTTCGTCTATCTCTCCGACTCCACCTCGCCTTTGCGCTGTCTTTACGATTTCCTTCCTCTTTGCCGTTGTGTCTGTGTCACATTTGCTTTCGCCTGCACTTTCTTCGCTGCCTCCGTCTCTACCTCCACCTTTGCTTCCTTCTCAGCTTAAACCACATGTACATGGATTTAGCATTCATTTGTCTCCCACCTCTCTGATTCCGTCTCGAACTTCGATACTTGTTCTTTGATCCGCCTAAACCTTTTCTTCGCCAAGAAGCGAAGCTTGCTTTCTGCGATGCCTGTAATGTAAATGATGATAGGTGCTAGCGTCTCTTGTTTTGACTTCAAGAGCAAGTGACTTTTAAACCCGAGAACCCCGAGGTGGATAGTATTATTATTTTAAACCCCATAGAAACAACCAAACTCTAACATCAATTCCACATGGACACTTTTTGAATCAGAAGAGTCCAAAGCAACAAACTGGTCGCCGTGCTTCTGCCCGTCATGGCTGTTAAAAGATATTATTCTCTATTATGATGTCCGTACCCAAGCCTTTTGTTCTGAATGAGGGCGTGAATGTGGAATGGGATGCTGAAAAATCACGAGAAACTTTTCCGCCAACTGACTGACTCGCCACGTGTATTGATCGAGATCTGATCTCAGCTTCCAACAGTGGAAGGCGAGATGTACGGCTGCCAATCACCGGTTCGCTCCACTAACGTGCGATAAGGAGAAACGCACCCATTCTTGGAGACCGCCCCCCCCCCCCCCATGGTCTCGCGTTGTCCGCTGGTCCCCTCTCCGCGCCGCGGTCGTCCCTTGTTTTATTGCCCGTCGATGCCGCCGCCGCCGCCGCCGCCGTCGCGGTCGCCGCTTCCGTCGGCTGCTAATTGCCGGCCTGGGCGGTGGCGTCCTCGCTCCCCCTTCCCCAGAGTTATGAGGCGCCGGCTCGGCGCTGCCGGTTGCCATGGAGACGGCGCGACCCGCAGACGCCGCCGCCGGGGCGCCAGCCGGGACCCGCGTCGCGCCGCCGCCCACGCCCTCCGGCCGGCGGACGCCCCGCGGCCGAGCGGCGTTTTCTGCCTTGTCGGGCGCGTCGCTGCTGTTACAATGGTGGGAGGGGCTCGCCTTCGGTGCCTCCGATCTGGGGGAACTGCGGATCAAGTTAGAGTCCATTCATGTTGGGTTTGTGGTGGTCAAAGCGAGTTCGCGTTATGTTTTCTCGGGTCCTCACATCTCACATGCCATTTGATTCATCATTCGTATCCTTTCTTTATTATCAGTAATTACACCATCATCTAGCAACATCTTTATCATCGACCCATCTAAATAATTCGTCTACTTCCGTCTAACTCGTTCGTGTAGCTGTAAACTTTAAGATGGCTCCATGATAAGGATATAACTCTTGATGTTGCGTGTACATGAGCGACAGTTAGTGGTTACCGCGGTAGTGATCGATGCGAATTCTCTGAAATTTGCTTTTTCCCCTTCTAATTTCATCTTTTCTCCACCGTCGTTTATTATACCTTCGTTACTATCTTTTGCCCTCCTTTCTATTTTCTGAAAAATCTTAAAAGGGAGGGGTTTCTTTCGAACTCTTGAAAGCGATGTTACGCAATAATAATCATCCTAATTAATTTATATTTTTAAATGTTTTTAGGTAAATCAGTCTTAAAATCCTAGAATCTAGGAAGTGCAGTCGATTGCGCTGTGTTAATATTCATTCAGTCCTTATCATTGTTTTAATCAAATTCATTAAGCAAAGTTTTTTAGTTGATTGACCATAAAATGATGGGGAAATTGAACTAAAAATTATAAAACGTCAGTAACGTCCTTCGGAAGAAATAGTAGTAAATAGTCTATTCAGTTAACCATTCATAATTCCTGTTATTGGCCAAAAGATAAAAGCATACAAAACTTTAACTTACGTAGCTAGCCGAGCAGTCAAATACATTTCACGGCTCATTTGAGTTGCTTTTCTAAATATTTTCAGTTTATATCGAAAAAGTGATTAATGCGTAGTAGAGTAATAACGATGAGGTTTAGAGTGAATAATGAATATGCGGTATTATAATGAGCGGGTATCTTCCAACTGTGGGGCACCGCCCAGCCAGGACGAGCTCTAGCTCCCGACTGGACTCCCGGCCTGTGCGCTAGTGTGGTGCAATGCAATTGCTTGTGTGTATGTGTCAGCAAGGGGTGAGACTAGGATAAGCAAGGTGAGGGAAAGGTTGCATGCGGTCCGTCCCTTTCGTTAGATTTCTGCTGGGGCATTCTCCTGATGTTACTCGGAGAAACCTTAGGAAACCACTGCAACTGGGCGCTAGCATTCTTCTCCAGACAGCGTCTTAATTCAACCTATCTAGGCATCTAGCGAATGTCGGAAATCTTGCCACCTTCCGGACTGAGCCCTAGGACATCCGCTTAGATGACATTGCAGTCGAATGAACTTCAATGACGTCATTTGATGCCCTGAGCCACCTAAGCCGGTATGAGCTCTCGAAATGAACGCATTTCTTAGTTATGAATTTTCTCCTTGAACGAAATTGGTGTTACGGACTAAGGTAGTAATCGCCTCGGTTTACAAACTTCAACTGCGTACCTTATTTGTTCCATATCGGCGTAACAATGTTTAGAAATATTAATTGCACACGGTCGCACACTCAAGAATTGTGAGTCAACAGTGCTTTGTAAACCGTCAACTTCCCGTATTATGTGAAGACTAGCGTACCCTTGCGAGAAGGCTCATGTTGTACCTCACACCCGCGCAATTCAATTACATAGAATATCAAGTAATTAATTTATTTTCGCATAAAGTTGCAGCTTTTGCTCGACTCAGAACAGGGGGTAGTGTCAAGAAGCGCCAAAACCGGCAAACATTTCATAGAATGTCCCAGAGGATATTATCATACTAGCCTCAAAATTCCAGGATTTAAGGCCTTAAAACGCTTTGTTTTGGAGTTACATAACTATATAGATTTCAAAAACCCTGCCCGAGTGTTGCGGGTTGTATTGAAATGAATAGTTAGGTGCGTTTTCTTTTCCAACAATGATTCCTTTAAAGTTACAGTGCAATTCGTCAAGTCTCCGTGAAATTATATTTCTCTAGAGATCGTATTTATAAAGATTGGTTGTGTGTGAGAGCCCACAAAATTCGACTATACTACTGAAATGAAAGAGAGGCTGGAGGGATTGGATAGTACGAGACCTTACGATGGGCAGAAGGCGCATTTGGCTCTTTCGACGAGGCGGGAGTTCCCCGGCCCTGCGACTGAGCGGATTAGCCCTTCGGCCCTTCCGCGCGGTGCAGGCCGCCCGCCCTTGTGCCCCACGCCCTTCGATCCCGCCCGTCAGCACCGCTCGCGTGGCGCCCGCCTCAAGTAGGCTCCCTGTCAGCTTTACAGCACGACTCTGCGAAGAGTTGAGACTGGAAGGCGCGTTGAAACGAGCTTATACCTGCGATATTATAATTGGTCACTTTTTCGCCCTTTTCGACGACCGAGGCGGTGAATTGTGCGGATGTGTGTGCGTGTATTATTTAACTGGAAAGATCAGACTTCGAAACCTTGATTCTCCAATTCTTAGGTACCTGAAAAAGTATTGGGAAATGAAACAAAAAGAAAATCCAAATTTTTCAAATTGTAGTCTTTGGAAATTTCTCTGCTCTGTTTTAAGTTTTTATTTGTATTATTTTAATACGCTTCATATAGTATATTATTTCATAACTTTCCATGTATTTTACAACCTTGATAATTTATACTAAGCAATTCATTCACAATATTTGTGCCATAGGTTTCCTTAAGAAACGTGTTTTGAATTTTCAATATGAAATCCTTTCATAGACAAGGAAGATGTGCAAAAAATTCAAGTTTCTGAGGTATCTAGTATGTTTTAAAATCCGGATTTTAGAAAATGATTATTTTTATTTCAAAAAGTTTGTAAGAAACAGGTCTTCGCGATCATCTGTAAAATACCTCAGATCATCAACATGTCATTTGCCGTTTTAAGAGAACATTAAAACATCTACCAATATATCAGCACGTATTTAATTCCGTTTCTGCAGCCCTTGGGTTTTCCCTTCTGAATCTAAGAACCGTGCAGAGAATGTACAATTATTTTCTACGTGCAAATAACATGTTTAAGATAGTCTGACATAATATTCGTATGTGAAGAGACTGAGCAATTTTTTTCGCATTTGGAAGAGTGCCGATGTTTTGTTTTCAATAGTCTTCAATATTTGAAATGTGTAAAATGTTATGGGGATCAGAAAATGGCAGAGTGTCACTAGGTATTTCTTTCATTTATAGTTGCACATATACAAGTATTTTTCAATTTTTTTTTTTATTTTTTTTTTTAATTTTGTGACTCACAAAATCATGTTACCAGAATGTTGTATATAGTAAAGTGATGATAGAGGTTTCTCAAAGCATTATTGTATTCCGTTTATTCTATAAATATTTTCCTCTTAATAACTACAAAAACTTTTTTTCTGAACAATGCGGCAATGCTGGGCCATAAAAAAATCGTAAAATATAAATTTAAGTCTTCTACTCGAATTAAACTGGAGCTTGAATGGACTTTTCCTCGATATAGTCGAGTCATAACTCTATCAGGATTAATTTTATACTATCGTGAAACTAGTTTCGAAATTAGGTGTTAAAAAAGTCGTATACTGTATGTTTATTGCTTCAGCTATAACTTATGTGCTGGAGAATTCGATTAAGCCCCTACATTCAGGCTTTAGCAAAAAGAAGTAATGAAAATTCAAGACGGATCGATGACATGTGTATGTATTTTAGCTGCGAGGTCACAACTGTAGCTTCGTAACCTGAGTTTCGAGTCCCGTCAGTGGCGGATTTTTGAAGCCTCTGATAAGGGAGCTTCTAGGGTTGTAAATTGCGGACTTAAAAGTAACTCTGCAGGAAGGTGGTCCTTTATTTCAAGTTCACTTACACGTATTCGAATGCACAGTGGATGTCGTGTTTCGGAGAAAAACATCTGAAAAATCTTCCGGCAAAGGCCGGCTCTCTATCTTAATCGCCACCGTCACCGCCGTTATCTCCGCAACCCTCACTAGCGACACCACTGCTGTGAGCCCTGCTATGAGCACGGCTACTTTTTCAACCCCAACAGTATCATTACCTCCAGTCAACATCACCACCATCAACACCACAGTAATCACCACCGCTATTGTCACTCCATCCCCACCACCACCACCCTCGCCTCCATCACCACCACAGCCAGCCAGCATCATCACTACCATTCACCATAAGTCGTCATCATTGCCGACAAGATCACTAACGCCATCATTATCTCTGCCATCACTACCATCGTCGCCACCGCCGCCGCGCCGCCTTGTCGCAACGAGGAGACGCACCTCCCTCGCCTCTCCCATCCCGCGGTGCATCTTTGTGCAAGAAGCATTTCCCCAAAAGTGGATGTGGAGTTGGATGGCAGTTAAATTGCCTTTGCAGCACGCACCTGCATACAAATTACTTTAAACGAGAGCTCGCACTTCTACATATTCTGGAGTCGTTTTCCCGCTTGAGGTGTGCATCCAAAATAAGAAGTCAGTAGAGATTAATGTGGCTTCACAGAGGTGGACACTTCACTTGTAAGATACATAAAACTCATTTAAATTACAGAAATAAAACGATCATTATCTGTACACGTAGGCTTCCGCGGCTCGAGTCCATTACTTCTAGGCTGTCCGGGTGACGCCGCGTCGTTGGCAGATAGTCCGACGTTTCGCCTGTCATGTCGCAGGCTTCTTCAGGGTAGTGACACAGTGAAGCTCCGTCTCCGGTGTTATATCTTGATCAGCTTAGGGGTCGGGTAACGCAAGCGCGCCGTGATTGGCGGAGAGGTCCCTCTGATTGGCTCGCGGTCTGGGCCAACCCGGGCCTCGCACCCGCCGTCCTAGAGATCGGACGGAGGCGAAGAGCCCCCGCGCCGTCAGGAATCGGTGGAAGAATATACTTCCAGGCGTGGTTTAGATTAAGGTCTGCATCTGCGTTGATGTTGTGCGGCCGTCTACTAATTTCTATTTCTATATCTATTTCTATATCTTTTTACTGAGGTGTAGGGATGAAGACGTTATCCCGGAATTCGTCATCATTAAGCACCACGTACAATCTCCGGCTGCCACTCGCATTTTGCGGAGGGCTGGTTCGGCCTTAGTACGGGAACGGATTCACCACACAAGAACGGAACTAGCACACACGGAACGCACATTATACCATCTGCACCTGCGTCTCGCTTACATACTTAAAGGTGAAGACTGGAACACTCTGGATAAAGTTTCCTCGACACGGGCTGCTCAGCGACAGGAGGAGACCAAGACCAGACAATCTAGGAAATTCGATAGATTGGCCTCAAAACAACGACCGAAACAACGCATCGGTACCTTGCCGAAGGCCATTGTCAACTTGTGCGAGGAACCCTTGGATAACACCACAGAGTCTGTCCTTGCCAAAGGGCTCAATTTCGCGGCTGCACCCAAGGAAATTCCTACGGCGGATATCGTCGCGGGCATAGAAAGTGCGCTTGTGGGAATACCGGAAGAACAAGCTGAGGACATCCGCAGAAATACCGCCAGGATAATCAAACATTCACGGGCCCCTCGCCACAACTTAGTTAAGGAGGAGCGGTTGGCCCTGAAGACATTGCGAGGGAGACGTGATCTGGTCATTGTACCCGCTGACAAAGGAAATGCCACGGTGATCATGAAAGCCGCAGATTACCATGACAAGGTGGCTGGTATGCTTGCTGATGACTCTACGTACACGTTACTGGAACACAACCCGGTGAATAAGGTGAAAAAGGAGACCGCCTCGCGGATCCGTAACTCAGAATGCATAGAAGCTACTAGAAAGCTGGCGTTGTGTCGCAACAACTCGTCGACGCCCAGATTTTACGGCCTACCAAAAGTGCACAAAACTGACGTGCCCCTACGCCCGATCGTCAGCGCCATCAACTCTCCGACCCACGCTCTGGCGAAGCTCGTGGCCGACCACCTCGCGCCACTAGCTAAAGACATGGGCTCTGCTGTGAAGAACTCTGCACACTTTGTTGAGATCATTCAACAACAAAGGCTCAACAGTGGTGACCTGTTAGTCAGCTTCGACGTGACCTCTCTGTTCACCAAAGTTCCAGGGAATGAGGCCGTGGAAGTGATCCGACAAAAACTACAGGAACGGAGCCAGCCGACTGAATGGGCGGATCTCGCTGCTTTCTGCCTTAACTCCACGTTCTTTCAATACCAAGACCGGTTCTACGCACAAGTGGAGGGAGCGGCGATGGGGTCGCCCCTATCACCCATCACGGCCAATATCTTTATGGAAGCATTCGAGACTGAAGCTCTACGGAACGCCCAATACAAATCGTCTCTCTGGATTCGGTATGTAGACGACACTTTCGTAATCTGGCCACACGGACCGGAACTACTTGAGGAATTCTTACTGTACCTGAACAGCATCCACCACAACATCAAGTTCACAATGGAGACTGAAATGGGCAACTGCCTACCCTTCTTGGACGTCCTCGTCAGCAAACGCGAAGATGGCACCTTGGGACACACTGTCTACCGTAAACCAACCCACACGGACAGATACCTCCACGCGGAGTCGCATCACCATCCGGCTACTAAAATAGGCGTGTTGAAGACTTTGTTCACCAGAGCCCTGAAGGTGTGTGACGAGCGCTCTCTCCCTGAGGAACTCGGGAAGCTTGAACACACATTTAGAGCCAACGGCTACTCCCGTTCTGCTATCAAGCGAGCGCTCGCCTGTGTCACGAGCCACTCTAAAGGGCACGGAGTTTCCGAAGTTCGCAACGATGATGGCCTCCACTCCAATCCGGAGACAGAGCAGACGACCAATACTCGTTTAGCCGTGCTTCCGTACGTCCGCAGCGTCACGGATCGCGTAGGGAAACTGCTACGTAAGAACAACATCCGGACAGTCTTCACGGCTCCCGACAAACTACACAAGACCCTGGTACGCATAAAAGATGCTTTACCACCTCTCCAGGCGGCTGGCGTTTACGAAATTCCCTGCAGCTGTGGCAGAACGTATGTCGGTGAGACCGGGCGTACAGTATCTGAACGACTTAGGGAACACATTAGTTATTACAATAAAAACCAAACTCACCGTTCGGCCATAGCACTCCACTCCGAGGACACGGGACATGCTATTGAATTCGATAAGACCCGGCTCCTACACAGGGAAAACCGATATTGGCCTAGACGTGTAAAAGAGGCAATAGAAATTAGTAGACGGCCGCACAACATCAACGCAGATGCAGGCCTTAATCTAAACCACGCCTGGAAGTATATTCTTCCACCGATTCCTGACGGCGCGGGGGCTCTTCGCCTCCGTCCGATCTCTAGGACGGCGGGTGCGAGGCCCGGGTTGGCCCAGACCGCGAGCCAATCAGAGGGACCTCTCCGCCAATCACGGCGCGCTTGCGTTACCCGACCCCTAAGCTGATCAAGATATAACACCGGAGACGGAGTTCGTCTCGTAGCGAACGGGCTCCGTTCGCTCGTAGCTCCGATTCGTCTCGTAGCGGACGACCTGCGACCTGCGACCAACCACGACGTCCAACCACGCTGTTTCTCTGACGTCCGACCACGGGCTCATCCGCCGTCCGACCACGGGCGCTTCCGCCGTCCGACCACGGACCATTTCTTCTACGTCCGACCACGCGGACGTCATGCATTAAGCACGCAGATCACCGCTGTCCGACCACGTAGAAGAGAACTGAGGGCCACTGGCAACACCACAGCCCACCACGTACGACTTCTCGAGAATACCAAGAAGCCTCTTCCGCAAAGCACTCCAGGAGAGCAACAGGCGGTTCCTTGAGGAGGCGCGGCTGCGGCCGCTGCCGCCAGATATGGAAATGGAGGGTGTTGAGGTAAGCCAGCCAACGGACGACGAAATGACGACATCTCGAGCAGGTCTTGCGAGACGTGCTCATGACTCTTCCCCCGACTCCTCTCCAGATCGTACCAATAAAAGACTCATGCTGGGTGACGGCTACCAATTGGTAATAAACGGCGCCAAACCAAAACCTCCGACCATTCCAAACCCTACAGAAACCTACAATAGATACCAGCCCCTCACCACCCATGACCAACCATCAACCACTTCAAACACCTCTGACAACCACACCGACCAAACCCCCCTCCCCCAAACCACCCAAAGACAACCAAACCAAGGCAAGGGAAGGATTGGACCTTTCCGCATTGACCTGAACTCCATCCTCGACCCAACGGAACTAACAAAAGACTTGATGAACACCTGCGGAAAACACATGACGGCAAAATGCACTAAGACCGAACTACTTATTCAACCCATGACTGTGACTGCCCACACTAAAATACGAGACAGACTAGACGAAATCTCAACCGACCCACAACAAAAAGGACTATTTTTCACCACAATATCATACCACTTCAACCGTGCGACCGAAGAGGCCAGAGACAAGTTCGTCATTAAAGGACTTCCCCCAAAATACAGCATCGACTCAATAAAACAAAATCTACAACAACAGAACATCACGAACTACCACATAACAGAAATGCAACGACGCGACAACGACGGAAATTTAACCCCACTCGGCATCTATTCAGTAGAGACAAATAAAAAGGAAATGACCAACATCAAAGCCAAACTGACATACATTGACTATTACAGAATCAGGACCGAAAACTACAAGACTACGGACAGAATCCCGCAGTGTAAAAACTGCCAGAGACTGTACCATACCAAAGCTTACTGCCGACGGACCCCGACCTGCGCTCTCTGTGCCCAAGACCACCCCACGGAAAACTGCCCTTCACATACAACCAAAGACCGCTCCTTTACCCCAAAATGCACCAACTGCTCCCAACCCCACCCCGCATACGACCCATCATGCCCAGCCATAGTAAAGGCAAAAACCCTGCGACAGCAATCCTTGAAACCCACCTCGACCACCACCACCCCACAATTTACCGAACAATCCTTCCCATCCCTACCGAGATACAGCTCCTACGCCACAGCCACCAACCCATCCATAACAAACACCGGAACCCAACCCTCACAGTCCACTGCACAAGACCTCAAAGACCTCTTTTCCCTCCTACAAAATCCATCTGTCAAAAAGATCCTGGCCCACATCAAACCACTCCTAGCAATATTAAAAGGCCCAGAGGACATAGTAACCAAAATTATAGCCGCCGGCTTAAAGATCGTCGAAATCCTGAACTAAATGGCCCCCTGCCCCCGAATCTTCACCCTGTCCTCATGGAACGCAAGAGGCGGTTTGAACCAAAAGATCCCCATCCTAAACCAATTTCTAAAAGACCACTCCGTCGGGATCCTCTTACTACAAGAGACATGGTTGACACCAAACCTACCCCTCCACATTCCCAACTACATCACTACACGCTCCGACAGAACCACATCTCAGGGAGGTGGCACGGCCATCCTCACCAGACGTTCTATCCCACACACCCAATACCTCCTCCCACAAACTACTGCCCTTGAATGCACTGCCATCGCAATAGGCACAACCTCAACCCCCATACTCATCATATCCTGCTACAAAAGACCCAGCATCCCTATTCCCACATCTGACCTCGACGCCCTAAATAACCTACCCTACCCATTCATACTTGCAGGAGACCTAAATTGCAAATCTACCAACTGGGGCTGCGCGACTAGCAACACAAACGGACTCCGACTCGACAACTTCTTAACTATAAACACCCACATCCACCTGAAAAGTCCACCAGAACCAACACACATCTTCAACGACCTCCCCCACGACATCCTCGATATCGTTCTCCATTCCTCGCAACTCCAAATAACAATCCCCTATCCTAAATACGACCTCTACAATATCTCGGACCACCTCCCCATTGTATTCAACTGTTCCACAGCCTCCTACTTTGCCCTCCCAAATCCACCTCCCATCCCTTCCACAAATTGGAAAACCTACAAGAGTATCCTATCGAAGAAAATCCAAGCTCCCTCAGAAATCAACACCATAGAATCAATTGACAAATCAGTACAACACCTCACCCACCACATCAAACAATCCTACCATAAAACAACCACCCTTACCCAAAATATCCACCCTACCCTCCCAAATGAAATCCTCACCACGATAAGACACAAAAGAAGAGTACAACGCCTCTACTACAAATACAGACGTGACGAGGACAAAAGACAACTAAAACAACTACAAAGACGAATACAATCACAACTACGACACAACGAAACGCATAAATACGACGACTTCTTAAAGGACAATCGCAGCCCCAACAATCTACATAAAGTAATAAGGGCAGTACGCAACCACCCCTCCCCAATATCCCCAATCCTAACAAACGACACCCTTACCTTTGACCCCCAAACCATCACAGATACCCTCGCAAAATCCCTAGCCGACCGCTTTCTCCCTTCCAACCTCCCAATCCCAGACAATGTTATTCTAAACTACCTGAGAACCCCCACACTACCACCAGAAAGACAACAATCATGGACGACAAACGACAGGGAAATCCGACAAATCATTAAGACAATAGACAATACAAAATCCCCAGGACCCGACGGAGTCTCCCCAGCCCCAATCAAACACCTGACCAAGAATGCAATAGACCTCCTTACTCTCATCATAAACGCCTGCCTTAAACTATCCTATTTCCCCGCCGCCTGGAAAACCGCCCGCGTAACCATGATCCCCAAACCCGGCAAGGATCATCGGCTCCCCGCAAACTACCGCCCCATCAGCCTCCTTCCAATCCTTAGCAAAATTTTTGAGAAAATCCTACTCCTAAGACTAACACCCATCCTAGACCCCATCATAAACATCTCACAATTCGGCTACAGAGAGGGTCGCTCCGCGGCCCTCCAAACCCTGAACCTTTCCATTGCAATAGCCACCCCAATGCAGGACAAAAAACAAATCCCAACCATTTTCACCGACCTCACCCAAGCCTACGATACAGTCTCCCATCAAATCCTCCTCATGAAAATCAAACCGTACGTCCCCAACCATTTCCACTCCTTACTCGAAAGCTACCTCAGTCACCGCTATTTCCACGTTCGCCACCTAAGAAAGTGCTCACCTGACCACCCGATCCAAACCGGCGTCCCACAAGGAGCCGTGCTATCCCCAATCCTATTCTCCATCTACATCAACGACATCCCACGCATCCACGGTGTGCAAACCTTCCTTTACGCCGACGACCTTGCCTTCCTCACATCCTTCCACTCTCTAAACCGATCCCTCATTCGCCTTCAGTCAGCTCTAGACTCGTTCACACTCTGGGCCTCACAAAACGCCATCATAATCAACCCCGTAAAGTCACAAGCCATCATCTTCTCGTATAAAACATATCCCTCTAATCCCCCTCCCCTATCCATCGCAAATACACCACTCCCCTGGACAAACGAAGCAAAATACCTAGGACTCACTTTTTCCCGACGCCTCCTCTGGACCAACCACATCCATGAAACAAAAATAAAAGCCGCCCGAATAACGAACGCCCTGTTACCCATCCTCACCCATCCATCTCTTCCCATAAAAAAGAAACTGCAAACTTACTACACCTACATCCGACCAATCATCTCATACGCTCACCCGACCTGGACTGCCACCTCCCGACAAAACCTAGCAAAAATCACCAGAATGGAAAATTATGCCCTCCGCCTCATATTCCGCCCACCCATGTACACGCCCTTCAACCAACTGAGATCCCAACACCAAATCCCTCACATCCTCACTCACCTCCACCACTCGGCAATAGCGCAAATCCGAAAATTCGTCCTCAATCCCAAATTCCGCCAACTCATCATTCCCCACCACCATATCCTCAGAAACCCACCCCGCTTTACCCGCAAACAGCATCCTCTCGACATCCTCCAACTCCCTCCGCCCATCACCTAAACCAGAGAGCAACACCAAATACACGACCGCGACGTAACTCACACTTGTAGACGACACAAAAATACGACAAACGAAGAAAGAAACAACAACCTAACTAAACCAACGGAAACGCAAACCAACAAACGACAGACAAACAAAGAAAGACGCACAGGCCTCGACGACAAAATCAAGACCAACTCCAGCAATAGAATCCACCCCTTGCCAAACAAACCACACTATCTTCCCATTACACCCAACTGAAAAGGACCGTTCCCCCCCCCAACCCAGCCCGACCCAAATCCCGTTCCTTCCCCTCCCCCCCCCCGTCACCCAGAGAACCCGAAACAAAACAACCCATCTACCCCGACCCCCAATCCCCGTCCCGTACGGGGGAGAGGAGTCGCAGCACAACCAAAGCAACAACCCGACGACATCAATCCTGCTCGAAGAGACCCCACAAGGGTCAGGCGAGCAACACCATCAACACTTGACGGACGGACGGACGGAGACGGAGCTTCACTGTGTCACTACCCTGAAGAAGCCTGCGACATGACAGGCGAAACGTCGGACTATCTGCCAACGACGCGGCGTCACCCGGACAGCCTAGAAGTAACGATCATTATCTGTTTAGTACTCATAAATACTTATACTACTTTATTTATATACGGTATATAATTTAAGACCGTTAAACATTTTTTTCAGAACCGAAATAAGACATGCATTTATTCAAATCTTAATTATTCCTTTTAATAAACATTACATTATATAGAAGAAAATTGACGAAAAGAGTATTTTATCGATTTTGAATCAGAAACGGGCGGGAACGATGTCCTCACATTTGTTTTTTACAAGTTATTTACTCAGTTTGACTTATTCTTAAAATGTTTGATCTGATTCAATCAAGAATAATAAATGGATATAAGTAATATATTAAAAAGCTATTTGATTGAGGTCGAGACTTGGTTTACATTATTTGATTGCCTCCTTGTTGAGACAATCAGAACATCTTTTGCAAATGCTCTTACTTCATTCATCATTAATATGTTTTTATTATCATATATCTACTTTATAATGGAAATCTATCGATGTAAAAATTACTCTGAATCGAATAAGTTGTATCGTATTACTACCAGAAGAGTTTTTACCCCCCTTAGCGAAGTGCGCCTACCCTTGAAATCAGAGTATGCAATCCGCTGTACAGCAGCGTTTGTTAGGATGCCTAGTCGCGCCTACCGTGACCGTGACCAAACCAACTTCTCTTCAGTCTTTTGTAATTTGGAAAATCTCTTGAAATACCTATTCATTAACTACGAAGTAATCATAGAAAAAACTCTTAAAATTCAACATAGTACACAAAAAAATTATTTTCAATAGAGAGCGAAAAGCTGGCGCAGCGCTAAAAGACATGGTGAGACGGTCAGTTCTATTAGCCCGCTTGCGTGTAGATATCTTAACAAGCTTTATTGAAATGCTTTAATGATGCCACTGTAGACTTGTAATTTCTCCCCTTACTGGACAATAAATGTGTCGTTCTAATGTGACGAACTTTCTGCACTCTACTTACTGATACAACACTGGAATTTGAGGTAAAATACGTAAAATGGGGAAAATGTACAGTTCGGTATCATGTGCATCAAAAGTTACGTTTCGAATGTGATTGGGTGAATTTCGGTCGCGTCAACTATTGAGATCATTACTCACATAAGTTAAGTGCGTATTATATCCGGAGGCATTTCTCCCCTGCTGCAGCGTGAGATCCGGCGATGAACTACATGTCGATATGCGGATTTCTCCCCTCCAGTTTTCTTTCATAGCACGGCCCCGCTGGGGCAAGCTCTGCTCTAGCTATTGTCCGGGTGACGCGGCGTCCTAGGCACAGGGGTCAACGTTTCGGCCACCACCCTGCGACCTTCCACAGGGCGAAATGTGGCATTTCGCATGTCGCGTTCGAAGGAATTTTGCGCAATCCCGCAAGATGGCGGTCGAAACGTTGATTCCTGTGCGGCGTCTTCGGGACAGCCAAGTAGCTACTGACACCGGCTGCGGAAGCCTACGCTTTCGAGCGCTACGCTGTGTGTGGTCTTAATTGCACACAATTGTAAGACGGCGTGTAAGGAGAGGCGAAGGCACAAGGTTGAAGAAGGAAAGGTCGCGCGCGGTCCCTGTCCCGTTTGCGAGAGTGCTGCTCCGGCATGCATCTGGTATTGTTCGGAGAAACCACGGAAAGCTACCTTCCAGAGCAGCAGCTTCTAGAATTCTCTTCTCGATAGTAGTTGAATTCGATGCAGCAGCAGTGAAATGCCGGCGATGAACAAAACCAAAAGCGAGAAATTTTAATTTAAAACTTTAAACATTGCGAATCATGTTTTTAATAGCGACATATGATTCAATACCTTAGTGCGTACATATTGTATTTTCATAAGTCCTAGTTGCGAGAAATCCAAACTTCATAGTTCACGTTATTTTTGGAACGAACATGTTTGCCTGCTGGTAAAAAGCATGATCGCTCTTCTATGGGCATTCGACCTATGGATTCTAGGTAGATATGAATAAGAGATCTTCAGAAATGAAACATATTTTCTCAAAAATGACTGTGTACCATGCCATTTATTTCGTCTCATATGCTCAGTACCACTTGGGTAAAGAAGACGAATTCAGCTATACTTCACTTGTTGAAATATGCAGATTATTTAGGCTTAGAAATTATGTCCAGAAAAATACACCAAGTAAATGAACAACAAAAATTTATTATTCACTTCTTACAAGCCAAGTTCCAAATCGTACTAATACACTGCTTATAACCGTGTGTACCAGAAGATGTCGAACAAAACAAGCACGGTCGTCGCCGTCAGGAGATTTACCAAAACAATCGAAAGTAACCAATATCCAATTAGACCAGCAATACAACGAGACACGGTCAACGTAGGCACAGTCACAATAATAGACACTTGTAACACGGAGCTCTATCTCAATTTGTCAATTGCGCCGTAGTTTAGATCCTTAACCTCTATAATATTGTTAAATTGTCATTAATACAATGTTTGATTCCGTAAGTCAGTCGGTAACAATTGTAAAAACAGAAGGTCGCCTGCTCAGGTGAAAATGGGACCAAATATTTGCAATCCTTTTTCTTATGCCTACCACATTCAATCCTACTAGATTTCCATAGTACTGTACTGTTGAATCAACTTAACCAAACGACAGACGTCCGTCAAAAATTAAAGTCCGTCATCCGTTAAGAACTATATAAACAAAAGACTTGTAGCAAAAGATGACGGATGTGTTCACTTATTCCAAGAAGTGCTATTTATTTTTCAAATGAGTTTTCTTATAAGAAACGACACAGCCGATATCACAATTAGCAGACGCGCTTGAAGTTTCTAAACAAAGGTGATCACTGTAACCACCGTGTCTGTTATTTGCTGCTTTTCGGCCTGAATAACTATAAAAATGTATATCTGGATAGCCGAGGCAGTAGTGCTGCGGTGATCACGGATGAAAGGATCTCGGGTTCTAGTCCCGCTTCGGGCATGAGTATGTTTGTGTAAGTGTTTGTGTTGTTCTTACGTGTCGAGTTCCCCTGCAGTTACCCCAAAGGGGAAAAAAGCAAAATGGTCGCTACATAATCCAGTTGTTAAAAAGCGATCTAAAAAACTTATAAGTAAGGTTTTGCTGAGGTGTGGCGTGGTGTGTGTTGCAGCGTCCGGTTCAGGCTCGGTGATCGGCCGTGACCCGCTGCCGCCTCGCGCAGTGTCCGCCGCGTCCATTCAGCAGCAGCAGCTTAAGGGCGGCCCTCCGCCCTCCTTGGCCCTCGGCGGCGGCGACGACCTCAAGGTGCACGCGCAGCCGCCCTCGCCCTACAAGAAGCCCGCGTCGCCCCTGCCCCCGCCCCCGCCCGCCGCCGACGCCGCGCCGGCGCCCAGTCCCGGCCCCGGCCCCGGCGCGGGCGCGGGCGGCGGCGGCGGCGGCGGCGGCGGTGGAGGCCGGCCGGCGGGGGCGGTGCCCAACCACGCGGCGGCGGCGCCGGGGCCCCCGCCCTGCGCGCAGCAGGCGCACGACCCGCCGCCCAAGGAGCACCGCGACCACCTCGCCGACGCGCAGGGCAAGCGGGTACGTTCTGCGCAGGCGCCGCCGCGCACAGGCACTCGCCGTGGGAAAGGAGGGATTCATTAGTCACGTCAGTGCTTTTTACTCTATACGTGGGAACGGAATTATTCGTCATTCACACTGATTTCAGCTCCATCTCTACAAAAGGCTTAAAGAAAAAATTTGTTTTGAAAAAATCTTACCCTATTTCACCTAAAATTGCGCGAAAACTACTAATTATTTTTGAAACAATGGACTGACATTAATTAAAGAACTAATTGCGAAGATCACATTTCATTTAAAGAAAAATCTGTCTTCAATAAGTAGTTAAATAAAAGGGTCCCAAAATGCCAAACTTTTGCAATTGTGAAAAAAATAGAGTTAAGAGTGAAAATTGGCCCAATGTCATCTTTTTAAGTGTATTTCACTCTGTTCTTACAAACAATGTAAAGGAAAAATTGTGACTGTTTTTAGCAAATTATGAAAAATGTCCCAGGGGCTTCACTGCTAGTCATTTGTTAAAGAGCAATGCCGAAAAGTTAGTGTAGACTAAAGAGATTAGAAAACTAACTTATACGGGGAAGTCTGTTCCAGTCTGTACCACCACTAGTTACTTTCCCGAATACTACTTTACAGTATTTCAGTATTACATTCAGTATTACAACTTTATAGTATTACAGTGAAAGTCATGTCATTCTGGGAAGTTATGTCGATTTTTCGAACGTCGATTTTTCGGTCCGGAAAGTTGGATTCGAACCAAAGAAGTGGATACTTCTTGTTCCTGTATGTAGTACATTTCTTAACTTAATCAGTCTTAGTCAATTTAATAACTTAGTCAGAATCCGCCTTTTGAGGGTCCTAGATAAAGAAAGATTGCTTTACAGAAAAACGCCTACCCGTCTGTGAACAACCGAAGCGACTAAATCATCATTCGCCGATCGATGCTGTTTCCACGGCCCCTTGGATTTGAAACGTATTTTGGTTTTAGGGGAACAATGCTGAAGTTACAGATATTTCTTCTGAATGAAATACATTCAATAAAACTATATCTTTAAATAAGGTCATGTAGATTTTTTTTCTCCACAATATGATTAGTTATGTAATTTTAAAATAAAGGTATTAGTAAAAACAAGATTTTCTTGAAATGACTTCAATTTTTTTTATGTTAAATTTTTTTTTTGAATGGATAGAGCCAAATTCGTTTATTAAAATAACATCAAAGATTACATCAAAATAACGTTTATTTTTTTTTAAAACACACAAATGTATGTTCAAGTAGTATTATAATATTGCATAACCATTACAAATTATGAATGAAAGTTCGTGATGTCGTTGCATCACTAGTTTCTCAGACATTTATTCTATGCGATACACAATTGACCTCTTTGCGACCATTTCCGTTGCTTTTTCGAAGGTTAAATGTATTTTATATCTTTTGATGTTTAGTGTTTTTTTTATTGAACATTTATTTTTAGTAATTAGCATTGGCTTTTAACCTCATTAAATAAATTTCCCCCCTGCAATATTCTAGAAAAAAGACGTGCTGAAAGCCAACTAAGAGCACACTGTTCCAATTGTGCAGAGTATAGAATAAAAACTTGTGAAGAAAATGTAATGAACTATTACGCAGTTTATTCATCAAAGGGTTTCGGTTAGAGCAGAGAAAAGGTAGATGGAACGTTTAGGTTAAAAGTTTTTCAAATTTTCGTAGTCTAAGAAAATTAGTGCATCACGCGGTCAGCAGCATTATTCCAAACAGCGCGACCACTGGAGTGTTGTAAGCGCATTCGCTATTAACACTTTGACGTAGGCATGATCACATGAATATGCACTTTTATCGTAATCAAGCTAATCGTGCTATTTGCTCCCGATACAACAAATACTCAACACAGAAATTATGTTACCAATTGTGGCTCCTTTCTAGAAAACTGAAAAACGTCGAGGAATTGCACTGATCTGGAAAAACTCAGGGAAAAATAAAGACATTTTTTATTCGGAGCCATGGATTTTTTTTTAAATATAGGTACAATTTTAAATGAAGAGAGGAACTCTACATTTCGTCTAGTCTCTTTAACTAGTGTATTGTTAGGGAATGTTTAGTTGTCACCAAATGGACTTACAATTTATTAAATTCTATACATTACCGCCTACTTTTGACTTCCGTTTGCATTGTCAGGGACACCAGCACTAAGACACAGCGGCCCCAATGGAAGGGTTTCAGGCAATAACTAGATAAATCACACCAGCCACAGCTAGCCACGGTTAGTAAATGTTAATACATCGATTTTGGAGAAAGTATGGCTTATCTTGTTACTGTACGTCTTGTTCACGTTTGTGAAGAGCTTAGGGCAGTAATATGATGCAACTCACTTGGATCAAAGTCGAGATATTAACGTTTAAAAACATCTTGTGACCCCAAGCCCTACAGTTGTATTTCCTCATTACTTGCGTCGTGACCCAGCGACTGTGTGATCTGATTAGAGCGGAAATTGTCGGACGATTTCAATTTTGTGGAGCACTTGATCTTTTGCCGTGTGACTCAGAATAAATGTTACAGAAAAAAGTTAACGTGCAATCTCTAGGATACGAGCAACCCAAGTTGACTATCTCTGCTCCTAGATCAACGTGGTTTGTAGAGCGGACAGCAATAATTGGAAAGAAAAAATGTACATTTGTGGAAAATTCTAATTACTTGTAATGCATGTGGTGGTGACGTTTTGTACAAAACCCTGTGAATACTCTGTCCAAGAAGGAATCCTAATCATAAGGTGTCAGAGGTAAATGAAACTGTGACTAACACCCTAGGTTTTTTTATGTCTGATTCCCGTTTGGAAATTGGAAACGGCGAGAGAACCTTTCTGTGACATAAATAAATAAATAAATAAATAAATAGTTTTTACTGTATTTAGTTACTGTATATAGTTGAAAATGAATGAAAGTGCCAACACAGCAGATTTGATTTTATTTACTGCTGACAAAGTAACAATCCACACTCCGGGCTCTTCTTCTACCACAACCAGCTGAAGGAGAGTTCAACAAAACGTACGCATGCGGAAGCTTCGTGAAGGAAACCCATAAGTACTGCCGTCTCCAAAGAAGGCTGAAAATGGAATTACGAATGGAACTGAAAAAAAAAAATGAAACGCATTATTTCTGAAAACAGTTCTCTACAATTATTAATAGTAATAATAATAATAATAATAATAATAATAATAATAATAATAATAATAATAATAATTTTAAGTGATAATAATAAGTGATCTACAATAATTAAGTTAACATAGCGATTCATATTAAACTGGGCTTGAACGTAATCGACTAACGCCCCCAAGCGTGCCGGCTAGGGAGGGTGCAAGGCGAGGCGAGGCGAGGTGAGGTGAGGCCAAGGCTGCTGTTGCGCGTAGGGCCCCCTGGGGCTGAACGTGTCCGCCGGGGAGCTGCTGGGGCGCACCCACGAGGAGCTGGTGCTCCTGCTCATCAAACTGAGGCGGCAGAGCGCGGGGGTGTGCAAGGCGATGGAAAATTGCCACATGGAAATTGAGGCCCAGGTTGGTGGCGCGCGCTCCGTTGGGTGGCGGGGGCTCCCGAGGCAGCTTGCTCGTGGTGATGGTGGATGAGTGGACATTTGAGGCGAAATGGTGTACTAAACTAACGTTTTATTTTGTTGTTGTAATGGCTTCTTACAAACGCTCTGGATGTTTCTGATTTCATCTTTTATACCTTATGTATTTTTCACAGAAGCAATGGTGTTCATTAACAGCAACAATTAGTGAGATTTAATATTATAACTGTAGTATTAATTATTAATGTATATTTAGTGCTTTTAGCTGGTGTTGGAGACTCACTTGAGAGGGCTTCCTTATGGCAATAATATTGCTTTTATGCTTCTATTGGGTATATAAAAAGGAGACTTGTCTTTTTCATATTTTTAAAATTAAGTTTTATTAACTACAATGTAATATTTCTTTCTAATTAACAATCCTAATAATTTGAAGTCATGACACTTTGATAGAACTAAAAAATTTAATATTCATATATAAAATATCAAATTTCCCTTATTTAAGATTCTTTATGTACACAATAAGATAGCAACCTGATTCAAGAAGTATAATCTGATACACAAAGAACAGCATCACATGAGGATTCTAGATATCTGTTTTTCTAGACAGCAGACTATTTTCTCCTTTGACACAAAAATGCCAAATGATGAAATTTATACTTTCCAACTTTCTATTCCTTACATCAGATTCTTTTTTAATCTTTCCTCTGATTCTTTAATTTTCTGATATCTTTGTTTTGCATTTTTGGTGTAAGTGAACGTAACATGTGTGGTGTTTTTCTTAAGAATCAGCAATCTGTAAGATTGTGTACATTTAATATATTTCAAAAGATGTCTGCCTTTCAACTAACATATTCTTAAGTCAGTTATTATGTGACCCTAAAGCACTAAACTGTATACTGTGCAATATAATTAAAAGTATCACTTGTTTTTCCTAGGCACGATTAGCTGATTTGGAAACTCCAAAACGACTTGAGCATCTAAGAAAGCTTGAAGAACTAAAGAAACATCTGTTGGACCTTGAGAAGCAAGTAAGTATGTTTTGTTCAAACAGATATCTGAATTTTGGTAAGTTTCCACCTTCTTCTTAGAAGTAATGAATCATGTTTCTGAGAATTACATTTACATACAATTAGATCCTAACATGGAGAACCTAGATTAAGTGAGCAGTTTACTCAGTTTGGTACCTCTGAACTAATATTTACTAATCATGATCAGAAATATAATTAATAATAATAATAATTATTATTATTATTATTATTATTATTATTATTATTATTATTATTATCATCTGTATCTATTTATCTACCTTGGAAGCAAACTACACAATGTCCAATTTTTGCATTTTTCTTGTTTGGACATAATGCTACTATGTGCTTTCAGCTCTTTGTCATGTTATAGAGCATAATATCCGATAACTCATTATTAACCTATTATTAACCCATATACAAAAAAGAGCAGAAAGCATTTAGTAGCATTATGTCCAAACATAAAAAATTCAAAAATCGGATATAATATAGTTTTCTTTCGAGGTACTGATGTAAATAAAAAGGAATGTGTGTATGTGTTTCATGTTCGTGCGTTTGTATGTCACACATAGACTCAAATACCACTTGACTGATTTTGCTGAAATAGAATTTCTCTAGTGTAAATCTAATAGAATGTTTGTAGTGTAAAACGAGATTAATAATCACATGACCAGTAGTGTGTGATGTTTAATACACTGCAATAGCAAAGCATGGCCAGGATCACCAATTATAATAATAAAAATATATTTTGAGTCAGTTGTACATAGATTATTCTGTGAAATCTTAAGACACTTTACACTTGAAGGATACAAACACTATAGTCACTTAAATTATTAAAGCAATAAGAATAGTCAACTATTTTATATTTCATTAAGAAACATTAATATTATTTCAGTTTTTTCTGTGTATTTTTAATTTAATGCACCAGGGTTAGGAGGATCCTATACGCCTGGGTCTCTATTTTGCTTATGAAGATGTTTGCCACTGATTACAATCCTTGTTTCAGCTGAAGACCATGAATCAGCTTAGGCTTGAATCAGTTCAAGGCTTCTGTCAATAACTGTTTTGTGTTCTTTGTGTTACAGTATGAAAAAGGGAAGCCATTGGTAAATTTGGTAGACAATATGGTAAAACTTGGCTCACTGTATCGTGGCTCTGCTGGGCAGCTGCAAACAGGTCTGGCACCTCATGACCCCATCAGTATGCGGGAGCGCTTGGAGTTCAACCAGAAGTTGCAGGAGCAGAGGCTTTTGGCTGATGAACGGCGTGATTGGGAGCGAATGAATCCAGCAGATCACACTCAGCTCCAGGTGTGTAAATAACTCTTATTTTATTTTATTTTCAATGGATAACTTTGCTGTAAAGAACTGAGACATTACTATAATCAATTTTCTCAAATTACTTAAAGAACCTTCAAACTTTGGGATAATTATTGCAATGGCCAGCGTTCTGGCTCTCCCAAGTCCAAATTAAATTTCTTTATGATTGAATTGAGGTTTAAGTGGTTTGGGTGGTGATATGCCTGACCTAACTCTCAAAGGGAGCCCCACATACCTTGGAGGTTCATCTGCCAAAGGAGTCCCAACTATTGAGTGGGACAGAGGGGGGGGGGAGGTCCCTCCTACTTTGGGCTCTCTTCAAAGAACCTTCTTTATCATATTATCAAGTACTGGCTCCAAATAGCCTTCCATTGCATCTGCTAGAGGTTACACATTTCTCCTGCCTCTATTGTTACTCCAATGTTATTCACTTCATTATCTAATCAGTATGACTTTTAATGGGCTATGGGCTGGACTACAGATGAATGCATGCTAGTAAATAAAGAATATTCGTATCTATCAGAGATCTTCTTTCCTCTTTTAGGCCAAAGTTCAAGAACTGTATCGCTTAGACAGGTTGCTTCAAGAAGAATCAGGCACCCTGCAAAGTTTGCAGCAAAATAAAGTGAGTTGTATAGAATTGTTTATTACGATAAGATAGCTGAAGTTTTATTGTCTACTTGCGGTTACTTATTTTTATATTAATAAGGTATTGAGGTACATAATAAAGTAATTCTAATTTCACTAACAATTGGAAGCAGGACGAATCTGCTATATTGTTGAATCATGATGATTGTAGGAACTACCAAGACTAAATGTGAATAATGATAATTTTTCCTTCCAGGAACTCTTAGAGAAAGCTTTGGGAGGAGTGCGTCACAAATTAGAAGTTGCACGTGCTAACCCTGCAGAAGCAGAACGGTACCGCAAACAGCAGAAACTTCTTGAAAGAGAGCTCAGTAAAGTTCGCATGTTGTTGGCTCATAATTCAAAGGTATAGCATCCACAATCCATTATTGTTTCTGTAGAAACATGATGCTTCTGGACAGCATTTTGATTCTACATATTCAGAACCCAGGCATTAATTAGATTCTGTATAATAAGTTCTTGTGTTGATAAATAAGTGAATAAACTAAATGAAAATAAAAAGAAATAACTGAACTTCTAAAACTATTTAGGATATAAATATGTTAGCACAGGGGGCTTGATTTTCAGGTTCCATTCATAACCATAAAACCATTCATAAATTGCTAGGTATTGAAAAGTTTGAGTAGAAGAATTTGTATGTAGAAAATTATTGTGAGTTTTCATACTAACAGTTATTTTCTAATGAAATTATTCCTTCAAGTGATAATCTTCGATATTGGGAAGTTGATTAGTATCTTTCTATATTGTCAGTGCTTATGTTTTATCCAAAATTTGAAACTTTTTCAGAACTGTTTTAACCAGTGCACAACCAATCACTTTAAGTTAAATTCAAAGTATTTCATTCTTGATTTTCGCTATCTTATGAACTATCATAATGACATGTTTACCACTACAACTAAACAATTTTCCAGCCTATTTTTTACTTAAGTAAAAGATGATGAATTTTGAGATGTGCTTTTTTGTGTATCAGTGATAAATATTAAGAGCTCAGCGGTTAGGTTTGGTTCCAATCTTACTTACATAGGTGGCTGAAGATTCATGAGAAAGGTTAGGGAAGAGGTTAATATTTAAATGAAGTCTCCATTCTCTACTTAGATGGAGGGTTGGGGGCTAACTAAAAATATGTAATTTTAATTGCTGTATATTGTGTTTTGTTTCATTTCTTTATTGTTTTACCATTTTTGTTGCCTTTTTTTTCTTGTGTAACAATAAATTTTTCTGAAAAATTAGAAAAAAAATTTCAAAAAATTATCCTCTACTCTCAGAAACTGGAAGAAACTGTGGCAGAAAATGCACGTCTGGAACAAGAATTGGTAATTTTGAGGCAAAAGCTGCAAGCATCACGACGAGGATCTCAACCGCTGCAACGAGCACCAGCTTTGTTTACACAGGATGGAACACCAGTGAACACCACAGCTGCTTTAGAGGCAGAACTGAGGCGAGTGCAGCAGCTTGTGGGAGACCTGCAGCGCCAGAGGCAGGAGTTGAGCATGCAGGTGCGCCACCTCACTGAGAAGTCCCACAGTTTGGTGCAGCAGATACGTCCAGGGCCTACAGGAGTAGCAGGTACATGTTTTTTATTGTTCTTTTGTTGTTGTTTTTTTTGGTAACTGATATAAAAATTAATTGGAAGGCTCTGATAGTGTGTTGGAGTTGGGAGCTCCACTACAACGGTTGTATATGTAATTACCTTCTCTGAAGTGCTGCCAACTCTGTCACACTACAACTCAAAACAGATATGATAGAACTCCAGTGATCTGAATTAAACAGGGATCAGATCAATTCATATATGATTACAAAATTCAGAGGATTGAATAAAACTGAGAAATTGGATAACAGAGATATCAGACTGAGAAAAATGTTACTTTAATTCATTACATTATACTTAACAAACAGCAGCTGTAGTAAATTGTAAATATTGAGTGATTTGCATACAAAACAAAATTAATTTATGTAAGAAGATTCATAGCTGTGACATATATTAAAATAATAAATGCACAAAACAATATGCAGTGCCAATTTGGCAAATTGGAAATTGTGCTTCAGTTACGTGTCGTTCTCCTGTAAAAAGATTATTGTTAATCTAAGAAACAAAAAACCTACCTGGTCTAAAAGATGTTTATAGATGTTTATCTATGATGGTGTGCTCGAGTTTGATTATTCCACTCTAAGCATTTGATTATGCAGGTTTGATTATTGCACTTTTTTGCATTATAAGCTTTATTAAAGTGCATGCTTTATTGGATTCTTTAATTCTCTTAGACCAAAGAAAAATTATTTTCTGTTACAAAAACAGGGACCTTACCTTATCAAATGTTAACATCTCATTACATTGTGGCTAAAACTTAAATATTAATATTCCATGTTCTGTTTTTAAATTAATCGAAAAGAGATACCTATTAAATTCTTTAATTTCAATATTTATGGTATTATGTTGCATCTTTGACAGCAAAAAGTAAAATTGGGCATAGGTGACCATTTCAAGAAAAATGAAGGAAACCTGGCAAATACAGGGCAATCACCCTAATTGGAAAAATACAGCAAAATCTGTCTAAGCTGGAATCGATCGGGACACAGAAACGTTCTGGTTTGGAAAGATTTCCATTTTATGCAAGGTTGTCCATTTTATGACACTAGTGATATTCATATTTCTGCCCTAAAAGTAGTAAATTACACAAATTTATTATAATTATCAAAATACACTAACATATTTATGGGAGAAATCACCAATAAATGAATATTAAAACCCTTCATTGACATTTCCTCAGTTGAAAAATAAACACCTTGCTGACTGTATTCAAACAACTTGCTGACTCTTTCAATGCACAATGCATCACAACCCAGTACTATGACTTTCTGATACCATCACATAGCCTTGAATAGTGTGTATCTGGTCGATGGGCTATGATTTTCAACGCGGGGCAGCAAGATGTGTGAATAGAAGTCATGCCCATACAACTTTCCAAGCTCAGAGAGTCGGGAGAGAAGGAATTTCCATATGATCTATGCCTTGAGAAACATGCAACCCCGGGGTCCAATTCTACACTGACAGCTGAAATCCCTCTCCTTCAATGTCCTGCTTTCACAACTACATCACATGTCACAGGGATATAGAATTGAAAATTAGCTTGCGGATGTAATCATTTCATTATGAAGATCATGCATCTGTCTGCCAATTGCATTAAATTCATAGGAATTCCATTTTATAAAGATTTTTTTCCCCTGCATGACATGAAAAAACGTTCCATTTCCACTTTAGGAAGGTTGTGTTTTATGCTGTGCAAATTGCCATTTTACTTCATGGGCCAGAGAAATTTTCTGATTAATGCAGATTTCCAGCTTTTACAGGTTCTGGTTTACACAGATTTTACTGTAACTATGCAAGGAAGTCATTTGTTTTGTCAAAATATATGCTTGAGATGTAAACTTGTATTTGAAAAGAATTAATTTGTAAATAAATTAGTCTTTTTTATTATTAACTAACAGGGTAGGATATTTCCAACTTAAAAATTACCCAAATATGTGTAATAAAATATGTCTTATGATATTAAACATGGAAAAATATGACCTTGAGCACACTTACCATATTTACTCTATTGTAAGCTGACATTTTTTATGCCTTTTTGTAGTTCAAAAATTGACCCCGGCTTTGAATTACTATTATTGTGTTGCTGTAATGTAGCTGACACCAGATATCCGTAAAGATCTCAGGCTAGTCTATGGCAAGTGAGCGCTTGGATACACGATGCCTGGAAGAGAGATGCCTAGAGAAGTCGTCACAAGGGCTTTTAAAAAGTGTTCAATCTCAAATACCCTTGACGGCAGAAAAGATGACATCTTTTTTTCATGGACAAAAGTGACAAAGAGTCAAGTGAGGAATCTGAGTCATCCAATAATGGCATCTGAGTAAATGATCTCTAAAATGTATAGAAATCAGTGGTCTGAGTGCATTAAGCTTCAAATGTACTTCTTATGTTTAAATAAATAAATTTCCTTTTTTTTTTTTCGTTAGTTCGTTCATTATTTATTGGGGTTGGCTTACAATCAGTGTCGGCTTACAATCGAGTAAATATTATACTTATAATGAATATGTTCTTTATTAATTTTTAGGAGTGTTAATTAAAAAGAATAACAACTTCTAAAAGTTTGCTATTATTGCTGTTGTTCATCTGCTCAGCATTGCTTGACTTCAGCACTTTCTTAACACTTCACTTAACGTGCTTCTTTCTATGAGAAATATGGTACTTTTTTGGGACATGCAGCTTTGATGTATGGGTGGGAAAGGGCACAGTTTTGCCTCCTGCTTCATTCTCTTTCCTCTGTGCTGAGATTGAGTATTCATTGTGGGCGGAGGGTGATGCAATGTGCTGTCACAGGGGCTGGGGCCATTCCAGGGCGCAAGAGGCACCACAGCACATGGCTGGAGACAGACCTCGACTCCATGGTGACCCTGGACCATGGGCTGGAGTCACCAGCGAGTCCTCAGCGACAGACATCACCGCCTGGAACCAAAGCTACCACCTCTGATTCGCGCTCACCGCTTTATGTTAACACTGATGCAAATTGTAAGAGGGAAGGTATGCCAATGAACAAGAAAAGTGATTTTTCATCACAAGAAACAATTAATAAGGTCTCAAAGCTGACAGAAAGAAATTTAAATTTTTGGTTTAATCTGTTTTTGGGATCCAAGGTTTGATTTACTTTTTGATTAATTTTTGTGGGTTCATGACAAATTCAACTTAATGTGTTTGTGTATCATCACTCAAGTTAAAATTGAAGATAAGAACTTGAATATCAGTGGAAACCCAGAGTACAGTGCATCTGTGAATTTCTACTTTAAAATCTAATGTGATCTCTGTTTTGTTATTGCAGTAACAGAACCAACATACGAGAGTACAGGTGATGGAGGCGATGGAAATCCACCCCCATTGCCTGCTCCTCCAGAAATGCCTCCAGAGTATCCACCCCCTCCTCCTCCACCTCCGCCTCCATCAGAGGAAGCCATGATGAATGGCAGTATTTCATCAGGTCCACAATATTGTTCTCAAATGGATATAAGCGAAGCAGATGATCGAATGAAGAGATTTTATGGTAAGAAAAACACAATATATGAATCATCCATGTTGTTACCACAGTTTGATATACTGTAATACAACCTCTCACTACATTAGATGTTTCAAAAACTGATAATATTTAATTTTGGCATGTCTAGATGAACATAGTATGCAATGAAACATTTTTTAAATTATTAAGTAGTTGGTTAGGAATTGAATTTTGTGAAAGTAGAAATGAAAAAGAGAGAAGAAACATATGTTTTATTCTCAATTGCCTGTTCTTCTGGGGAGTAATTGTTAATGTAGGTTGTTTGAACATCACCTTTCTCACACGCATTACTCATACATTACAACTAAATTTCTATATGCTTTGCTATCTTATGCACAATTCTAAACCCAATCCACTCTACTTGATCTTACTACACCATATTTTCAAATGCCTATGTATTCAGATATTTATGTTATAATCTACAGTAATTATAATACACACACACACACACACACACACACACACACACACACACACACACTTGTTACTCTCTTTTATTCACAGCAAATTTACATGATGTATTCTTCAGAAAAAATATGTACATCTAATGATAAGTCATCCCCTATTTTAAAATACCATGATTGCTGTCCTCAAGTAAAATAAGAATAAAATGATATTTGTTTAAGACAATTTATCAATAATTATAATTTATTTTATAGTACAAATTTATCAAATGCTTTAGGAATAATTCCACGAGAGAAGCAACAAGAGATCAAAACAGTACGAATTGTAAAACGTGAGTCAGAACGTCGCCAAAGAGATAGAGATCGAAGTGGAAATATCGGAATACCAATCACAAATGGCACAGGTAGTCCAGGGAAACGCATCATTCTGCCTGATGATACAGATAGTATTTCGACCCAGCATTTGGAGGTAATTATTATAATTAAATATGTTTTAAATGCATGTGTTGCACTTGTGCATAATGTAATGCTGTGTGTCTAACTGCCTATCTACTATTACATGTAAATCTGTTGGGATAAAATCCACATGTATTATGAACATTTCATTGATCATTTCTTGTGGAGTGCTGTAAACACAGATCATTGTCAGCACAATACCTCTCACTCTCCTAATGAAAAGAAATTTATAATTGTGGTTCTCAAGCTTCATGAATCCAGGATCTGGAAAATTATACATTAATGTAATGACTGCCTACGTTTTGACTTAAGAATATCTATTGAGTTACTACATCAAACAAACACGTGAATTACTGTAATAACTAATTAGAACATATTTATCTTAGTACATAAATATATTGCCTATAATGTAACAACTTGAAAAATATTAAAATACCTTTTAATCAGTCTTAGACTACAAAAGCCATGTCATTTTGTAGACAATATTTTCTTTGGTTAAAAAAAATTTCAGCGATTTTATTGGTTACAGTCATTAATATCTTACTCCTGAGAAAATTTTCCCTTGTTGAAATTTATTTATAAAAAATATATAAGGGTTTCTAATAAACTCTTGGAGAATGTGTTACTGTCCAGAAAAGGAGAGTAGCTTACAAACTGATGCAAAAAGTTTACCAACTGAGGCCCCCAAAGTCACTCTTGCAAAGTCCCTACAGACCCCTAATAAAGGAGAGGTTCCTCCTTGAAAATATTTTGAAGGTATCCTATGGTACAATTCTGTAACAAGTTACATGTCAATTAAATTTAATTTAGATTATTACTTATTATGACTGCATTTCTATGAAAGATAATTTTTAAGAAATTAAAGAGAATTGTACTAGAGGGACAGTGGTTGAGTGGGAATTCAGAGTACCTCTACCTTGTCAGACCTCTACGTCTGGCCAGGGCTTGTATTTTGAAAATATATTTGTAAAATTACTGTGTATAAGCTACATAATTTAGATCTGCCAATAGTTCAAATCAAATATATGAGCAACATGCACTGTTTGTATTTCACATGATGCATTAATTCTATACAATTCTACCTCTTCGAGTTTATTATTAAAAGCTTTTAAAATTCATTATTTGAATAGAGGCCAGTGAATGAGAATCTTGATGGTCTGAGAAGGAATATGATTTCTTTGCAGGATAAATGGTTAAATCTGATCAATAACCCAATGTGTATCCATGTAAATTAAAATTAAAACCTCTGATTTCACATTTGGTGATCATTAGAAGACCCTTTTCAAACTTCTGTGCAGTGGCATCTGAGACCAGACGTCTCTTCTAATGAGGCCACTAATCCAGAAAAGTACATTTCTAAGACTTAGAATCAGACCGTGAAGCTGAGAAACACTGATTTAGTTTGTTACTCATTTCCACTTCAGCATCTACAGATCGCAAGCTTTCAATAGCACATTTCATTAACACTTCGGCTTACATCAAGATGTCAGTCACCATTTTCAAGCTTTCTCAAGCACTTTCATTATGTGCAGTTGCAATTAAAAATCTTGCAGCCTACACCTTTACGAGATTACTCATTTTTATAAAGTAAAAGTACATTAAGGTAGATTTCATTAGTTTCTGGCCTCACCAACTGCTATTTGTGGAAAAAAAATTGTCACTTTTCAACTTAATCACCATCTACTTCAATGCCCTTCTCACATGTGTAACACTTCTATGCATTTGAAATATTGCCTTTGAAACTCTGAAATTTTGTTTGAAAAATGGTTTAAAACTGCTTCTTTCTCCTCACTATTATCTGAAACTTTTTTCCCCAAAGGCTTTTCTTCAGTTTTGAGAAGACATAGTAATTTCTGGGTGTCAAATCTGGACCATAGGGCAGAAGGTCCAACACCTTGAAGCCACAGAGCTTGATCATTCTTACTATATTGTTTTCGTTTATTTTTAGTACATTTGTGGCTCATTCCTCACAAACCAATTGTAAACCCTCGGTTTTACCAGTTGTAAATACCTGGTGAACCCCTCATTGTAACTCCCCCCCCCCTCCATCTTGTTAGGTCTGTGTAAGACTATGATTTGTAAACTCATTCCTATCCCGTATTGATAAACTAATACATCTTTTAATGGTGATTCAATGTGTAAATAGGCTTGCCCGTGATTACAAGAGGAAACTCAAACATCAAGAAATGTATAACATGTTCTCAATTATTTTTCTTCTCAGTAGATTTACATGTAAAAATATTTTATTTTGTACACCTCCACATTTTTATAGTTCTGAGAAACCTCAGTGAATAAGCCCATGCTAAGATGTCTTTAGACCAGCAATGTAAACAGTGTATATATTACATGGAGCAAGATATCTGCAATTAAAAGATAAGAAATAAATAGGAAGAGATCAATAATCATTTAGTCATAAATGAGCCACCAAAAAGCAATTTCTGTTAAACAAACTCTTATGTTGTTTTTTAATAGTCTCAGTAAATGAGTAAATAAATATACTAAGTGACAGATGTTCAGCTGCATTGTTACACTAAATTTGTCTTCTTATCACTTATGCAGATTACTTCTAAGAGAGCTAAAATTCATAATTTATATTACCATAAGTTTTGAGATTTATCTATGAGAGAAAATCCAAGAAATTTAAATTTGACTAAATGTAAATAAAGATTATTTTTAGCGAAATAATAATTTTAGGCCTGTGAAGTAATAATGCATGCACTATTCCTGATGTTTCAATGTATACTCCTTAGCAACAACATCATCTACTCCAGCAACAGCAACAATTGCAACAGCGTCAACAGCAACATATGCAACAACAAATTCAACAGCAACAGCAGTTGCATTCTCCTAAACATTCAGTACAACAATTGGCGCAACAGCAACAACAACTGCAACAACAGCAAATACAACTACAACAATATCAACAGCAAAAAGCTACCCTGTCTTCTCAAGAACAACTTTCTCAGCAAACACAACTTGGTCGTGTATTGGAGGAAGACCTCAATGAAGCCTATCAATTATATGGTGATCCTGGTGATATGGAAGATGATCCCATATTGATGCAGTTTCAGCGATCAATGTCTTTACCCAGAGGATTTGGAAAAAGAGAGAGACTAGTCTACCATCAACAAAGTGCTATACCACCTCCTCCACCAGTTCGAGTTCCATCACCACGAAGTGACAGTGTGACTGCTCTGAGGAATTTAATGATGAACAGGCATCGGGTGAGGGTAAGTTCGGGAAATAATAAAATAAGGAAAGGTGTTTATTTCATTCTAAACATATGTATTCAAAAAACTTATTTGTTAGGTAGATTATTTTGTGTTTCTGATGGGATTTGTAAAGTAATAAGTAATAGAAGAATTTTCATTAGATGAATAAACAAGGATATAATACTTGTATAAAACTTCTGTTGTCTTAGCTGGAATATTTAATTATATAAAAACAAAGACAATATTTGGAAAAAGTAATTTTTGTCATTGCCTTTCCATAATAATTCTTGGTGCCTCTTGGTGGTTGAGTTGTTTTTTACGCAAATTTTTAACTTACTTGTTGAAACATTTGAAATAATTTCAAAGTACAGAGGTAAATAATTCTGAGGATGATATAATTTTGCCTAGCAAGTTCTTCTGTTTAATTAATGCATTTTATTTGTTATATTTGAGTTACATGTTAGAAAAGTATTGTTTTTTCTTATAAAAATATTGCAAAGGAGTTATTCATACTTTAAAGTTGAGATATCAACTTTTTCTGATTGTCTAATACCATCCATCTGCATGATGTTTTAAGAAGTACGGATGTTAGTTTATTTCCTTTACAAGTTTCATACGCACTGTCAAAAACTGTATTACATGTACCACTGCTTATATGAAGATTTAGAATATTTTTTACTGAATTTATTAATGTTTTTGTTCCACTGCCTGAGCTTAAATTGCATGTTTGTGAATTAACTGCATGATTGTTTATGTAATCATTTTGTGATTCTTGTTTCATTTAGTTTTCATCCCTCATTATTTTAATTTCCTTTTTACCCATGGCATGCTTCACAGTTTGAGACCTGTAGTGCCAGAAGCAGTAGCACTGACAGTTCAAATAGCCAGGCAACCAGTCCTAGCAGTAACCGCCCTCTCTCAGCACATGAACAGCTGTTTGGACAAGCGCAGTATTGCATGACTAGTCCGGGCAGCTCGGATGCCTCTCCACAACTTTCCCCGGTCTTCAAGAGTGAGGCCGCCAGGGCGATTGTTATGGAAATGTCATCTCTGAGGGAGACGAGCGATCACCCTAGGAAACGTGCTGTACCTCGAGAGAAACGGAGGCATCATACAGTGTCTAGCAGTCGACCATTGCTTGACATGGAAGCTAACATTACTAGAATGGTACAATTTGTTTAGAACAATAGTAATCTCATAGCTTGTCAATGTAATCGATTAAAAGTAAATGTGAGGTCATGGCCCTTCTTGGATGTTCCTTTTAATAGAATTTATCTCTTGCATGTTTGTGTTACCAATTGAGAAATGTTGCTTTTTATACTACATTGGCCTTTTTTTCCTTTTGTACAAAGATTTTTAATTTTGGTTTTAATAATTATTTCCTAGTAAATATACTATCATACAATATTATACATTAGGTGCCCATGTGAGAATTTGAAGTAAGTGTTAATTTTAAAGAATTAAAAAGAAAATAATTATAAGTGTGTCAATCATTGAATGTCAAAAGAGATATTAAAAGGAGAATACTTACATAGAGAGAAATTTTCAAATAATATTGTTCGTTATTAAACCTACAAAAATTACAACTGTTTTGTATTGGCAAATCTCTCCAAAAAATGGGCACTTCATGCATAATACAACCATGATAATATTTTTTTCACTGTAATTCAGTGTTTTCTTTTATATGTTAAATTGTCCCAAATCATATTGTAATTTAATGTACCAAAATATTTCTTTCTGCTACCGGAAACAGTTGCAGTTTGCGGTAAGCTCATAAAAAGTATCAATTTTGCGCTTTTTTGTCATCTTATTTTTGGAATTTGAACAAAGATTTTCAACAAAATATATGAAATAATTATGAGATTAAATATTGATTTTATGTAATTTCTGATCTCTACAAACCAAAGCCATGAATTGCCTTCAGCCATGAATTGCCATAAAGCGATTCCTTGTGTGCTTAGTTGACAATTAAATATTTGACTTTCAAAGAAATTATACTGGAAATTTGATATCAAGTGGCAACATTTTTTTAAATGATTAATTATTGTACTCTTGTCAACGTTTTTTCTCCCATCAACAGGGTTCTGCAAGATCACGAGATGATTTGGATATGGAAAGAGCACTTCGTCCTCGTCTTAATGCTCCTGATGTAGTGAGATCCACAATGAGCCATAAAGACTTTAAATATAATGAAGACACTATTGACAGTATATTGGGGACCCCTAGCAAAATAGTAATTCCGGAACGATACATTCCTGAGCAGGTATGGCTTTTGTTACAATGTTCAGCTTCAACCACAATTTTAGACAGAATCTTTAATTCAAACAATTCTTCTAGAAATACTATATTTATGACATTCATTGAACTAGAATGATAATAAATAATGAATAACTGACAAAATACATTAATTTGGATTTAAAAAATGCACACATTGTCTTGTACATTAGAATCAAATATGTAGATTTTAAAATATTTTATTTCGGAATCTTATGACTCGCACAATTCTAAAAATATGAGAAATTTTATCCATTGTGTAAAATTTCCAATAAATGACAATTTCATTTAAATTTGATTATTCACACTGTGAAAAGTATGAAATTTATATTGATAGTAATTAATAGGACACCATATTATTTTTAAAATTACTTACATTATGCAATTGAAAATTGTTGTTGATACAGGGTAATGAATTATTACAACATTTGTGTCGTAATAACTCTTAATACAACATTGATCTCAGTTTTGTGAAGTTTGATTTAAGACAAAGATAATAATAATAATGATATAAATAAGTATATAACTGTCATTTAATATAAATTAAATTTAAAAACAGTTTTTTATAAGTATACAATGGAACACACACAGCTGGAAAATATGTGTGAAGTCTTTTTGAGTTCTGTTTCCACATTGGACAGTTGTTGTATAATACAAAAAACTAAAATGTTTTTTACCCTTGAAGTCGTAGATCTAAAATATTTTTTAAGCTGATGTCAAGTTTTTAGTCAATTGAGAGTCTGCATGAGGCACTTTTTACTGTAATTACTCAAGTGTTACGTTCTGCAAAATTGGGTTAAGAGCAAAGTTATTCATTTTATTAATAAATTAAATTTGAACAGGCACCAGAATTGTCAGCTGAAGAACAACTGCACCGCAGCAAGAAGGCAGATGCAATACGAAAAATGTTATCAGAGACTACATTGACAAGTTCTGATGGAAAAGGTAAATTTTCTTATTTCAAGTAGCACTAGATGTTTTTTTCTTTATTTGTGATTGAAAAACTTTTATTGCTATTAAATTATAATAGGCAGGGAAGAACATATAACTAATATCAGAAAATATAAAATATCAAAAAGAGATTTATTAAGATTTTCTAATTTTCCTGACAATCTACCTTTAAAATATATTGAATCATGCAACAACATTACTAATATTATTATTAATATTAACAATTATAATAGTTATTCAAATTACAAATATTAATAATTACAACATTATTTATATTATTTAATATTGCTTAACACAATCTCTTCCTTGAGTTTTTTAAATATATATAATTTTTATCAATGTTTCACTTCAAAATAATATCATCAGATTTTTAGGCTCTTTCCCTAGCCTTGTCCAATTCCATCATAAAATCATCTGCCCCTCAAGTGTATGTTCATTTCACTCTTTCTGATGAATTGAATAAAATGTTGGGGGTATTCCTTTAGTATACAAAAAGTGCTTCTAAACAGGCACACAACAAGGAGAAGGTGGGTAAGGGGCCATCCAGAAATTATGTAATGCAAATTTGGAGTATTTTGAATGCCTCCACTCCTCCTTGTAATGGGCCCATAACACACGATTGGACTTACACAAAATAATTATATAATGTTTACGACACCCTCCCCACCTCCTTATAAATGCAAGACATGAAAATAAATTATAGCTCCGTAAAAAAATTGTATTTATTTTACTTGTGTTATGTATTAAAATTTATGGTAATTAAAATCAGAATTAGTTGTTGGTGCTGACTGCACTAAACAATAAGATTGGAGGCAAATTTTGAGTGACAGAAGGATATACAGGCGAGAAAATTTCTGATCACAAACTGTGCACACGCCACTGTTATGGATGGCACATGGGCGAGAATCTACTACACCAATTTAATTGTATTCTATAAAATACTAGGGATCAGTTTTGAATACTTTCTTCTTAATCCTACAGATTCAATACAAAATTGATGAAAAAATATTTCCAGTTATTGTAACAACTTCTAATAACTTTAACTTATATATATATATATATATATATATATATATATATATTTTTTACAACTTAATTAGATAATATTTTAGTTTAGGACCCAGAAAAGGAAGTAATTCAACAAATGTTATAAATATAAAAAAATACAAATGTTAGGTAACACTAAATGAAAACCCCCCTGCCCCTATGTAATAATGCATAATGCTGCCTCAAACCCCCTGCCCTTTCTTTTGCATTATATAATTTAGGGATGATCCCTACAGTACCTGCCAAAATAAAAAAATAAGACTAGGTGCTAAATGTGTTGTTCATTGTCTTTGGGCAGATGCAAATGTCAAGTTGAATTCTTTTACTTTAAAGTCAAAGGACTATTGTTAATAAATTATTTCAAAGTCTGGCACTTCTTTTTGTGATAAAGAAATCATCAAAATATCATAACCAAATTTGTTAAATGTTAGTAAAACAGTTATAGTCAATTTATTTACAAATATTCTTATTTTAAATGTTCACTTGATCAGCTGGGCTGGAAAACATTTTCTGCTTTTGTCACTGTTTGTAAAGCATAATGAAAAAATAATTGTTTAATTGTCGATATCAAGAAATTTATTCAATTTCATTTTCATATTGATAATGCATTTATTAAGTTTATTTCCTTAAATTATTTTAATCTGTTTTTTATGTTTTGGGTCTAATGTCCTTCTGTTTTAATAAAATGCATTCAAGATCAAATTACAGGTTTTTCTTACTGCTTTTGTCAGAATTTCTTGAAAAAATATCATTGAATTGTACTTTTTTTAAAGGTCTTCTGGTATTTTCTTCAAAGCAACTTGCAATTTTTTTCTTTTCTCTTTTTCTTTCTTTCTTTTCTTTTTTTCTTTTCTTTCTTTCTTTCTTTCTTTCTTTCTTTCTTTCTTTCTTTCTTTCTTTCTTTCTTTCTTTCTTTCCTTCTTTCTTTCTTTCTTTCTTTCTTTCTTTCTTTCTTTCCTTCTTTCTTTCTTTCTTTCTTTCTTTCTCTCTTTCTTTGCTCTAGTGTATTGCACTTCTAAGATCTTTACTTGTTCTTTATTTTCCTTTCTAAGAACCGGAATTTAATTTTTCTTAAAATGTCAATAACTTTCTCCCTTAAGATTTATTGTTTTCAAGAGATCAAAAATTGACCCTCAATAGTTTCAACTGTATTCAGTGTAATTTATCATATTTATTTCCTTAGAGCCAGAACCGGAAGAACAAACTTCAACACTGAAGAAAAAGCTTGCTGCTGAAAAGAAGCAGCGAGAGCATATTCTCCAGTTAAATCAAATTTTGGCTAAGCAGGTCATGGAGAAGAGTAAAATTGTGGCAGGTCAGTTATAAAATATAGCAGGGCTTCTTAAACTAAGGGGTAAATCAATAAAAGAAAGGGAAAAAAAAAGATGTAATAAAATTAAGCCTTCAACATAAATACATTTTAATGAAATAAGAACATGTCCTTCAATTCTGTGATAAATTATATTCAATTGTTAATTAACCTTTAGTACAACAAAGTTCAAGAGTTAAATTGAAATGTGTACCTATTATAAAAATAAATTTAAAATATTAACAGGAATAATCAATAAACAGGATAAATTAGTTGAAATTGAGATTTTTTTTAATTTGCCAATAAACGTTATAGTATTATGAAGGTAAAATTATGCACGTGGATATCTTAAAGGAAGTCACAGGTGAAAGAAGTTTAAGGAACTCTGAAATATAGTATTGCATGATGCTGAGTTTTGTGTTCCCTTGCATAGAGGCACTAACATGCATGTCTTTCCAGCGGCACTTAATATAAAGTATTTATCTTTCATTTATGAAAGCACAAGTGAAATAATGTTTAATATGTCTTAAAAAGTCGTGATAGTGCACATGAAGAAATTAATCAGGATTAATGGAAAATGATGAATTAAAGTTTTGTGTTGTTTCTATCATTTTAAGTAGTACCGTACTTGAGTATTGTCAATGCAAACAATATACAACAAAGATGAAGATAAGTATTTTCTCTTAGATATTTCACAAAGGACTTTGTATGAATTGATTGTCCAAGAAATTTTTGTATTTTTTGTAAAGTTTCCTTGTAGTTAAGAGCAGTCTATCCTAATTATCTTTAACGATAAGGAAACTTAACATAAAATATAAACATTTCATAAGCTGATGTGATTTTCATTGGAAAACTTAGTGTGTTACACTTAAATTGAAAAACAAAGAATTTTCAAAGTAATCAAATCTAAATTTCAGTCTGCAATTGACCTTTCTAATGCAGACTTCCCTACTTGATGATAAACAATGAAAAATAATTACTTCTGCTTTATGAAAATTACAAACTATTAAAGGTATTAATTAGTCTGCAAATATTCTCTTCCCATTTTATCTCTTTCAATTTCCTGGAAAAGTTTAACTAAAAATGGTCCATTGTCAGTCAATAAAAGTCATTGTCAGTCTCCTTCAACCATCGATATGCTATTTCTTTAGGAATCATTCAAACACTTTGTTTCCTTTAATGGTAGGGGGAGTGAGTAGAGAGGGGGATTGATGAAAAATGAAACTTTTCATAATATAATGTGTTTGTAGATACAAAATATTAAGTTACAGATTTTATTGATATACTGAAAAGTTATTAGTTGCATCAAAGCTCTTTAAAAAATGTAAATATTTTAAACCTAGTTTTGAATGACATCATACTTTCAAAATAATGTTGATAATTAATTTATTTTAGTGACCCAAGGGTCTGGAGAGATTATTTTAACTAAGGATGTGTCTCTTGGGTTAGACATTTGTTTCAACACTCATTTGCTAATGAATATAAGAGGTCATAAGGTTAGAATGTAAAAGATTTGTTTGAGATAGAAGTTCTAATTAGTGGAGTAATCACGAGCAGGGTGGTGGGAAAGATTTTCTGAATTTCCATCAGAGATTGGGTCTCAGGGATCCTGAACAGCAAACAGTACTTGTTTGCTGTTCAAACATATTATTTAAACTTTTATGATTTTTTATTGTTTTATGATTTGTTGTTTCTTTTCTTTTCAAATTATTTTCATTTAATTTTTTCATGTGTACTACACGAGTCCAAATTCACATGTGATTAAAGAATGTTTATTGCCAATGCTGCTTATTCTTTGTGAATGTTTGAATATCAGTTTCAATATGTGATAATACTACTTATTTAAAATGAGTAATTACATAACCTCAAAAAATCTTGCAGCATTTTATGAATTTTCAAAAATTAAACAAGTTAGGAGTAACAAATTTACTGTTAAAATAATTCATATTTACAATGTAACTTACATTTACACAGTTAACTTAAAGGCATTGGTTCAGCAAAAAGTCTGAAAACTTGAACTGAAATAAATAGAAGATTTAATCATTCACAGAATTATTGAAATAAAATAGTAGCTACACTTTTTTTTTTTTTTTTGAACAGGAAGTAGCTTCTTTGAATAATTTATTTATTTACTGCAAACAATTGATTTTTGCAAAGAATATTGGTATCCTATCCATAACATATACAAAGAGTTTGTCCATTTTCAATAGTTGAGGGTATATCAATTACATATATTAAGAAGAGAAAAAGGCCTATAATTGAATAATAATTTTATTTAATTTATGATCTTTGCAAGTCAAGTATAGTTAATTAAAAAAATTGTATGTGCACAAAAGTCCAACTTACTCCTATTTTAAAAATTTAATTATTTTAAAAAGCATTACCTATTTGTGGTGGTATTTTCAGTATTGAAACATACAGGACATATTTATACTGTCCTTAGCAATTGCAGGGTATTTTGCTCTGGATTGATTTTGACATTTATGAGTGCTGGTGGTTAAACACTTTTTTCTCCTGCATGAACTTTTTTTGCATTGTAATATTGTTTTACTTTCAGTTTTGTAGTATAGCTGTTGTAATATGTAGTGGATTGTTGTGATCTTAGGTTCCACCTCCTCAGTGCATCCGCAAGAATGATTAAAGTCCATTTGTAGCTGGTTTATCCCAAGTCAGGTTGGTTCCTTTTATAACCTGCTTTTATTTTTAGTACAGGAATCTCCAAACTGCTCTTTATAAATTAAATTCAGTCAAGAAAAGATTATCACATAAATGGCAAGTTGGTCTTCCTTTTTTCTTTTCTCTATCAAAATAATTAATGTTTAATTCCTTAAACCAATGGAAGGAATTTATACTTCCCAGAGTGTGCATAAACCCACAGGCTTTAAAAAGTCGTGGTTGGGTTACTTAAACATCACAAGTTCCTTACAAATTATTTAATTGAAAAAAGTTTTTAGTCCTTTCTAATAAACTCACGTTATGTTATTAATATCAAACTGAGTTGCTGAATACTTTCTATTATATTTTATAGTTTTCGTATATTGGAGAAATACAAAAAGAACAAAAAAGAGTTTTGATGTAATAGTTGTTTTGTGATTAACATTTAGTATGTGTTAAAATTGATTTCATCACCTGTATATTCAGGAACTCTATGTTGTTTGTTTCCTGTATTTTTTTTTTAAAGATTCTATACTACTTTGTCTTTTGAAATGTTTGGAGATTCCATTTTTAGATAGTTAAAAATACATTGATGATTATGAAATTCAAATGTTCAAAATTCATAAATCAAGTGACTCAAATATAAAATGAAAGCTTTGAAAGAAATTATACATGTTTTGTTTGATATGTAGTTTGCTTTATTGTTTGAAAATGAATTGTTATGTTGCACTACTCTACAATTAATGCATTTCTTAGATTGGATGTTGGATGTTGAATGTTTAATATTGGATGTCAGTGTTTCTTAAATTGCAGCATGGCAAAATTTACATTTTGAAAAATGTAGCCTCAAAATTGAGTTGGTCCTTGAATCGATGTTGAGTTTATATATATTCTGACTAATGAGGCCCTTTGAGTCAAATAAGTAATGTTTTGTGACCAGAAAACTATTGTAGGATATAGTGAGCACTACCTCACCAAAATTCCGCTGAAAAAATACCTACCATTAAATAATATTTAGTCCTAAGTTTCTAAAAAGTAGCAAAAAATGCCTAAAAGCTGGGTGTTTATGGGGTTTGTGGTACCCTAAACTCCTTTTAAATTCTGTTTCTTTGGTGCAGATATTGTTCTTACATTGAAAACTAACATTTTTTTTTTTTTCACTAAGCCATTAAAATGATAATGCTGGAAATTTGCTTGATGTGTTGAACATCAGCATGTTTATGGCACCCGACAAAACTTCATTCATAGGTTGACTGTTCTATTTGGTGGTTTCTGTGGTTTTTCTGATCACTTCCAGGTGAATTCCAGAGCAGCACCATTTACAAACAGGTCATGAACTGTGTACTATTTTCTCTTCTCATTCCCTTTCCTTTCCATCCATCGTTCTCAATCCACACTGGGATGCTGTGTGTGTATGTATGTGAGTATATCCTTTACCTTTATCCTTATAACTGCATAAGTCAGTTGAAGAAGCAACATTTGAAATGGGTATCTGTGGCTTCATGGAGAATTTTGAAAGGTGTCCTGGTCTTACATATAAAATATTTTATTTCTGTAAGTGTGTTAAATTCCTGATAAATATTTGTATGAAATGCATAAATGCATTTGAAAATTTGTAGTGATAAATCTATTTGATGATTTATAGTGAGTATATGTATGGATGGGCATGATAGTCTATCCATATATTGTTACCATATCTGTATTTGACTCAATATTATTACCATATTGTGTGGAATATATGTATCATTTGAAAACGTGTAGGTTGTTACTTAGTTGCTGAAGTTAATATTGTCTTGAAGTATTACATATATACCAAAAATTGTAAAATATTTGCCCATTTTTTATGTACTTGATTCTTTTGATTATTTAAACTTTCCATTTGAAACCACCAATAGAAACTGGCTGTAAAGCATAATTTCTGGTCAGTTCATGAGGATGTAACTTTCCATTGGAAATGATGTTACATGAGATTGTATCTGCACATTTGTAATTTGTGAGTAATTTTGCTTTTCCAAAACATAATACATTGGTTGCCCTTGAAAACATTTTTCAGTTGTTGTTGTTGTTCAGTGAGTTGAAGAACATAATTTTATCTCAGATACAAACTTTACCAAGTGCAATATCATATGTATGAATGTCTCACAATAAATGTTACAAACTTCTAGGGCATCTATGTAGGTCAAAAATGAACCTTTTGCAAATGAACATATAGTGGAGAATTTTGGATAGTGAAGTTATAAAAAAATTTTTACATATGGCATTTACTCCTTGTTGGTAGGCAACCCTATATGCACAGATGTTTGGCAGGTATATGAAATCTTTTTGACTATGTTAAAATATGATCTGCTGAACATCTGTGTGTAAGGAGTTGCTAAAAATCAGGTGCAAATGCTACTAGTATAAATGTGTATAACTTCACTATACAGAATTTCCCACTACAAGTTCATTGGCAAAAAGTAATAAGTTTTGACACCTCTGTGTATGCTCTAGAAGATTGTAACATTTATTCTGTGACATTGTAATTGTGAGTCTGCAACTGACACTTTCATGACTAGGAGGTTCAAAGTCTGAGTAGCAACAGAGCAGATTTTTGTCACCAACGTAGATGAGTCAAAACTGACTACTGCCCAGATAAGAAATTTAAAAGTCCTCTGATGAGTTGTTACCATGATTTCTTGTGATCCTATCCAGGTTGATGCTGGAATAGTACCTTAGGCCACTGATCACTTGTTGACCTTTCATTCCCTACCATGTCCTCAGTCCCAGACCTTTCATTCCCTACAATGTCCTCAGTCCCATTCTTAAAATCAGGAAATGGACAGAACTCCCTTTTGACTTACGGCCAATTCTGCTTGATTTAAAAGTCTCCCAAAGATCTCAAAGATCTGTGATACAATAATAGCTGCTAGGCTATATAGAACAATGTGAAAACATAAAGAAGGAATGAAAGTGGGAAAAAAAAAAAGTTTTAAAAAATTGTGAACTTTGCCATGCTATGCAATGGAAGTGTGCTAGCATGAACGGTTAGACCTTGTATCTGATAAATTGTGGGCAGTTAAATGCTTAATAGGAAAATAACAAACATAAAGCATTCAAATTGATTTTGTGTCTTTTTTATTGAATATTACAAACAAATCAATTACATTTTGAGGTTTTTAGATTCATATTATCAGTTCTTAATTTGTATAAATTTTCATTGGAATTTTTCTTGTTTAAAAAAGTGTTTTTTGATGAAAAGGCACTAAATTAATTTGTGATTTTTATTGAGAGATCGTTAAATTAGCCAGCCTTGTTCATTAGTAGCTTTTATGTACCTGTTTTAGTGTTTTTTCTTTACACTAAACTTTCATTCCCAAATAAAAAATTAATATCTTCATATTTTTGTTTTCCAGTTAAAGCATTGGCCACTTTACCATTAAAAGCTGAAGCAAGTTTTGATGAAGATGATCTGTCATCACCTATTCAACCACTTCCTTTGTTTCAACAAAGAGAAAATTATTTCTCTTAGTGATGTTTCAAAATAAAATGGAAAAAATTTATTCCATTGTATACTGACAAGATAATTACATGCTCTGCATACTATGGATGCACAAAACTAATACAGCAGGAGAAAAGTGTTGGTGCTCTGATATATGTACTGTCATTAATGACAATTTGCTAGCAAGTGCAATCAAGAGGCTGAAGATTTCATGGAAAAACAATTTTAAAACACATGATTAATTGCCTTCCACTTTATTGCCAATTGTGCAATAGTGAAAATTGACTTTAGGAATATCTGTTCCAAGAGATTTGCCGGCATTAACTTGTAAATATATGGTAAACTTACCATTAATAGATGTAGATAGTTGATCAAATGGTAAAGACAAACTTTGCAGTATGCACAAAATCATACAACAATAATAATTTTAATAGTAATAATAATATTCATATAATAATGGCTATTGGGGATGACAGATCCCAGTGATAATATCTTCCTTTAGGCCTATGTATTCATCTACATAATAATATTGCGCTTCTGAAAAATAATTGTGATTACTATAAATGATTTTTATATGTTCAGTTTTCTATAGTATTCAGATTTTTATCTGGTGCCAATGAATACTTGACACCAATGCTGGCTTTATTTGTTCAATCAGTATATAGTATAGGTACAGTATTTTTATATCATAGATTTAAATGTTTTGTTTTATGTTTAAAAGTGCTACTCAACAAAGAAGTGTCCCTGACGAGAGAAGTGCAAACACACACAAACTGGAGAATGACAAAAAGAACAGTGTAATAGGAAAACCCTATTTAAAGCAGTGAACAGTCTCCTTGAAGACGGCTCAGAGATCTGCGTACAAGTGATGAGCTCGAAGCAGCAATACATTAAAAAATGTAATGTAAATGGTATGCAGGCAACTACTGCTCAACTTAAGTGTTGCTCATTAAAGCAATGATAGATTATTTGGCATGTAAACATTGGTGACTTGAGAAATATTCTTACTCAGTCAGAACAGCACTACAAGTGCTCCAGTTTTGTTGCATCTCTTGTTCCTAGCTTCTTCAGCTTTTACATAACAATGTAATTCACTGTTCATCCAGGGACTTGCAATTCCTTCTTGAGATGTACATCATTACCTTGTTAATCACTGCATATATTTTATTGCTGTGATTTTTTAAATGTTTTTATTGTTAGAATAGAAGTATGTGTAGTTTATTCAAGAATTCTATAAAATTATGGACTGTGCCAAGTCGCTCTTACACTTTACATAGGGTCTTTATGTTTTAAAAAGTATTTCACATTCTATTTATCAAGCTACTTCTGTGTTACATCTGCTTCAGGATATTTCAGATAATTTACATCATATCATATGTTAAAAATAAGATTTATCTTATTGTTTTTAAACTGCATGTTTGTATAAAATTTCATTTTAAGTAATTAAATAAACATTATTTCCCATTAAATTAACCTTATTTATCATAGTTTGAAGATACTGGATTACGAAAATTTTCTCTTTCCTAAACACAGCTCAAAATAAGATAAGATACATTTTGAACATTACGTACATTACAATACATACATTTTAAAAACTACTGTAAGCATTTCTTCAAACATTGCTGTTAACAGTTTATTCTCCTAATTGCTCTCTGATATTGAAATCCATTGTATTACATTAAGGGTAACTGAAACTTCTTAGAGTAATTTTATGTAGGATTTAATCATATACTCATGAGCAATAACAGAATTTTCCAAGTTCTGTCTTGTAGTTGGAAAGGAGAAGGACAGAAAAGTACAATCATAGTCATAGAATACAAATAGTTGTGGTTTGAAGTAAAATATCATCACATTTCTCTTATACATACAGAATTCACCAATTTCACAAATGTTTTCTTATCTTCCTTTCTTAATTAGATATGGACTTCTGTTTCTTCATGGTTCTAAGCATGTTATGTGGATAAAACATTTTGATTTGAATGTAGATTTACATTTACAAGAATCTTAATACTAATTTTGAATTTGATATATTGAGTATTGACAATGATTCTAAAGTTCTAAAAATGAAGATTTTCTTTTACCAAACAAACAATATTTAAAAAAAAAAAAGATTGGTTATTGTTGAATGGAAATACTGAAAAAATAAAGACCTTGTGTAAATGACAACTTCCTTTGACAAATTAGTTGCCCTTGCTAATTGCATTTTCTTCTTTTTAGCCACAATGTTTTGTCCTAATGTTTTCTCAAAATATTAAACTGCTCCTGGATGAAAGCAGTTGAAACTTTTACATTCATATAAATTATCCTACATTTTTTAGATTGTATTGTATCATAATAAATACCTCACAAAGCTCAAAGGAGAAAAGAATGATGATTTTTTTACCACAAAAGGCAGGTGTTTGAAACTCAGAAACTATGGAGAATATATTTTAGTTATTCACAATATCATCATATAACACAGACTAGCATACTTGAAAATGAAAGTATTTGCTTATTGAGTTCAAGATATTTATGACCATCATAAAATAATGAATTTGTAAAAATAATAAATATTTTGGATATGGATGCTTTTAAAGAATAATAAGCATAAATGTGATAAAGAAATCACAAAAGAAAGAAAAAAAGGAAAAGAAAAGAACTATTCTTTCTCATGGCAGAAATGAATGTTTGGAATTTGTACAATAAGAATAAGTATTAAATTATATTTCCATAAAATTCAGACTTTTCAGACACACTGCAACATTGCCAAATAATATGGTCTTGAAAACACCAAATTTCAGAGATCCCTTTGAATGAATTGTGGCCTAATTTCTGCACAGTAGCCTAATTTCTCTATCAATGATTTTTTTTTAGATCAACAATTGCAAAGGTTAAATGTTTCCTTGTTTCTTGCTTGTGTCTTAAGTACATATTAATATTCTGAAATGAAAACGGGGGTTAAAAAATTAACAGGGTTATGATATGAATTGCTGTAGGATGTCTTAATGGATAATGAGATGTAATGATGTCTTGACAATTTTAGGTAAAAGATAGTTACAACCCTGAAAAAAAAAGTTGGAGAAATAAAATATATTTTTGTACTAAGCTACATTTGCTAGATGTATAAAATGTAAAATACCTTATACAGAAATACAGTGTGTGCTATGACATAATCGTCCATGAAGTAAATATATAAGCAGTTTTAGATGATATAATAACCTGTTATGTTTTTATAAAACACTGTATTTTCAAGTTGTAGAGAATGTGAGGTTTCAGTTCAATTTTCAAAAGTGTTCAAATAATACACTGGAATTGTTAATGGGTAGTTTTAAGTGTGTGATTGCTAGACCTGTTCACCAAAAGGTACAGCCCAGAACTAACTTTTACTCAGAATATAACAGAATATTTATACGTGATATAATGTTTACTTTTAACAGTTACTTTGGTTGTATGTGAAATATAATATACTATTGTTGTGCATTATAAACAATTTGTAATATTCCTTTTGAATATAAACTTGGTGAAAATGCATACAACCCATTTTGTTTTATAAATAAGATTTATTAATTTAATACTATATATAAAGGAAGTAGAATATTATGTGTATATACATTATTATAAATAATATCATAAACAATTAAATAATTGTATAATTGGGCAACAACAGGTCTTATTGAAATATCCTTATATAGGTATTGGATTAAAATGGTGCCATGCTGGAAATACCTAATTGAAATGTATACCTCTTGTATATAAATATATATATTATATATATATTTCAGTTTATTTGCTCACAAGCAAAATGTTAAAGAAGTATAAACAATTCATTGAATAGTTAAGTAGTAAATTCCTCATAGATTTTCAATATACATAAGGAGAATAATGAAGAATATTATTAAAACTAAAAGACTAACAAACATATGTTAACTGCATCATTAGAAGAGTGAATTGATGACTTGAATGCGCATCTCTACAAGTTTCAACCTGAAGTCTATTGAGATCCAATCTTTCTGAGCAAAATTACTTCTGACAAAGATCTTTCATTTAATTTCTATCTATAGATCTTAGAATAAACTGTCTGTTGATTATAATGGAAAAGTAACACAGAGGAAATGCTTCAATTACCAAATAGAGAAAGTATTAATAAAATATTTTCTTTATAAATGAATTGGTTAGGACAAATTACTTGCAAAAGAACAATTACATTTGTTTTTTAATTTTTGGTTTATTAATACTCAACTCTTTACCCTGTGTGAGGTATTGTGATATGAATTATCACAATATTTTAGGAATTGGAAATTTCTTGAAATATTGTTTCTTGAAGCTTCAAAACGATTTTTCTCATCTTTCCCTCAATACTGACAGTGAATAGTGATCTAAAGTGTAAATTATGGTCTTATTTCAGCATTTCACTAAAAGCACAATTTCAATGCATTATTAGAACAAAAGAAATAATGTTTCTATCAAAATATTTTATATTTGAAATTATTTCAGGAAAGCTAAATAATTAATATTTTATGTTACCAGACATTGGAAGTTAATTCTAGCTTTAATCAGAAGGAACTATTACTTAAGAAAGACCTTTATTGGTTCTGGTTTTGTGTAGCAAGGTTTTGTTCTGAAGGAAATCAGGTTTCAATTGAAACATGTGAATGGATGCATACACAAACCACATGTACAGTTTGTTCCTAGGGAATACATTCTTGGTGTGAATGATGAGCTATGAAAGTTTGTTTAGTGAAAGTATTGAAAAAGATTGTTAGACTTTATCATTGTTCTAAAAAATTTCAACAATTATACGTGCAGAAAGGAAATTGATTAGAAAGTATTGCAGTTTAATGTGATGTATTATAATTTAGAATGAGCAAATGAGTAATTATGTCAATTATCTGTTATATAAAATTATATTGAGTACATGTTTTTTATTTTATTTTTCATAGAAGTTTTATTAAAAACTTCTTTTTACCCTTTATACCTTACAATTGTTTATGAAAATGAAGTGTTACGTGTAACCCTTGAGGATTCAGATGTTCATTATTAATATTTCTACATGAATGGCATCCTGTATGAATTGTCACTTATTTTTTGATATAGAACTCCATGAGCAAACCACAATGGTTTTAATAAGAAGACGGAACTTGTACAATTTACTCGTTATGAAGATAAGTGAGAATTTTGTTATGTTCAGGGAGTAGGATGGTGTGAATTTCTGAAAGCCAACCTGTTCCTGATAAGTAAATGGTAACAGAAAACGAAAAAAAACAAGAAAAAATGGATTGTCTATTTCATAGCAATGTCCTAGTGGAAATGATATTTTGAAGACAGCCTTTCATGTAATTTTTATTAACTGTTTAAAACACTCAATTCGATTTTTTGTTGTGCTGTGTCACCTCCTAGACAGACTCCTCAAAGGTTAACAATTCTATTAGTTGAAAGGTATTGCCAGAAGAAGAATCAATTTCAGTATTTCTATGGTCATTTCAGAGAATGACATTCAATTTCATTTCTTGTGTATTCATGACAATTTATTTCTAGATGTGTTTAATCTATTAGAAAGACAAAATAATGAAACGTATTTGTGAGGTTCTCTAGATACAAAAGTATATGTTGTTTAGATATTTTTGCAATGAAACTATTGACATAATGTACAAACATTTTTGATCAAGTTCAATTACCGAAGGCAAAAAAGTTCATCTTTACTCAAAACAATAATAAAAGTGTGTGCTTAGTCCTCATTACAAATGGAAGAATCATACAGTAAAACATGTGTAATCTAAAGTATTAAACAGCAAGACAGTGTAGTTCAAAGTATCAATACCTGAGAGACAATTTACAACACCTCTGGGCAGATTGGAGCTGTTACTTCCATCATAGTCAGGTTTATAAAACTACTTTTCTAATTTAATACAAAAACAATTCAATGATATATATGTTGAATAACATTATATTAATTACAACTCAAATCATACTTTTACCTTATACCTACACATTTGAAGTTAAATATGAAGATTCGCTTTGTTTTACTGATACAAGTTTTTGAAGATATACAGCGCGTTCAGTCAGAGAAAGTCTCAGGCTTGATTCCATTGTAGCTATTTCAATGCAATTTTTTGGTTTTGTATAAGAGCTAAAAAAAAGCAATTTTAAACAGTACTTGTGTGTTGGTAAATAATAATAGGATTTATAGAGTGAATTTGTAAAGTTTGAAAACAAGTGGGCAAAAATTATTTGAAATTCTTATCTTGAGGTTATGTTTACATGTTATTTATTAAAACAGTAAGTACAAGGATCACAAAAAAATGAGCATGTGGACTAGGGTCTATGGATTAAACATACAGCAAAATGCACCTATATACTTTGCAATCAATATATAAAGACCACACATTAAAATGGACTAATTTCAAACTGAAAGTAAACATTTAAATGAAAAATAAATAACATTTGCATTCTTCGTCTTGAAGTGCCATCTCCATTACTGAAGATTGGCGACCACTTCCTCAAACTTTTCTGTCTTGTTTTAAATGTAACAACTCGGATGTATTCGAAATACCAGTCCACTTGCGGTGGTAGCTAACCAGATCTTCTTCCTGCCAACTCCCCGTCTACCATGAACTTTCCCCATCATTGTCAATCGCAAGAGTTCATATTTTGGGTTTCTAAGTAAATGACCAAGATACAGTGTTTTTCTAAATTTAATCGTTTTTAATATTTCTCAGCATTTCTATCTAGTATGTAGTCATTACACACTTTGTCAGTCCAGGGAATTCTCAACATGTTGATCATCCTCATATCGAATGCGTCCAGTCTATTGATTGATGCTATTTTCAGTGTCCATGTTTCGGTGCCATAAAAGGGACCTGTTGCCACATAAAACATTTTGCCACTCTCCATCTGAGGGTAAAACTAAAGTCTCTGCTACAAAGACAATTGGTCATCTGGGTCATTGGAGCATGGAGCCCCCACCACGTTAAGATGATAATCCCCAGGGGAAACCTTTTCTTTAGTTAGATAAATTTGACACTGCTACAATCAGTAACTTAATCTGAATAACAATGATGATGATGATGATGATAGTAATAATAATAATAATAATAATGATAATGATAATAATAATAATAATTTATTGCTTATAGGACTTACAGAAAGTATCAAGCTAAGTCTATTTAGAAATTATTTAATACTACAATATGTTAGTTACATTATTTAACAACATTCACTTACAGTGATAATTTTATATGTGCACATTACCTTGACAAATAATATGTTAAAATATATAAAATTAATTAATATTAATAATTAAATTAATGGAAGTTATAACAGGAACTAAATTTAGTTATATAACTTACAGTAATAATTAAAATAATTTATTTGATAAACTACATGATTAATAAAGCTTGAAGGTGGTCATAATAAACATTAAAATAATTTACATTTTTGAACTACACAAAAGTCTCATTACCAAATTAAAAATAATATTAACACTACATTACATTAAGATTACATTTAAAATAAATTAATTCATTACATTAGCAGATTATGATAAAATAGCAATTACTAACTTACAATTAGAGTGAGTAATCCTACTGTGATTGATTAATTAACTCAAATACTTTAAATAATGTGAATTCTTAGGTGTTAATTAACTACATTAAACTACGTTAAACACTACATTACATTAAGATTACATTTAAAATAAATTAATTCATTACATTAGCAGATTATGATAAAATAGCAATTACTAACTTACAATTAGAGTGAGTAATCCTACTGTGATTGATTAATTAACTCAAATACTTTAAATAATGTGAATACTTAGGTGTTAATAATAATTGTAAGTGCTTACAATATCTCAACATAAAATTACATTTTTTACTGCATTACTAAATAGTACATTGCCTTATTGAACTGAAAGGTTGGTACAGAGGGGTCACTCTTGTAGCAGTACAGAGAAGTTAATGCAATGCAGATATCTTATATGGACACACGCTAATAAGGTAATGTTTAAGCAATGTTTTGAAGTATATATTAGCTGATTTCATGGTAACTGGGAGTTTATTAAAACTCTGTGCATTAATGTTTTGCTTACAAGAAATATTAAAATAATAAAGCATATTAATCTGAAGATTTTTCTGGGATTCCATATTTCATGGATTATTGTTTCAGAGAAAATATTACTTCAAATCTGTCTGTAGATAACACGGAGTCAGAAACCAGAGCTTTCATTACCTTCAGGGCTACTACATTCAGAGTAATTAAGGATTAAGACAAGTGAACTTTTAAGAAATCAAATAAAATGAATGATATATTGATTTTGCATTTTATTGAAAATAAAATTAGCCATTAAAATACAGTTACAGGTTGATGAAAATGAACTGTTTTTTGAAACTGCCATTTTTTCTTTTCTTAAAGATGTTGCTTCATCAATGAAGCAAAATCAAGCACCCATTGGAATATTTTAAGATCTTTTGAAAGCTTTTGACATTATTTACCATAACATCTTGCTATCAAAATTACCTTCTTCTGGAATTCGTGGTATTGCTCTAGATTGGATAATCTTGTTGGATAACCTTAAACATTGATCTCAAAGAGTAGAAATACCATACTGACATGAAAGGACATTACTTATCTTTCCAATTCTTTACCAATTGAATATGGGGTCCCACAAGGCTCGATCTTAGGTCCTATCTACTTTCTGTAATATGTAAACAATATGCCTTCGTCTATTAAAAACAGAAGAATGGTTTTGTTTGTCGATGACATGAATGTTCTTTGCAAAAAGAAACAATAAATAGTACGATGTTAGGAGTTTCAAATTGGTTTTGTAATAACAAATTAATAGTTAACGAAGGAAAAACAGTTTCAATGCTTTTTTGCTTTTCAAATCAGCAATCGCATGCTCCATTGAAAATGAACAATATACAATTAGCTGATTTCTAGGTCTCTTCTTTTCTGTCAAACCTGAAATGGAATGTCCATATAACAGAATTAAACAAAAAATTAAGTTCATTATGTTATGCGTTCAGAATTCTTTCAAATTCTGTCAGCCTTCATGCAGCTTGTTGCGTGTATTTTTAAAGTGTACATTCCTGCCTGAGATATGGCATAACATTCTGGGGAAACTCATGTAGTACTCTGACCTTTAGATTACAAAAGAAAATTATTCGAATAATGAACAAATGTCATCCGCGTGATCCCTGCAAGCCTCTCTTCATTGATATGCAATTTTGTAGCTCTGCTAAAGATATGCTCGTCTGGGTCGAATGCGGTGGTTTAATGTGTTGGACGGTTGTATTTCAGTAGTTCACCTGCCATTTTACAGAGACTTAAATTTAAAGAACATTTTCCCCCAGAATTATGTTTTTTAAGCATCATCATCATCATCATCATCATCATTATTATTATTATTATTATTATTATTATTATTATTATTATTTATTTGCTCGCGAATTGCCTAGCTAGAACCACGCGGACATACACCTGCACTTACCGAGGCCCAGTTACATTTATCCTGTATGTGACTTTTTTGGAGGGGGGATCAGCATTCTATACACCGAATCCAATTTTGTCACCCCAGGGTTGCACAAACACAAACAGCAATACACAAACTGAGTTATAAGGAGGAGGAGTATACTGAGGCTTGGAATCTTACCACTGCCTTGCTTATATATTTACGAATCTGTAATATTTATCAAAAGTGACTTACGTAATGGTGGAAACATATTTGATGCAATAATGATATTTATAATTACAACACACGTCATAAAAATCACATTCATCAAGTGTCAGTATCGACAGCTCAGTATCAGAAATCCACATACAATACATGTACATTACTTTACAATGCATTGCCAGATGACATTAAACAATTGAAGTTGGTTCACAAATTTAAGGTAAATGTAAAATCTTTTCTACTGCATAACTGTTTCTATACAATTAAAAACTATACTGATTATCAAAACGAAAAATAATGTTTATTTCAACAAAACAGTGAATTAGTTTACATTTGTATTGTATATTATTTTTAAAAAGACTTAATATGCTAATAACAAATAAAGTACTTCAGCTTCCGGGTCAATGACCCCCATTTCGATCAGGTTTTTGTCCAGTTTCCCTGATCCATTGAGCAAATGCTGAGATGACCCCTTGTTTTGCTTCTGGAAATGTTGCTTCACTATGCACACGTTTTGTTGAACTCTCCTTTTGCTTGTAATGGTAGGAGTAGAGGTAAGGGCAAGTTACTATTTTGATAGCAATTCAGAAAAATCATACTTGCAATTCGTTTAGCAATGCAAATAAGTTTTCTATAACTCAGAAACAAAAATGTCTATTTTTTTCAAATATTGCTAATCTCTCGGTATTCTTTTTTTTCCCTAGTTTATTTTAAACTTTTACATATTTTTCAACTATTTATAGTTAAAGTGATGCAAAGGGATTCTGGAACTCAAGAAAACATGCATAGGTGATCTTCTTCCCCATACGTCACAGGCAGTTTTTACTTTTTTTTTAATAAATAAATCTAATCTAGTCTTGTAATAAAATAAATTATTTTCATGAAAACTGTTAGTTGTATAGTTTTTGTCATTCATTGACAAGAGTGCAATGATAAATTATTGTTACATCATTAGAAAGTGACCCAATGGTATCATGATAGGGCAGACAGAGAGGTCATTCAAGCCATCATAGAAATGATCATAGGAAATAAACATTATCCAAAGGGCAGATTTTTTTCCCTTCTCAATGAGAAGTTAAAAATACATGGGAAGAGTTAAAATTATATTAAACAAGATACAAAACATATAATTTACTTCTTACATTATATTTTAATAATTGATAAGAAAATGTTTTGCTTTGAAATAATTGGTTCAAGAAATACAAAATTAGGTCATAATATCATAAGTGCTAAATATCATTTTTTATTTTCACATATCTCAGGTCGTGGAGGGAACAGCAAACCATAAAAATTAAACTTTCCCACTTTTTCTGAATAAATAATCTTCAAGAAGTCAATTATCTTGCTAGTGGTTATTTGCTTCATTAATGTTCACTATTGTGGAAATGAAACGGTACCGTACCTTGCGGCGCGCCGCCATTTGGGATGAAACGCGACAGGGTAGAAAGCATCAGTGACAAGCGCACCCTATCGCTTGACCTGAGAAATACGATGCTGTCAGTGGCCTTCGCCTTGCCAGTCTTCGTTCGACAGCTGCCTCGTGCGTTTCGGGTGAAAATGCTGAAAGTGTACAGCGATAGGTAGACACGGTTTCCGTGTACGTGAGAACTCTTTTCGTGTGGGCAGTGTGCAACTGATGGTGCTGGTACTACACCGAAAATAATCAAGATTTGCCAGATAAAAATGGTTTTATCATCTTTCAGACCGCTGCAGGAAACAGGTTTGTTGTCTCTGAAAAATCTTTCTGCTATATAAAACAATTTCTATACGATTGTAAACTTTACTGACCGTCAACAACGAACATAATTTTAATATCAAAAATGCATTAATTGCCATTAGTTTCGTTTAATTCTAAAATACTAAATGTCCCCGTGACAATTGTACTTCTTCTGGATCAATGATCCCAATCTGTCAGGCGTTTCGTCCACTTTACCATGGTCCATTAAGAGAATTGGTTTGCTTCTGGAACTAAGTACACTATGCGCATGGTTTGTTGACCCCCTTATACTTTTACTGCATTCTGCTTACGCAGTATTGAGAAAGCGACGATAAGACGGCGATTTTTCCTCAGAGAAACTCTTATTGAAAGGCTCTGGTAACAAAAACTAGGATAAATCTTGTTCCTATATATTGCAAATTACATCTTCTAACACGATGTGTAGTCAGAAACCAAGTTTCGTGGGTCCTTGGTACCGAAAAATTGATTAATGCTGAAACGTGTTATGGTCAATGCTACCGCCTAAATTGTTCAGCCGGTTTTCTCCAAAATTAATAATCCCTGATCAATCTGATCGAACTCAAGGCCCTGTGAGTTTGAAACAGATGTTTTGATTTTTTTGTATTCTTTACATGAAGCCTTCACCGAAAAAAAAACGAACAGTTGGAGTATACAAGATCCATGACACTGTAACAAGGAAACTTGTTACAGTATCATGGATCTGGTATACTTCAACGGTTTTTTCTTCGGTAATTCAGTTTTCTCAAAAATGGCTCCAAATTATTGGATTAAGCTTTGGCCTCGCATAGCGAGAAGATCTCTTAAAGAAATGGTACGGGTTTCATTTTCATTGAAATTCACGATTTTTTTAAAAATTGCAAAAGTTATTGTTTGGTGTCTTCCTACAATATTGAAGATAAAAATGTATTTCTTAATCGATTCTGTTTATCAAAAATAGATATTGAAGTAAGGTAATGTTTAATTTTTCGAAAATAGGAAGTTTTGTGTTTTTTTTGCGCGAAACTTTATTTAGCTAGGTCGATGTCAGCCGCTTTCTGAAGGAGAATTCCAGCGACCGGCTCCTCTGAGCAGTAGTTTCTCGTGGTTTCTCCGATCAGTATCAGGGAATGCTGGAGAACTACCCTAACAAATGGTTTAAGAACCGCACGCGATCCTTCCTTTCCCTTCCTAGTTTTATTCCCTTGCCTTAGACACACACATTTACATGCACTGCACTACTTCTACGTCGGGAGCTTAGAGCTTGTCCCCTGTGAGGTAGGAATGCAATGTCGATGACGAGGTTTTCAAAACATCGCATATTGATGATTTAAATACACACGCATTGCAGCCGATGTTTTTGCTCGACGTTTTCTTTGTGAACGAAAAATTCCAGTATTTACAGTTTTGTTTAAAGTATGTTGTAATGGCTTATGGTACTACTGTCAGTTTGTCTTCGAACTAAAGGAATGCTGTTTGTACTACTATTTCTTTCATTGAGCATACTATCTCCAACTCAAGATGACCTCGATCTCCTAGTTCTTCCTACCTCTCCCCTCGTCTTTCTCACGTCGATAGATGGCCAACGCAGGCGCCATGGGCGCAAGACCTTCCCCTTTGTTCCCCGTACCCTTCTCCGGCTAACTGGACACTGTCCCTGAGAGATTAGGAGTAGTTTGGTCCATTGTTATTATTTTCTGCATTATTGTCAGTTAAACCGTAATTCTAAATTAATCAGCACGGCCACTGTCAAATTAAATTTAATTGCGTACGAATTTATTTTGTGGTTACTAAACCAGCTTTAAAGTATATGTTCAACAACTTCGAATATTTTATTTCTTCGATCGCATTTTACCGGAGAAATGGCTTAGGGCATCAGCTGATCTGACTTCAGTGTATCAGATCGAGAGGTTCTAGGTTCGAGTACCGGCGGTGGCAGGATTTCGACATTAGCTACATAGCCAAGACAAATTCAGTCGCTGTCTGGAGGGGAATTCTAACGGCCTGCTGTTCTCATTGGTAATTTTTCGCGGTTTCTCGGATCAACAGTAGGCGAATGCCGAAGCACTACCCTAACAAACGGGCCACGGACCTTCTGCGATCATTCTTTCCTCTTCCTTGTCGTATCCTCACCCCTTATGTATACACCCTTACACTTACATGTACTGCACTAACACATATGCCGGGAGGCCGATAGGAAGCCTAGAGCTTGCCCCGGGCGTGGCGGTGCCCCGCTGGTGGGAGATGCCTGGTTGGTGGAAAACCCTAAGACAACGTCAGGTCGGGGCCAATCTCGCCATTCAGAGGGGGAATATCACTGCCTCCCCCCTTGTTAAAGCATGCACTACACTTACGGAACTAATGACCTCAGCAGTTGAAACGCCCGGAATCGATCAATCCATTGTATTTAGTCGATCTACTAACATACATGTTATGTTATCGATGTGGCATCGCTACTCTAGAAGCGGTGACTCATTGGGAGAGATACCCGGAAGAGAAAATCTCCATATTTAACATCCCAGGATATAAAGTTCACTACACTTGTGGGACCGATGACCATAGCAGTTGACGTGCCCGAAAACATCAATCTACACCCCGTTGTTATTAGGATGGGAGTGGAGAGACGATGCTTGAGAAAGAATCGTGCCCGGCCCGTGCTTTGAGGTATCCGCCTAAAATGGGTCGAAGGAGTCTGATCAAGAGAATTCAGCCTCTTGACTTCTCATCCAGGAAGTGGTGTCATTCAGTCTCGCCCACTGAGCTGGTGTCGAAGAATCCACCTCCATCGGGACTCGAGCTTACGACTTCCCGGTCTAGCAACTTCAGTTGCGCACTCGCAACTACATTCGTTTTCGTCTTTTGCTCGTCGTTGAATCTAAGTGAGAAACGGTTGTTATCGGGGTCTTCCCCACCAGGAAATTCCAGCAAAATCAGCCGCGTTTTATCTACTTCTTCCTTAAACACACGTATTAGTCGAGTGCATGTCTGCTTCTAGTCCAAGAACAGGCAGAAGACGTGACAGGAGTAGCTGGTCCTCGGGCCCTGGTGGCGAGTAGCCCCGACAGGACGTCATCTCTTCGCTTCAATTGCTGCTGACGTGTTGCGACGAGCCAAAGTTGCTGCTTCGGCGTAAACGACAGGGAAGGTCTGAAAAGTGAGTTCAGATAACATTTCTTGGCTGGGGAAAGGGTGCCAGGTGAAGCAATTGCCTTTTTACAATTGTCTTATATGATCTGAATTTTCTGTGTGTGTGAGTTGGGGGGGGGGGGGGTCTTGGTAAGGGAATGTCAAGTATTCCCTTTCCAAGACACAAAGTTGAATGTGGCGTCGCCGACGCTGTAAACTGTTTTAAAAGTATTTTCATATGTTGAAGCTTTTTTCGTACATCATTTCTTTCATGCTCAGTTTTGTTCAAATATGTATTACAGTATCTGGCATATGACTTACCAATGAATCGTAGTACCTGATAATGTTACACTCCCATTTAAAAATTCCCGACACCCTAAGGCCTTGTATGTATGAGATATGAACTGATTATTTTGCAATTCATATTATCGACTTAACAAAAACTAAAGGCATTTGTTTCGCAGAAAGAATCTAATCATGACGAATTCATAAAAGCACATGTTGCATAGCAATATTTTTGAGAAATGTACTTTCTACTAACGTCTGCTTTTGCGGAAGGTAGCCTTCACGGCGCCGGCACTCTTACGAGGAGGGCAGAGGCCATCTTTTCCAAAAGCGAGTTGCAAAGGCTGTTACAGGAAATACTGCACGTTTAATTTAAAATCACGTGTCAGAAAGTATAATTTTATACTCAAAATATTAACAAAATACGAAAATTTGATACATCATTGTATTCCTCTTATGATCTATTGCAAGTGAGAAAAATATACGGTTGCATTAAAAAAAATCAAAGATTAAATATTTCGAAAACTAAAATATTTCAGTCAATATCTTTACAGCATATTACTTACCCCATTATTCCGCTTTGTTGAGTGAAAACTGCATTTCATGATATCGTAAGCCGTTTAGAAGTTATGAGGGTGATCCATTGTTGGTGGAACTTCCTGAATGCACTAACATTTGTATGTAAAGTTATTTAATTTTGATAAGATTGTTTATTAATGAATAAGAGGTTGAAATATTTTCAAGCTGAAGTACCTTCGTTTACACTTATTGCGATGGCATATAATGGTGTATGCCATTCCTATGAATCAGGATTGTCTAACTGGCGGCCCGCGATGCCATTTATTGTGGCTCGCGAAAGATTAGTCAAAAGTGGGAAGTTTCCTTCGTCCATGTCGGGGGAGAATACGGTGCGCCTAACACGCGCCCTGCCGGGGTCAACACCTCCTTCAATGTAATAATAGGTTAAGTTTAAAGTTTAGGCTTTTTTCTAGTAAATTCAGAATCTGAAAATGATCCCGATGTTATTCACTGCGATGTGCATGACACGGCCTCATATCACGCCCGTTTCAGACGAATCCGGGCAAAGGGCCGAGCTCAACAGCGCAGGGAAGTGAGGCGTGGATCTCCCGCAATACGGCCCACGACCTTATTAAGGTTTCAGTTGTGGTCCTTGAGGCCTTGCAAGTTGGGCAATTCTGCTATAAATAGATCCAATTTGCGAAGCGCGAAGTGGCCACGTATGCGTAAAAACGCCAACTTTGCCTATACGTATTTGTGAATACAAATAAATAGTTATTATTGGAGGTATATAACTGTTACAAAAAGTCCGGTAAAACGAGGTGGTCTCTTGGTCATGAGGCTTCGCTAGAAGCGTCACGGACAATAATGGTGTATATTTCATTTTCGCTTAAGGCGTGAATGTTTTCACTTGTTTTTGTGGATTGGAACATTTCCAGACACTCAGGTATTACCTCTACACTCTAATACTTCCATTATATCTTACCTTGGCAGACGTGTGAAATCTGTGTGCATTATTGTGGAAGTCGCTCTTTTCATCTAGAAAAGAACAATGGTACAATTACCGAGATGGGTCTGAGAGCTACCTGGGACTGAAGGTCGGAGGACACGAGAGATGAGAGCTTTACTTCGAGAATTGTTGCCAGGGGAATTGTAGTTACCGAGGGGAGGTTCCGGTAGGACCATAGGCGCCGATAAATGGTTGAAGGGAAGAGGTGGGCCAAAACCGAAGAGATAGGGAAGAGGTAGCTCCGACTCGCAAAAAGGGAGAACTAACTAGAAATAGAAGGTCTGCACTTCTAGTACACGTTCAAAATAGAAAGCGGTAGCGGTAGCTATGGCGCAGTGTTCATAAAGCAGTGAGCCGGCTGGCCCTGACCGCAATCGGCCTACTTCCAACGCGGAAACCAAGAAACCTTTTCAGATAATGCACAGCGGAAGCACAAACGTATCGGAAGAGGTCTGATTAGCAAGTGCCTGTTGCAGTTCTAAATCTACGAATGAGCAATGAGAATGTTTTATAAAGGGGGTAGCAGGATAAGAATGGAGTGACGGCCCTCGGGGTCGCCGGGAAAACCACTGTATCAGACCGTCTCTAGGTGATGAAAAAACTTGATTGAGCGCATTTTCACGGTCATTTATGCACCATTATGAGTCATATTTATTAAAAAACTGATTTTTTCACATTTTGATTGAAAACATTTTTTAAAATAACATAAACTTAAATTCTCGTACTATAACGCGTTTCTATACGCGATTACGTAAATTCGATTTTTTTCAGAAGTTTTCAAAGGGATTATCATACTCAAAAGTCTTCTTTCTTATTAAAAAACACAAAAAAAATTACATTTTTTCGCACAAAAGAGGATGGTTTTCCTACTTTTTTTGAACCGTATAAATGACCCCAAATACGAAATTTAGAGAATTTAATTTTCTTTTTTTTGCGCCAAAAATCATCTTAATATCTTTTTCCGTTCAGCCGAAAATCGATTTTAAGTAAACCTGTCTTTATAGCACTTTTAAATATACAATGATTAACAACTAGAAATCTTGAATTTTTCACTCATATTTGTGTACTGTACTTCTAACATGAAAATGGATATGTAAAATATAAATTATATTAGTTTTATCTTATTTTTACGTATTTGTTTACATATTTTTAAAGTACATTTAAGTATACAATGATTAACAATTAGAAATCTTACATCATAACATTTTAACCTAATCGTCATCGCTATCATCGTTAATAATTGCAGGTACTTTGTCAACCTCAAACAATTTTGTAAGAATTTCCGCAGGCCGAATGATTCGTGATAAGTATCTCGCATAGCTTAAGAAATAAATTATCGTTGCTACATGTGAACAGCATCCAACGGTTCTTAATTCATTTTCACAATCACAGACATAACGTAGCACTCCCATATATCCGATTGAATTCGGTTTGTACTGAAGGTAACACTTATACACTTTACGGTTTATGTGTCTGGACCTAACTTCGAATTTTAATGTCGTCTTGTCTTCTACTAAATGATTGATACGAATCTCGCCATCTTCTGTATATAGTTCCGCCAAATATGACACTGCTTGCGACAGTTGATATGAGCCAGTAAAAAGAATTTTTAAATCTTTTTCTGTCATTTCTGGAAAATCTAATACGTCATTTGACGTTAGCTGTCCAAATGATTTCTTCTTTCGGTTCCAGTTGTGTTCTTCTACTTCTTTTGCGAGATAATTATCGATGTTCTTCATTGAAAGCATGTGTTGAGCTATTTCGTCTTGGATACCAGTGTCATAATTCAGACGTTTTCCAAAAAGATTTACTAATAAACTAGCGACTTTGCAATAAACTTTAGCTTTTGGTAGAAGCTTATTATCTAGTTGATTTTGTAGTAACTTGAACTTGGTTCCAATAATACCGTGAATCGCTTCAACAACCCATCTTAGTTTAGTAACAAAGCGACTTTCATTTGCCTCCGCCGTTGAAAGTTGTTTCCTCTGACCTTTTAAAGCTGGCATTAATACGATATACCCTTCCGATTCAAGGTATGTCTTTACGTCTCTAAAGCCTCTGTCAACTATGAAGACGTCACCCTCTTTCAGAAGAATTTTCAAGCCATTCGGGTCATTTAAAATCTCTTTCATTATTTCTGCATCATTAATTGTTCCAATATATTGCCCATAAGTGTCAATCACAAAATCATCAGTAGTGCATACCGTAAAAGGTTTACAGAGAGGGACCTTTTTTTGACCGGAATAAGACTTCCTTTGATAGTAATTGTTACTGCTTTTCTCGTGGCGGGGATACGTACCATCAGCAATGAGAATTAGACGATTTTGGTAACCATGCAGCTTTTCTACATAAGGCGATGTATGATTCGAAATCAAATCTTCTCGAGAACATGATTGAGCTCCAATGTAACGCGGCAATACATCCGTTCGAAATGACTAATACTGATTCACAGTAATTAGATATGTTTTGTTCGTACTTAGTATCGAAAATAGCTGCCATGATACTATTAGAAGAACCTGTTCTGAGCTTGAATAGAAAGAGACAAAGAGCTTCGCATACGCTACGATTTTGGGTGTCTCGCATGGACGTAAGCATATTTTTTAACAAGTTGATTTCTTCTGCAGTGTAACGAGTCAATGCTTTTATGCGTTCTTCTGATAATTTATTTTCTGCTAATTCACGAAGAATACTAGTATTACACTGCGTTGATAATTCATTCAGGAAAAGTTTAATCTGTTCTTTATCTATGAGGCAACTCTGAGAATAAACTTTCAATTTATCAATGTCGTCACGATATAAACGTTGATTAATCAGGTGATTCGCACAGCATCGATTGCCTTTAGGTATGAAAATCCGAGTTTTTATGAAAATCTGAATCCGAGCTTCCAAAGGGACATCGTTTAACGTACCAGGCCTTGCATAACAAACACAACAATAAGTGTGAGACGAAATAACTCGATTAAACGGCATATCAACATATTCAACTTCCTTGTTTTCTCTAATTCGGAAGGTATAATGTGGATCATTAAGCGACGAAGAAGAGTGGGACGAAGATTCTGACGTTATAGATAAATGTGACAATTGTGATGAGGGTCCTTCTTTTTCACATGATTCCGGTACATATTTGTGGAGCTGATTCTGCACATTCTTCAATTTGTGTACTAACTGTAGGGGTCTCAATTTGTGTACTAACTGTAGGTGTCTCATCCTTTCTTCTGTATTTCAAACAACATTTTTCACACAGTACATCGAATTCACTAATTGTTTTGTTACATAAATCAGTAAATTCCTTTGCTTCCGATGCGGATAAAACAACTTTTGTTCGATTCTCATAACGTAAAAGTTTCAAGCAACCAGAACATTTTTCATCATAGGCAATTTTTCTTTTCTTAAACGGCATATTTTAACTTTGTATCAATATCTGCAAAGAACAAAACATTTTAATTTAATAATATAAACAATAGTTTTACTCTATTTAATTCTTAATTAAAAGAAACATTTTCAATCAAGTTAAGTAAACTCAAGTTAATTCACCCATAAATTAAAAAAACCGGAAAAAAAGAAAATGTTGGTGCTATAACAATGATATTTAAATGTAAACATAACTTATTTCATTATCATGATAACAATTAAGGTTAATTTATACATGAAACAAAACAAACATTAATAAAATTAAAAAATAACCTTTTAAGTATAAAAACAATAGAAATTATATTTAATTTTTTCCAAGCGTTAATTAGAAAGAAACTTTTTTGTGTACTTTGTATGTCCAATACTCATCTGAAACAAACATTTCAAAAATAAAGATTAATGAAATTAAACAATAACTTGTTTCATTATTACAATGACAATTAAGATTAATTCTTACATGACTTAAAACAAGCATTAATAAAAGCTAAAAATAACAGTTTAGGTGAAAAACAATCGTTTAGATTATTTAATAAACTAAGCAAAACATAAACAAACGCCGCCAACCAATTATGTCAACCAACCAATTATGTCAACCTAAATGATTCGTCAGCGACATCTGGAGTCATATTTCGAAACTGGCGCGAGCACTTAATGTGGCGCGCACTTATGTTTAAAATAGTAACTTTTGGGATTGTACATAAGAGAGAAAACAACAATTGCTGTAAAAAGTAATATCAACAACCTTCACAAACACCGAAGTTCGTTTACACTTTTGTTTTCGCTTAAATTCAAAAGGTCAAAGTGAGAAAAACTATCAATTTTTGTACCAATTAGAATAATTATATTTCATAATAATGTAATGTAAACAAATACGTAAAAATAAGATAAAACTAATATAATTTATATTTTACATATCCATTTTCATGTTAGAAGTACAGTACACAAATATGAGTGAAAAATTCAAGATTTCTAGTTGTTAATCATTGTATATTTAAAAGTGCTATAAAGACAGGTTTACTTAAAATCGATTTTCGGCTGAACGGAAAAAGATATTAAGATGATTTTTGGCGCAAAAAAAAAGAAAATTAAATTCTCTAAATTTCGTATTTGGGGTCATTTATACGGTTCAAAAAAAGTAGGAAAACCATCCTCTTTTGTGCGAAAAAATGTAATTTTTTTGTGTTTTTTAATAAGAAAGAAGACTTTTGAGTATGATAATCCCTTTGAAAACTTCTGAAAAAAATCGAATTTACGTAATCGCGTATAGAAACGCGTTGTAGTACGAGAATTTAAGTTTATTTTAAAAAAATGTTTTCAATCAAAATGTGAAAAAATCAGTTTTTTAATAAATATGACTCATAATGGTACATAAATGACCGTGAAAATGCGCTCAATCAAGTTTTTTCATCACCTAGAGACGGTCTGATACAGTGGTTTCCCCGGCGACCCCGAGGGCCGTCACTCCATTCTTATCCTGCTACCCCCTTTACGTTTATTCACTGAACAAACCTATGGCTTTACACGTGATGGTTTGAGTTTCAAAATACAAAAATACATGTATGTACGCACATGCAGTTGTATGCACATATCATACAACTTTACCTTTGCGAGTGGGTTCGTGTAGAATTTGTATTTCTTTAAATATACATAAATATTATAGTTGGCATTGATGGAATTGGGTTTCAGGGGAGAGAAATAATTTCGTTGAGATATGTTTTATAGTCATTATTTTATTTTTGAAGAAATTTAAGCGTAATCTATGGTGTCAAGTAGTGGACATTGCTGTACATTTGCGGAAGAGAATTCATTATTTGGTTCACAGTATTAGTTAATAGTTGCTCAGTGACGGTCTGCAAATGAGATATATATGCAATTGGGGTTATGAGAGCTTGAAAGTCAGAGGTCTTGGGAACAGTTGTTTTTTTGGGAGAGGTGGTTTTCATAAATTGCGCACAAGTTATTCCATTTCGAAAGCCAGGTACACGTGTAATTCGTATTTGGTGTATGGGATAAGAACAGGAACTGTGGGGGGTGTGTGTTGGGAGAGTACGAATAATGTGTGATATTGCTGGAAAACTTCTTGATGGTAAATGCTTTTCTTCTGGGATTTTCGAGGTTTTTAATCTGGAAAAGCAGGTATTTTTTATGGCTGCTGGGAAGAGGAGTGCCCCTTATTACGTCAGGTCAGTCCCACATGTTTGCTCTCTGATTGGCTACCAAATTTCTGAGAAGGCACAATTATCGCAAATTAATGTTTAAAAATTACAAACAGTTAAAGCAAAATTATACCCCTTTGTCTTTGAAAAATTTTACGTGGGCTTATTTCAAGATATGTCTTTTGAGAACATATTTGGTATCGAAAAAATCTCTGTATTCAATGTTGTAATTGTAGGAAGTCGCCAACAACGTTTTTGATCTTTTGAATGTTTGAAAATTGAGAAAAAAATGTACTTTGATCGGCGATAGATGGCAGCTGGCAAGAGATGGAGCATGACCTAAAAATTAGCTCAGACCAAAGAAATTAGAAAACTATCTAGTATGAGAAAGTACGTGCACCACTAGTTTTTCAAATAACACATTCATTATTTCCACGCGCAAGCATTACTCACCCATGACTCATTGCTAAAAAATGCATTAATAGTTGAATGTGGCGTCGCCGACGCTGCAAACTGCTTTAAAAGTATTTTCATGGGTTGAAAATGTCTGTAATATTTCATTTCTTTCATGCTTAGCTTTGTTAAAAATGTTTTTACAGTACATGGTCGGATCCGAACACAAATTATCAGTGCCCCACCAGGAGACAGAAACGCTTCGAATGATACCTCATATATCTCCATTGGTATAGGGGATGTGATCTAACCATGAGCGAGGGAACTGCACTCACGCTCATACGCACACTCACAATTAGTCAAATAGTACATTATTTATTTTATTTTACTTCACATCGCCCATCTCCGTCTCTTTTATATTTTTTCTCACTAATCGCTATTGATTTGTCCCTTTCTAACCATTTACGTAATAGAACATAATATTTTATAGAATATAGTGTAACGAGTCGAAATTAGAGGTGAATCTTCGTACGTATTTGACATTAAGATGATATGTATATGCACGACCTACTGGGATAGGAACGCAGGTTGGCAATGTTTTCCTGGTCATGCAGACGATCGACGTAAGACGGAAATGAAATCAACAACCAGAGATAGAAATGAACGTTCTTAAATGACGTATAGGATGAATGGAGTTTTTAGTCATAGTGGTATGACTCACTGAGGAATTTGGATGTAATATTGGTTAATATTCGATTGAGAACATAAGGAAAAGTGGATGGACTGGAATATTTGGGAGTCGATGGTGAAGTGTACATAGAGTTGGACATAAAGAAGGGACTTTCGGTTTTATGAAACATTAAATAAAAGGTAAACCTAGTGTTGTTCAGGAAATTTGTTCTATGAATCAAATGTATTATTCTTTCTAGTTTGCAAACAATATTATGTGAAGTTTTTTGTTATTATTACGAGTAAATGTTCTGTTATTTTGAAATTGAAAGCGTGTTGATTTGATATTTCCGTGAGTTGCCATATTCGAATCTATGGTATGTGCCATAGAATCATCGGCCGTAAATAAATAATTAAATTGATATTTTATTTTCCCCCATTACATTAATTTATTAATGGAAAAGTAAAATCCACCACAATAGGTTTTTTGGCTTCGTTATGATGAATGTGCGTTCTGAATATCCATCATAGTTTCTGGGATTTTGGGGATATATTTGCCAATATGTAAAAAAAATTCTTAAAATTCTGATAAGATTGTCTTGTGATTTAAATGTGTTATATAATTTCGAAAGTGAATATAGGCTTTAAAGTAGCTATTATTTATTTGTTATGAATTATTATTATTGTTATTATTGTTATTGTTATTAATATTGTTGTTATTATTATTAATAGTATTATTTGATGAACACATCAAGACGAATAAAAAAAATGGTCAAAATATTGTACACAGCACTAGTTGACTCAATCATACGATGCGGAGTACAGATATGGGGCAATCCAAGTCAAACGCATCTAAATAAATGACTCTTTGCAATTTAGAATTCGAAAAATTGTTGAACAGGATAAAGAATTGTACGAGAAACAATTGTTTGCTAGTAATGAAACATTAACTGCATCAGGATTTAGCAAATACCTGCACTTAATTCACTATGTGGTTATACGTTTAGGATTTCACCTACAGGGGAGTACCAGGTTAGAAGACCAAAGTACTACGTTCCACATGTATTTAATAGCTATGGTGAAAAATGCCTAATGTTCTTAATACCCAAACTATTTAATGCAGTTCCGCAAAATATAAATCATAATGTAAACTATTAAACCTTCTGTAAAGATATTAAAGATTCGCTACAATAATTAATTTTGGAGATATAAAATAACAAATACGATTATAAAATATATATTCTAACACGGCAACAACAAACATTCAACTCTGCAGTGGCTGCCACAACACTATTGGGAAAAAGAAATAAAAATGACAAATTGGAATGCAAGATGTGTAATGTAAGATTTTGTACAACATATTGTAAATGTATGGATTTGACTAAATTGTAATAGTGTTACTGTACTTACATGTTAAAAACCGTAGGGAACCTGATGTTAAGTCCTTGGATTTATCAGGACCCAACTATTTCTTAACAAAAACACAATTATTATTATTATTATTATTATTATTATTATTATTATTATTATTATTATTATTATTATTATTATTATTATTATTATTATTATTATTATTATTATTATTATTATTATTATCATTATTATTATTATTATTATTACTTTTATTATTGTTAAATTGGTATTAGTTTTATATTGAGATGATAAAATTATTTTAACCTGATGATTATAGAAATAGTAAATGAGTTGTATTTTTTATTATATTAAATATTTATTTCGAGAAATAAGAAAACAATGTTTGCCTGTTTATCAAGAACCAGTCTTCTTGAATTGATGTGAACCCGTGCCAGACAACAGATATCGTAAATGGCCGTGGTATATTAACAGTGCAATGCTATCATAATAATTAGTCTTTAAATTGAAGGCTGGAATAAATACTTTGACAAGACAATACTTCAGAATAATAAATTTGATTTTACTTTCGAGTTTTAAAAGGATCAAATGAAAATAGGGGACGAAAAGACCTTATACATTTTAGTATGAGATATTAAAATTTTATGATTGATGGTAATAATGAATGTTAATGTTTTGTGTTTGGTTAGGAGTGACAAGAGAATATAAAAAATGAATTTATCTACAATAATAATTGATTCATTGGTCCTGTTTTGTAGAATGAAGATTACTATTCTTAGGAAATAATAATGTAATACTATTAGAGAGTTCACATTGATAGTAAAGATTGAGAACTCGATGTTGAGTTACGAAGATAATTAGGTGCCGAAGTTAAATTTTTTGGTCTGTTCGACTATTAAAGTCGCTCTTCATCTGAGTGCAGACCGGTGTAAGCCAGGTTGGTTTCTATCTCTTTTTAGATTATGTATTTTAAGTACAAAAGGATTAAATACATTAAATATTTATTATTCAGAATTATATTAATAATAAACCATTTGGCAAGTACATTTTACCTGGACAAATGTCATAAAAACTTGGGGGGGGGGGTATGTTGTATGTAACTAGGCACTAGTTAAAATCTCAAGTTTTCGACCTCCTTTTCCCTGTGCTAACTCCGAGAGGACTGAAAAAAAGACGGTATTTTTTCTTCTTTTTTCCTGTTTTCTCTTAACTATTTAAACGGCAGACCTGTAGAAAAATGATTGAAATACACACATCCATTTTTTTATTAATGTTCTCGGCAATGGATACATCTGAGAGACAATGCTTACACCGGTAGGTAAATAAATAATAATATAATATGTAATAATAATTATATTTATTGTAAGGGCTCGTCCATAAATTGTGTAACGCTAAAAAGGGGGAGAGGATTTGATGCAGCTTTGCGCTGTGATACGTAGGTGAAGGGGGTCGTAGTTACGTAATATTTATAATATGTATTTTAAAATTTTTCAACATGTGCTGAGACAATTTATTTTCTTCAGTCTCATGCTAAAACATTAAAATATTAACAAATGAAATAAACATTAGAAAGTTACGAGTTGTGTTACAATAGATGGAACTGTTTCTCGTCAAGGATATATTGATTTGATCTGTTAGATTACGAGGAACATGTTAAAAACTGATATATGGTGCATGATAGAATCCAATTAAATTCTGTAGACAGGCCCATGCGTCATCCAAGACGAAGTGTGCACGGCGTGGCAGAAGATTTCTCGCCTCCGCCTCCTTTTCGCATTAAAAAGTCTTCAATTGTAAGGTGCAGTCAGCAAAGCCATCGATATTTGACTTCAATTATCTTCAATTTTGAAATGTAACATAAGTAAAATTAATTCAACTCGTCACAGATCCATAATTTATTTTTTATTTTAAATAGGGTGTGTCTTGTCGCAAGCGTTACGTAATTATTTAGAAGGTTCGGGCGTGTGTTACAAGGGGGATGGGGTATTCAAATTTGCGTTTCGAAATATTTATGAGTTGATTTTGTTTTACTAATTTAAAGTCGTTTTTCACCTACCAAGGTCATATAGCGTCAGCTCTAGGTAACATTGAAGATAACAGTAATGGTAGACGGACACACACAAACATGCATGCCCCGGGCGGGATTCGAATCCGCGAACCTTTAGGCACGAGGCAGCTACGGCTCTTCAGTGTTAGTGACCTCAGCTATCCAGGACGGCATCTTTCATTATACTTCTGATAGCGAGATTGAGGCATAGCTGACTTGAAACTGAATAAGAATTATTGCATACGAATTTGGAATGTAAGAATTATAATGCGCCTTATAAGAGTAACATATTAATTGATCTGAGTGATGAAATCATTGCACAAGGCGCTGCGGTGCAACGTCTGCTGGTCCGTAGGCAGGTTCTAGGGAATCGCGAGGCTGTCGAGACACGCCTGAAATCATGGGAAGAGCTTCGCGAACGTACACGTGCATCAGGTGTCTTATTTAGGCGTTCGGCAGCGAGAGCGCTGGTTGAAAATGTGGAAATATGGAACGTGGAAGACATACACATCATTTAGATTACAGTAAAGAATAAATTGTACCAAGCTTGTAGTCATGAGGCCAGGATGTCCGTACAATTGCGTGATGCATGATGCATTTAACTGTTTGAAATAACAACAAACACGCACTACACTTCGGGGACTATTGGCTTCGGCAGTTGCCGCGCCCTGATCCCTCGGCGGCTCCGTGTTGCAGGATGCGGCTGGCGGGCGGGGTGGGCGCGTGGGCGGCGGTGGGCGCGGCGCTGGCGCTGGCGCTGGCGCTGGCGGGGGCGGTGGCGGCCACGCAGATCGCGTGCCCCGCGTGCTCCGCCGCGTGCGCGCCGCTGGAGGGCGTGCGCTGCGCGGCCGGCGAGCGGCCCATGGCGCGGCCCCCGCTCTGCGCCTGCTGCTGCTGCCCGCGCTGCGTCCCCGTCATCCGTAAGTCCCACGCGCCCCCTTTCGGCGGACATTCTGCCCGTCAATCGAGTTTTCGGTATCATTTCGGTAAAAATTAAGTCTGCGCAAACCATGATTTGCAATACAAAACATTTCAAACCTACAAATTTTGAAATCTAATTGAAACTGTATATCCCGCAATAGAATGCTGCGTTAAAGTCTTAAGTGCTCCATTTCACGGGCTAGGAGTTAATTTCTTGTGTCGGGTACTTGGCCAGTATGTTAAAGGATAAGACCCCGATCGGCAAGTGCGCTTGCATTCCGTTCATGAGCCAGTTGGATTCAGTGATTTTTATTTTATAGCTGTTGGTGGTTCCTGCCCTGTTGTTGGGAAGCCTCCGTCTGCGGGGCAATGCGTCGATGGAACTAGATGCATCAGTGGGACATGTGTGGAAGTATAAACATCAACTACACAAGAATTGCCCTGTTGACGTACATTTTTTAAGGAAGATAAGTCTATTTAAATATCAAATAATGTAATTTCTATTGTTCATTAAATACGTGTATTATATATGTATTTGCATTATTGTTTTTACCTTTTTCATTCATTCACGTCAGTACCAATCCTTCCAAATGTAAAAAAATGTATACATTGTAAATTATCCTTTAAATATTGACGTTATTTTCTTTACGTTCCTGTGCAATAAAAGTCAGGAAAAGTTGAATTGAATGAGTTTTGCTGCTGCTGCCGCCTCCGCAGTCTGAGTTCGAGCAACGAGGAGATCCCTCCGCCCGCCTGGTCCCAGTCAGCGGAGAGACCGACAGTGAGTTCAGTTTAGTGGTGAAAAAGAGCGACGAAGGAGCGACAATGAGCGAGGTAGGGCAGCGCTTTGGGTATTGGACGGTTAAGCATTGGTTCATGGCATTTCTCTTGGCTCTCTTAACTTCGGCATTGTTTACAAGACGGTTGTGGATTATGGTCAATAGTCCATTCTGCAACAAAACTTTTTAGTTATTTAAGGTCGCTTTTCAAATGCTATGGTCGCAGAGCGATCACTGTAAGAAACATTGGTTTTGTAACTTTGGAGTAACGGTAGCGGGACAAGCACACCGACAGAGAAACATCCATGCCCCGGGCGACTTTCAAGCCAAGGCAGCCACGACCCTTCAACCTTAGCAACGTCGGCCGACAATAAAACCTTTTGTAAAACCTGCTCACTGAGTGTTCTTTGTTTTTGTTTGTGTTCTTTGTTTTTGTTTGTGTTCTTTGTTTTTGTTTGTGTTCTTTGTTTTTGTTTGTGTTCTTCGTTTTTGTTAGTGTTCTTCGTTTTTGTTAGTGTTTTGTTGTTTTTTAAGCAACTAAAACACATTTTGAATGTCTTGCAGCACTTTTAGAAGTGATAAATAGGTGATTCGATTCCTCTTGCCAACAGAAATAGATTATCAGAATAATGTTAAGCATGTTCCATCTAGAATATTCTGTAAGAATTCCAGAGAAATGCCTGATTTTAAGTTTCCAGTGCACTTACATTGGAGAAAGATATTTTTAAACCTAGTCAATTTTTTTAGTGAAATACAATGTAAAAAGTAAAGTAGATACTATTTTATTTAATTTTCTATTCCCTAAATGTGACAGACGGGTTACAGTATTATATGTGCAACTTTTATTATGTACTTGCAGAGTATAATTTATTTTTATCATCAAAAGTCCCGCTAGAGGCGCCTCACCAATCTACAATCTAGTTCGAAGAATCTCTTTCCTCTTTCTTGACCTATCCTCACCTCTTACTTACTCTTATACTAACATGTATTACTACTACACGGGCCGGGAGACCAGTCGAGAGCTTAGAGCTTGTCCCGATTAGGGCGGTACCCAGCTTGTGGGAGACGCCTGGTTGAGGAATACTTCGCTAGCCGACATGTAGGTCGGCGCCGAACCTCATCTAGCGGGAGAAGATCACCGCTACCTTCCGCGTCAAAAGCATGTGCTAAACTTACGGGACCAATGACCTCAGCAGTTGTCGGGCGTAGAATTCTTGGCGCGTCGTCTTAGCAATTAATTAGCAATTAACCTATCAGAAATCAATTGAACTGAATATTCATTTCTGGAACAGTTTCAGAACAAATTTTTAATACCATATTAATTTTGTAAATTAAATTACCTTTTTATTTAAATATCAGAGATTGTTGGTTATTCGTAGTTCGTAGCAATTTCTGCATGCAATATTTTGTATTTTGAATTTTGTATGTTTTTTCTTAGAATGGAAACTCGCTGTAAATCCATAAACTTAATTATTACGGGTTAAGTCCTGCTTTATCGCGTCGTTTCTTACAAATGAGCATTGGAATCCTGCATGCTTCTTGTGTTTTCTTCCTGACAAAATTAAGTGGTCTTATTTTTAGTCGTTGACACAGTGACGCCAGCAAAACGTCAGAAGGTGCCTAACCAGCCAATCGTCGACCAGACTCGAAGGCCGGAGTTAAATAACTGCTTCGGGAGGCAGCGCCCCTAGCGACACGCACCAGCTAAGAATAAGAGATTACCGGAACACGCAGCAGCGGAATGGTGATGGCTGCAGAAGGAGCAAGATAGTGTTCAAGATCTCAAGACGAAACCTTTCAGAAGAACCTTTTCATCTGCAGAGGCAACACGAGCCTGAATGAAGGTTAGTTACTTTCGGGTGGATGTTTAACATTCGCGATCACTGCACTAAAACTATGACGGGTCCTTGGCTCTAAAATGTCTCTCTATCTCTTCTTTCTTTCTTTTCCTCTTTCTCTCCCCTCTCTTTATTTCTCACTGTTTCTCACTTTATTTTTTTCTCAACAAAACTACATTATTTCGTTATGTCCTGTTTAAAGAAAAAAGGAAACTTCTTTGCCATTTCGTGAGGTAGAAAGTAATATAATCATGATGATATTTGTAACCTGTAATGCTTGTTTTCTGGTTATTATTTATAACTTAGTTATGTTTCCCATTAGTGTTTTAATCATTCACGTAAAGAAGTTGCCATTACAGCTGGCAACAAAACAAAAAAGGTAAATCGAAGCTATGGCATGAGGAGTTCAGTGAGGAGTAAACAATGGCATCTGATATTTCACGTTTCGTTGATCCTGTATCTGCCACTGTCATGCTGCACATGTCATAGCTTACGAGGGAAGTACGTACCGCTGTCTGTTCTTCGAATATACTGAGAGCTTTTCATCATTAAAGTTTAACTCCAAACTTTAGCCTAAAATGTCAGACATTATTTACACTCGAACGCCACTAACTTCAATTTAATTTAATTTAGATCGATAATGGGGAAGTATTTATGTAACTACTATCACTTGATTTTACAAACAACGAAGTGCATATAGTACTTCTCCGACAGTTGGAATTCGGAGTTGATATTGAACGCAATGGAATCACCCAATTTCTAGCTAACAATTGGATGAGACTTGGTTTGCCTTGAGAGGCCAACGTTACCTTCCCCAGGACGCTGTACGTGGAAAACGCCGCTATGTCCGTAAATGTAGCGCGTCAATTGACCTTAGTTCCAAACTGACATATTCTCTTTCCTTTGCGTTAGAATTTCACATATCAATATGTTCTCATCACGCTTCTCTGTTATGATGCCAAGTATTGTTAAATAATTGACTTTTTTGCGGTGTCGAACGGAATCCGCAAACTCTTGAATCTTCTTTTGTACGATAAATGCGAATACTTTCTCTTCCTAAAAACATTTTGTTTCAAATAATGGCGAAGCGTGGAGTGGCAGGCGTCGCAAAGTGGGGAGGGGACGGTTCACATTCAACTTTTAGACTCTATTTGGAGTATCTTGTGACTCCAGGCGCAAGAAATGTTTTGCAACCCTCTGATTTGTAACAAAGTCTGGTTTTGTAAAAAACTTCTGCCTTTGTAAAAATCTCTGGTTTGCAACACTCGGTGCAATTGGACATAAATAGCGTATCAAAAAGGATAACTTCATGTTTATTCACTTGAACCTCTCATTTTATATATATGATATTAATGTCCAGTTTTACACGTGTTACTTTTCAGTTTTGTTTAAGTCAATATTTCTTAGTTGCATGTAATTTGAATTTTGAGCGTTTGGGTTCAGAAATGCTCACGAACAGATCTCACGGCACACGTCTAAATTACACTGAAATTTCTAAAACCTTATGTATTTACGTTTTATAATATTATGTTGTGGTTTATCAATTATCTATTTGTCCTTTACGAGTTGGTAACACTGTTGCAAACTTTCTTGTGCAGGTAAAATAGACATCTATGTACAATTATGATAAGCTAGAATGTTTTTCTGGAAATGGTTAAAAATAGTAATAGTAAAAACTATAAAGAGTAAAAACAGCAAAAATTAAAAAAATAGTAAACATCAAATAAGTAGCATCATTTTCTCAATTAACAATTACACATAGCAATCGTGCATGTAACACTTGTAAACTCTAGTGTAAAACGTGTGGGGGTCAAACAGAGACCAGTAAGTAACGGAGGAACAGAGTGGAAGGGTCGATGAACTTGTTGCTGGGCGCAGACTCGCATCGCGCCGGAGGTCGCCGCGCCGGCCACGCCCACCCCGCAGGCGCCGCCGGAGGGCCGGGGCTTCCAGTGGAGGCGCTGGCGGCAGCACTGCGCCGCGCTGCTGGGTGAGCCTTCCCGCGAGTCTCCCTGCTCAGTGGGACGCGACCATCCACTTTCTCCCTCCCGGGTGGGTTTAAACGTAACAGGAGGTTTGCGGACGTGACCAGTAAGTTGGACACTCAGACAAAAATTCTCACCATTAGGGACACCGTCATCATCTGCGGGACCGGCTTAGGTGGCGCGGATGGTGACACTGCGGTGCTTCGGACCGGGAGGTCTTACAGTTCCACTCCCGACGCTGGCAGGATTTTCGACCCTAGCTAGCTAGCTAGATAGATAGATAATGTCGAATTAAGCCGCTTTGTGGAAAATTCGAAATCGTATTGTTGAGGCTATGATAGGAAAAGTAAAACAAATTAGTTGCTAGAGCCCAGTCTATGAAAAAGTGTACAAGTAAACCATTTTTGTACGTAAGCCCGTATCTATCGCAGCATGTCACGCGCGTAGATGGTTCAGGGCTTCAATTAGTGTGACTGCAGTGCCTCTGAGTGGGAGGTCCTAGGATCCACTCGCAAAGGTGCCAGGATTTTCGACACTAAATAGCTGGGTCGTTTGCATCCGCTGTCTGGAGGACAATTCTAACGGCCAGCTGCTCTGATAGGTAGCTTTCCATGGTTTCTCTGAACAACACCAGGCGAATGCTGGAACAGTTCCCTAACAATCGACCTCGGACCGCGCGCGATCTTCCTTGTCCTCTACTCGACCCTTCCTTACACACTCTTACATGCACTGCACATACTTCCACACGTGGCGGGAGACAAGTGGGTAGCTTAGAGCCGGTTGGTGCTGTGCCCGCTGGTGGGAAACTGTGGTTGGGGAAAACAGCAAACCAGCTGGTATAAGCTCTTCATTTACCAGACTAATGGGTGGAGCAGTTGATGCGCTCAGAAACTCTAATCAAAAATATGGCTGGATCATTGTTTTCCTAGAGCTTTTAATTAGTCTTCGTAGCTTTAAACACATTTTTGTTTCCTTCCAATAATGCAAATTTGTATTTTCTAGTTAGAGATTTTGGGAAATTCACAAGTGTCTAAAATTCGGGAATAGGGCATTTGATTGGCCTAAAAGTAGCCTTTAATTTTGGGTTTCATTTGGTTGTATTTGGATTTTCGGCGCTGCTAGCGTTCGATGACTACCCATATGGCAACAATGCGTCTGGATAAAAGCACGAGGTGTTGCTTTTATCAAAATTTTGTAATCACCAATATTTTCAAAAACATTTCAAATCGCAATCATCGTGTATTTTTTCTCGGGCTCTCGAATGAATACGTGCAAAGTTTGTAAACAATCGTTCTGGTGCATCAAAAGTGTTTATTGAACATACATGCACACACACGTATCTTCATTTTTTTATATAAAGTGGTTCGAAAGTGCTTGTGGAACACGAATTACATTTACACTTATAGATACGGAGATTGTTTCCATAGTTTGGGCGAATACACTTGAATGACAAAGAAGAGGGCCTACGATTCATAATGTTTACCCAAATGTATTTTTACAAAATTTAGTAACAAATTAAAATAGGCATATTTGCTTATGTAGTAGGAGAGTTTCATTGTAAGAACAAACATAAATGTTTGTTTAGTCCAAATATCTTCTTAACAGGCCAATTCTAAGAAATCTGATCAATCAAATAAATAAGTTCAACAAGCGTACGCTCTTATAAGACTGATTCATTAGAGTAAGTTCGTATGTTATCTGGTTGATGTTGCGTGATCTCGAAATAAATCGTCATGAATCGTGCAAAGGGAAAATATTTCAAGAATCACGCATTTTTTCAAGCATCGGTGGAGTAAATACAATTCGTATTGGGGAATATTATAATTTATCAATTAATACACAGTACATAATTTCCATGCGAAATTTTATTAAAAATGTTATTAAATATATTATTCATAAGTAGATTTTTAGTGAAAAATAAAGTAAATAAAATACAAAAATCGTATTACCGTGTAAAAAATTAATTCTTAGTTAAACGTAGTGAATTATTATTGTAAAAACGTTTATTTATGAAAAGACAACGTCGGAAATGTTATGAATCCAGGATAGTATCATTGTCTTCTGTTTAAGGAAACAATTGTGTGTTTAAACCATTTTCGATGCTAACTGTTTTGAAAGGCAATTAAGTAAAAGGGGCAAGTACGAAAGGTTGTTTGTTTACACATACCATTTCATCCCCATCTGCAATACGAATGTAAAGAATATAAAGGAGTCTGAAGTACATGACTCGAAGAGCATACACACCTACCCACACACACCCACACACACATGCGCACACATGCACACGCGAGCACACACCTGTACACACATGAACACGCACGCACATACACGCACATGCGCACACAAGCACACGCACACCCAGTCTTGTACAAATCCTGATTTGGAGACTGAGCAGGCGGAGGAATAAAATGCAATAAATTATAGACGATGACATACATTACATGCTCAGACCACTGTCTAGCTCGTGTTTTTCCTTGGCATGTGTGACTCACGAGGGTGCGCCACTGATGGGGAAGAAGCTCTCCACAGGAGGAAGTGCGACTCAAGGAGGGAGAGGGGGCTCAGGCCACATGATGAGCCAACTGCAGTCTCAGCGATTTTGCCGGCTTGCACGTGCTGGCTCCTTTTTCTCTCTCGCCAGATGATGCTTTGATCCCCCGTGGCAGTTGTTCACCGTTGACCGGCCAAGACCATAGAGCTCTTGGACCCTTGCCCTACAAAGGCATCCTATTTTTTTTTCGTCTCCAGTTGGCCTTCTAAAGACCATGAGAACGTGCCAAGTCATTTTTTTCTTGGGGTATGCACCTGATTTTTTTTATGAAGGGGCTGTTGAGGACACGTAGGCGGGCGAGAGTCGGGCGGAGGTTGAGCGGTGGCGTGACGGTGTGGCAGCGAACCTGTCGGTGGTGGCGGTGGGCGTGACGATGGGGTGGACGGCGCCGGCGCTGCCCGTGCTGCGCGGGGAGCAGCCGGACGCGTCGGGGGCGCCGCGCGCGTCGCTGGAGGAGGCGTCGTGGGTGAGCGCGTGCATGCCGCTCAGCGCCATCTTCTCCGCGCTGCCCGCCGGCGCCGTCGCCGCCCGCGCCGGCCGCCGCGCCGCGCTGCTCGCCCTCGCGCTGCCCTTCGCCGCCGGCTGGCTGCTCGTCGCCTTCGCGCGCAGCCACCAGGTCAGCCACCCCGCCCTCTAGCCGCCCGCTCCTAAGTTATTGCAATGGTGCACCCAGGGAGTGGCTAGCAGGAACAGGAAAGCAGCAGCCATATCGATAGATGTGCTGATACCAAGCACTTGCTCAGAGAACATGTTAATGCACGTGGGCGTATGCACAGCAAGGTGCCTGAATCGAAGGCAACATTTATGACCGCTTTTTCAAATTAATATTTGGCAAATTTTAAAAGTAGAAATCTAAGTGTACAGCTTTGGCAGAAAAACGATGTTAGTCAACATTGTCACAGGTGAAACAGTTGTTGATTGATGTTTTGGAAATGATTGGGGTGCACATTGCTTGTTTTGTTGTAATGAGATACGTTTAATAACCTGTCGAGACCATAGAGGTTGAGTTGGAAAACACTTGTTTAGTTTGGAACAGCTCAAGTAAGGTAAGAATTCTTTTGGTACCGTGCTGGGAATGAAGCTTCCAACTTAACTTAAGTAGAAAGATGGAATTGTCTCGGACTTTCTAGTATGTGTGATACGTTATGGCATCACCAAGACAACTGCGACCGGACACCGTGTGTACGTGGTTGCTGTTGCAGCTGTGGCTGGTGTACCTTGGGCGCCTGGTGATGGGGCTGGCCGTGGGCCCGTGCACGGTGTTCGTGCCCATGTACTGCGAGGAGATCGCGGAGCGCTCCATCCGAGGCGCGGTGGGCTCCTACTTGGACATGATGATGGTGATCGGCAACATCTGGGTGTACGCCTTGGGCGCCTTCCTGCCCTACTTCTGGTTCACCCTGCTGTCCGTCGCGGTGCCCCTTCTGTTCGTGGCCACCTTCTTCTGGATGCCCGAGTCGCCGCTGTTCCTGCTCTCCAAGGGCCGCGCCGCCGAGGCGCGGCGGGCGCTGCGATGGCTCAGGGGGAGCGACTTCGACATCCAGCCGGAATTCGACGCTCTGCTCGCCTCTGTGGAGAAGCCCGCGCCGGAGGCTCGGGAGAAGGCTTCGCTGTTGGGCTTGCTACGCACCAACCCCTTCAGGTCGACCACGGTGCGCGCGTTCAGCATCGTGCTTGGCTTGATGTTCTTCCAGCAAATGAGCGGAATCAATGTGTTCATTTTCTACGCCGTGCAGATTTTTAACGAAGCCGGCAGCAACCTCTCCGGACACGTGAGTGCTATTATAACGGGCGTGGTCCACTTCGTGGCTTCTCTCATTGCGTCTATTACGGTCGACCGAGTGGGTAGGCGCTTTTTATTACTCGCGTCCTCCTGCGTTGCCACGGTGTGTCTGACGGCTTTGGCCGTCTACTCGTACTTGCACTCGAGTGGCCACGACACGACTTCGTACAGCTGGCTGCCGCTCGCGGCGCTTCTCGTCTACCTGTCCATGTACTCGGTGGGCTTCGGCACGCTCACGTGGTTCATGATGGCGGAGCTGATGCCCGAGCGGTCGAAGGGCTGGGCGTCCTCCGCGGCCGTGTGCTTCAACCGAGTGCTCACGCTGCTGCTCACCAAAGAGTGCCCGATCTTGATGGAACGCGTCGGGCAGGACGTGGTGTACGGGGCCTTCGCCGGCTTCTGCCTCGTGGCGTGTGTCTTCGTGTGGGTGTGTGTGCCGGAAACCAAAGGAAAGACGAAAGAGGAAATCCTGGAAATGCTGGGAGGGGACAAACCTTAGGTTTGGTCTTTTTCTTCCAACTGACCAAACTGGAGGCCTGAAGCAGCTAATGTTTTGCGATACGTAATAAGAATTAGTAAAACAATTATTGTATTCTTTCCTAATTGTGCTTCAAACCAAACCAAGGCTCGGCTAACATTGTGCTACGGTGTTATTACTTGAACAGACAATGCGACAATATAGTTTCTTTATTATAAAATAACAAAGTTCTATCTGATTCAAAAATAGTGAATTTCATCGTATATTATGATACACACCCCTAAAAATATATCGGAATTATCTCTGATTCAGATGCAACACTGAATTACGGAGTGCAATTAGTATAATAGGGAATACAATTTTACACTTTTGTAGCAAATGTTAATAAAGATTTATTTAAATGTTAAATTTTCTTGCTAAATCAGTCACATGTTTCTACCAGTGCACTTCAATAGTCATGGACTATTCACTATCCGCATAAGGCACAGAAGATGTAAACAAGCGGTAATGAAGGAAAATAAGCTAGATTGCTACTATGTGTATTTTAGGTTTTTCAAACAAAAGATGTTTTTTACAGAAATGTATTATCTTTCGAAATATATCAAGTTAATAACGTAACGAATACGCACCTCTCAGCATTTCAGATGTATATTTTATCTCACAACTTTATCCCATTAGCGATATTATATTTATAGATACGTCGTAAATATCTTCCTTTGTTCATTTTTCAAATGATACATCTGAGCATTCTTGAATTTATACTCGCCTTTCAAGAAATGCTAATGAATGTATAATCAGATTTTTTCTTACGAATATACGATTTCCTTTATTTTAATTAATCTCTGTTGGCGAACCATTTATATTATTGAAGATTTAAATCTACATATTCTAGGCTCAAACACTCCTTTCCCAATTGAATTATAAGTATTTAAAATTGACTTATTGTTAAGACAGGAAAATCTATTTTTTTATCCCAGCTATGTGAAAGACTAGAGAAATGAATTCTGAATATGTGAACGTAAGTCTTTTGATATATCTTCTGTAGAAGTCTATTTGCGAGCGATGAAACAAACGACACCCGGATATATCAGGATGTAGTGCACGTGTACTGTCAGTTCACCATTCAAGCACATGAGCAAAGTAAGGGCGATGGGCAGAATGTGTCATTGCTTCAAGTATTGTCTTTTGTAATGAAATATAGCCTTGAAATATTGCTTTTCTCAAACATTAAATATGTATGGACTGACAATCTTCGAATGAGAGGCTGGTATGAACCAACGATGTTGCATATCATGTATATAAATCCTATATCAATCATATATTAACAATACTATTTATGACAAAATCAAGTATTGTACTTGACATTTAATTCAGGTTAATCGCAAAATACAACTTAGTATTCAAACTCAAAAAACATAAGTCGCGATAAATCTCAAGCTACAATAGAGTATTTTGGTAGTCGTTGCAAACTGAAAGATACACCTTTTCTATCGGTTGAAAATGCAGAAAAATAAGCTGTGCAAAATCCCAGCCAGTATCGATTACAATAACCTGGGCTCCCAAGGTGTTTAAATTGAAATAGGATTAAATATCGTGAATCGTACTTTTTGAGACTTATGAAGGTAAGATTTAGACTCTCTCGTGTTCCATAAGGATATATGTATCCTCTAGGTTTGGGGCTTATGTGAACACGAATTCAATTTAAAATATTATTTTTAAGCTTTAAAATTTTTATTACAATTTTTATTACTAACGTTGAAGAGAGGTTCACTTGAAATGTGTATCTAAAGAAGCACAAAAGTTAAGAACTTTTTATTCGGGGAAGTGGCGGATCCAACGCTCAGAACTCTTGAATGTTAAGGTCAATTTAAATTCAATTTCTGCCTCCCTTGCAAATTAATTCAATTTCTGCCTCCCTTGCAAATTGAGCAAGAATTTCTATTTATATACACTTGAAATTGTTTTTAATGATTGTTTCTGTGCACTCCTGCCTTTCAGAATCCGGCTCTCAGGAGTTCATGAAATCCTGAAGGTTTTCAAATGTGCTGTTTAAACTAGATTGTTATTATTTATCACTGCCTTTCACTTAATTCCATTAGTTGAATCAACATTCACTCCCTCCTCTCAAAGTTCAGTTTTAAAATTAAATAGCTCTGCAATAGTGTATTTTTCAAATCTTCTATTATTATGAAGTATGTGTATCATATTATTGTGATTTTGCTACAGACGAACGCAATTTAACATTAATGCACACATTCTCGGGACTAACGGGAATCAAGTAGTGCACTACAGTTGAAAATCATATGCACATGATGAAAATTACATGCACTGATAAAAAGATGTGACGATAAGACAGAGTCATAAGGAAACAACTTCATGTTGTTAATATGAAGACATAGGTTCATCAATAGCAGCACTACACCGTAACTCGCAAAACATTCACACAATGGAACGCAGTTCCTCGACAAGTGCCAAAGACAACATGGCGCCCTGTTCGGATTCAGATCCCAAAGCACGAAGCTACTGGTGGCGGCAACACTTCGCAGCACTAGCAGGTACCACTTCTAAGAACTACGTAATTGATTTATTTTACTCTATATTGTTCTGTTATATTTGAGTTTTGAAGCAGTTTTCACTGATAGGTAGAGTAGTTTGTTGAACTTCATTTCTGCTATTTTTTATGTACATTATTTTCTATTAGATAAGAATGTTTATCCACATATTACCAGTTTTGCTTCAATATCAGAGAAAATGTGTACACTTCAAAACAAACGAAAAGTGCGTACACACTCGGTTTTTCTTAAATATCTAGAATGTCTAGAATATCTGGAAATGCGTATGATCAGTATTGAAGTTAAAATGTGCTTCAGAAATTAATTCTGCTAAAATTTGCGTTAATTTATGTCGTATCAACGCAATTTCGTCAAAGAGGATTGTGTTAAAACTGGTAAAGTGTATGCGTTTGTATATTTATTCAATGAATTTACTTTCTGTACATACAATTGTTTCATTCCATGTATTATCCATTATTTGAAAATATTTCCACATCTAACTAGTGACGTTGGACATTTTCTGTTCGAATAACATTTCTGTCTGTGTGACAGCGGGGGATACGATAGTGATGACGTCACTTACTCAGGCGGCGGACACGTGATCGAGTGGTCGTTCTTGCATCAGATCACAACATTAACAAGAAGCAAATCGCAATGAGCTCACAACAGAGAACAACCCAGACCCGCATACACGATGCTCAACCACAGAAGTAATGACGATATTCAGGTTTCATTTGCTTCGTGCTGTAAGATTTCGTTTTCTTCTTAGTAAGTATCGGCAACTCTGCTGTGGCATCGTCAGAAATTGAAGCCACACATTGGGTAACGGAACCCCCTCTCCCTTTTCCGCCGTTATCAAGTAGACAGAAATATTATTCGAACAATACGATGATATTTTATTAGGCTACTCCTCCGTGGAGATTGACTGCGGTTTGTGAAGCCTTTGAGCGTTTGAAGTTTTGTCAGGACAAGGGCTGCCCTTGCCGTACAAATGCTGACCTTAGCAGCAGACGGCCACGACCAGTTTTTCATTCCAAAACTGTACTTTCAAAACTTGCCAATGTGGTTTGATAGATTGTCGTCCGTTTACGCTGCAACTATTTAATACAACCAGTAGACTAATGTTTAACGTAAATTGATACAGACATTCACTGAAAATTGTCTTGAAAATGTAGAATATCAATTGAAGCAAATTCTACACTATGAAACGTCGTCGTAACGTTCAAGTTAACGGAGCTTTATTATCAAATATATCAAATATAAATATCAAATATTATCAAATATAACTGTTTATAGCTTTGGACACTTATCACAAATTCGTAAATCTGCGTTTGTTAAATTTTCAGTAACCGTGTAACATTCGTAATCTGCTGCATCACCAAAAAACACTCGAAATTAAACTGCTAGGTAACCTGCAACCAGTAATGAAAGCACTTGAACACCTCAAAAACAGTCAAATCGCTAAAAATAGTAGATAAGTTACAAAAATACAGATGCGTCTGTTTCGTAAGATGGTGTCAGCCAGTTCTCCACTTTTTGAAATATATTAAAATTATCTTACATTGAGATGCAACACTTAATTACGGATTGCAATTAGTATAATGCGCGATATAATGATTTATGTTCTTGTATCAGATATTAATAAACTTCTATTTAGATTTATGAATTTTCTTGCACATCAGACACATGTTTCAACCATAGAAGTGTACTTCACTAGTCAGGCGGTGTTCTTGTCCTGAAAGAGGGAAAGGTGGGGTGTGAACAAGTGGTGGTGGTGGTGGTGGTGGTGGTGATGGTAACTTAAGCTAGCGATTGCTACTATGTGTATTTTAGGTTTTTTAAATCATAAAAGTGCACCTTTTCTAGATTTTCTTATCTTTCAAGAGATATCAAGTTAATAACGCAATGAATGAGCCGCGTCGCAGCATTTAGATGCGATTGTTATCTAACAATTTATACCCTTACCGGTATTATATATGTAGTCACGTCATTACTATCTTCTTTTGAATATTTTTGAAATAATACATATGAGCAATCTTGAATCAATGAAAGTCTTTAAAGACGTGAAGATCACTGTGTAATCAGAATTGTTCACAGGATCTTCTTAATTTTGAGTTCTCTCAGACGCCAAAACATTAATATTATTGAAGATATAATTCATCATACTATAGGCTAAAATATACCTTTTCAAAATGAACTGTAAATATTTAAAATTACTGATAGTTAAGACGGGAAACATTATTTTAAAGCTTAACGACTTTTAATACAACTATCAACCTTGTAGTCACTAATGTTTTAACGAGGTTCACTTGATTTGATTTATTTGGTCAAAAAACAGTACAAACTCTAGTACCAAGTATGGTGGATAAATACCATCAGTGCGCGATTTCTTCAGCACCAGAATCTCTTCCCAGCATTTTAACTACGTATAAATAGTTGAATGATGAATAAAATTTTAAAAAATTAATACAAAAATTAAAAATGCGATGTTAGAAACATTTGTAAAACTGGACAATTCTGATCTCCGGTCATATAAAACTGGTATACATCAGTTAATGAACCGCGGATTTGCCTTTTTTGTACTGCTAACATAATAGTACCCCCTCCCCCCGACTATACTCCTACCACTACTAGCAAAAGGAGAGCTTAACAAAACGTGCGCATAGTGAAACTATATTGACATTCAGGAGCAAAACAAGAGGGTCATCTCTCAGCATTTGCCCAAAGGATCAGTGTAATTGGACAAAGACCTAATCGAGATGAGGGTCATTGACCCAGAAGCTGAAGGACATTTCTTGGTACAAGCATATTAGGTTTATTTAAAAAGTATACACTATAAATGTAAACTAATGCATTATGTATCATTGTTAAAATAAACATAAATTTTCTTTTATGATCAGTATATTCTCTAATTGTAAAGAAACACTTTTGCATTAGAAAAGATTTTACTTTTAATTTGCACTTGTGTACTGATTTTAATGGTTTTTTTTCCTTTGGCAATGTGTTATAAAGTAACGTTCATGTATTACGTGTAGATTTCTTGTAGTGAGCTGTTTATGCTGAGCCCTGATCAATGTGATTTCTACTATGAGTCGTGAAACTAAAAATATCAGTATTGCATGAAATTATCATCCCATGATTAAATCAGTCAGTTTTGGAAAAACTACAGATTCGTAAATAAATACGCAAGGCAATGATAAAACTCAATGCAGAGTTGTGCAAAAATCTTGTGAATGACATTTTTTATTATTCGAATAATCTTTTCTGCAATCTAAAGGTGTGGATACTATAGGATGAGCTTCCCCAGAACATTATGTCCATCTAAGGCAGGAATGTACATTTGCATAATATACCAGAAAGCTGCAGGAAGGCTGTCAGAATTAGAAATAATTATGAATGTGCTGCAGAATGAACTTTATTTAGTGTTTAATTCCGTTTTTTATATATATATATATATATATATATATATATATATATATATATATATATATATTCCATCTGAGGTTTAACTGAATTCAGAGACCCAGAAATGTTTACATCAGCTAATTGCATATTGTTCATTTTAAAAGTAGTATGACGATTGCCGATTTGAAATGTAAAAGTGATTTGAAACTGATTATCTTTCGTTTACTATTCATTTGTTATCAGGAGACCAATTTGAAAAACGTCTGAAGTCGAACTATTTGATGGTTCGTTTTTTGTAAAGAGCGTTCGTGACATCAGTGAACAGGAGAATCTTTCTATTTTTAATGGACGAGACCAAATCGTTTACGTGCACCAGTGTACTTCGGAAAAGGATATCAAGAATAAAAAAAGTTAAGCATTTTTACCCTTGGTATTGTGGATCCAATGCCTTGCACTCTTGAATGTTTGATTACTTTTAAATTCAAATGTCTCCCCATTATGAATCGATCAAGAAGTGCTAGTTATATTTATAATCTCTGAAATTGGTTTTCATAATCAGTTCTGTGCTTCTGCTTTTCAGAACCTTGCTCCCAAAAGTGCATTAAATATTTAAGACCACCAAATGTGCTGTTTAAACTAGCTTGTTATTATTATCTCTCCCATCGACTTAACTATAAATTTTGTAACAAGATTCACTCTCTTCTCTCAAAGTTTAGGATTTAAAAAAAAATAGTTTTGTTCTTTCTCAAGTCGTCTTGGATTACTAAAAATATGTACCTCGTTGCGGTCCTTTTGCTGTACAAGACGGCAATTTAAAATTAGGCGTGCATTCCCGGGGCTAAAGGGGATCTAGGGGTGTATCACTAAGAACAGGGGAAGACATCTGCACGTGATGAGAATTATACACGTGTCACACTGATAAAACGACTTGACGATAAGACAGAATCATAAGGAAACAACTTCATGTTGAAGAATGTTCATGTTGTATGAAGACAACAACTTCATGTTGTATGAAGACATAGGTTCTTCAATAGCAGCACTACACCGTAACTCGCAAAATCTTCAAACAATGGAACGCAGTTCCTTGACAAGTGCCAAAGACAACATGGCGCCCTGTTCGGATTCAGATTCCAAAGCAAGAAGCTACTGGTGGCGGCAACACTTCGCAGCACTAGCAGGTACCACTTCTAAGAACTACGTAATTGATTAATTTTTCAGTATTGTTCTGTAATATCAAAGTCGGTGAGGCAGATACACTCCATTTGACACTCGAAAATCGGGATGACTGTATAGGTAGATGGATGGATTGATTAAGGTGTCACGCATAACTCGGTGAAATAGGAATTCTTTCAGCTGTAACTTCGAAAATGTCAGGAGTAAGATCTGCTTGTGTTCTTTTTGGAGAACATGAAGATTATTTAATTTTGACTTGACACAAAGTCCGTTTGGCATTTTCAAACCGTTCTTGAAAAAGGCTGGATTTTATTTCTTAAAAGGTTTTGCTCGAATAGAATAAACTGCATTCACGTAGTAATTATAATATTCAATAAAAATTGACATTTAAAACATTGCAAATATTTTCATATTTAAAACACTAAGCGTTTTACATTCGTTATTTTCTTTTAAAGGAATGGTAATGGCGTCCCAGATATTTTATACTTTGTTATTATGAACTGGCTAAAGAGTATAAACAAAAATGTATCGGTGCTTATTTGATATCTCCCCGCAGCGACCCTTCTTGCACTCGGTTCGGGCATGTGTTTGACCCAGCACTTCACCTTCGGTCTTCGATCTGGGATGCTCAAACGGAATAGTTCAAGCCAGATAACCCGCTTGGGCCGCTGAAATTTCACGCGTGCCTTTCGCATTTCACTAGACTAGAGCCGATCGCCTCGCCTTCCATTCCTCTGCCGACCTGGCTGCCTCGCAGGTTACCTCTGGGCGAGTGCACGTCAAGTGGACCTGCCCATTTTGCATGCCGCGTGTGCCCACAGCCAACTCGATCACGCTGGGCACGGGCATGTGCGTGGCGTGGACGGCGTCTGCGCAGGCCGTGCTGCGCGGGGACCGGCCGGGCTCACCGCTGCGCCTGTCGCTGGAGCAGAGCTCGTGGGTGACTGCGCTGGTGCCGCTGGGAGCGCTGCTGGGCGCGCTGCCCGCCGGCCTCCTCGCCGAGCGGCTCGGCCGCAAGGGCGCGCTGCTCTCGCAGGCCGCCCCCGAGATCGCCGGCTGGCTGCTCGTCATCTTCACGCACGACAGGGTGAGCATTCGCCTTACAGATCCGCTATTGGTTTCACTGGCTAGTGATTCCGGACATTAGTCCCGAAAGTGTAGTGCAGTTTAGTATCGTGGGAGGCGGCTATGATGTCCGCTGGATGGCGGATTCGGCGCTCCCTTCCTGTCATTAGGGGCATTCCCCCACCAGGTATCTCTCACCAACAGAGCACCGTTCCAGTCGGGAGAAGCTCTTAAGTTCCCGCTGGCCCCCGGGCATGTGTTGTGCAGTGTCTGTAAATGTAAGGGTGTAAATTAGGGGTGAGGAGATTTCAAGGAAGATCGCGGGCGGTCCTAGGCCAGTTTGTTAGTGTAGTGCTCCGACTATCCGTTGGTTTTGTTAGCAAGAACCACAAAAAACTACCGATGAGAAAAGTCGGGGATGGCAATTAGTGTGAATTTAATTAATTTATTTACTTATTTATTTGTTTGTTTGTTTGTTTGTTTATTTGTTTATTTATTTATTTATTTATTTATTTATTTATTTATTTATTTATTTATTTATTTATTTATTTATTTATTTATTTATTTATTTATTTATTTATTTATTTATTTATTTATTTATTTATTTATTTATTTATTTATTTATTTATTTATTTATTTATTTATTTATTTATTTATTTATTTATTTATTTATTTATTTATTTATTTATTTATTTATTTATTTATCAATCACCCCATATTTCCTGTACAACTGTTCTACCTCTGCGCAATTTCTTGAACTGTCGTCCTACAATTGCCCCGAAAATGCGTCGATATCTCCTCGGATACCACAATGCGCATTGACCTACTCGGAAATCAACTTGCAGAGATCCAGTTGGGAATCGATGTGGCAGCTGGACGACGGGGGACACGCGGATGCACGACCTTGGGTTGCCCTCTCGCATCGCACCTCGTTTCATGTTTTCTCACAACGACGATGCTAGCGCCCAATACACGAGACGTTTCAAAAAGGCTGGTACTTAGGCGCCTCGACACCACCATCTGAACTGTCAAGCTCAGAAAGTCCGCTGTGGAGATATCATCGAAGAACTCTCGAACATCCTATGAAGTATACCAAATTCCAATCTCGTCGCGCTGCGGAGTCTGGTCGAAAACGTTTTAGGGTATTGGTTATCATAAAATGAATAGATTGGTGTATATCGACCACCCACTTCGTCATATTGTCAAACGAGTAGTTCGAAAGTGGAGAGGCAAGCGTGTAAAAATGCCATGCTTCAGCCGCATTTTACCTTACATTTACTGTAAATCAAACGTCTGCATATTACTATTTGTTTGGAAAGAAGGCTGAGTGGAGGTCAGTATCGTACTGAGAAAGATATCGGATAAAATCACCGGCAATTCAGAAGTTTGAATCCGGATTCTCAGGCGACCTATACTTATGTATTTTTTTTTTTTTGCTTTTAGGTGTGGATGCTGTACGTAGCTCGATTCCTCATTGGGACGACCGTCGGCATTAATATAGTGGCGGTCTCCATGTACCTCGAAGAAATCTCCGAAGTAAAAGTGAGGGGCACCACAGGCTCTTATTTTGAACTTACTGCAAGCTTTGGTATGCTTCTTTCGTACATACTGGGCGCCATTTTGCCCTATTTCTGGTACACGGTCGTGGGTGTGGTGCCGGGGGTGAGTATTCTTCTCGTCTTCAGCTGGATGCCCGAGTCTCCCGTCTTCCTCGTCGTTCGAGGTCGCTACGAAGCTGCTCGCAAGTCTCTTCAATGGCTGCGAGGCCCGCACGTCAACGTTCAGCCAGAGCTCGACGCCTTGGAAGAAAGCCTCAAAAAGCAGCCCGTCCCTTCCCAGCCAAACAAATGGTCTTTCTGGCGATGTGACCTACCCCGCGTCGACCGAGCAACCTTCAAGTCACTCGCAGTTGCCTGCGCAATAATGTTTTTCAGTCAAGCAAACGGAAAGAATGCCTTTCTCTATTACATGACTGACGTGTTTAGAGACGCGGGATCCAACGTTACTCCAGAAATAGCGAGCATTATCGTCGGAGCCGTGTACGTGGCGGCGGTGTTCCTTCCCACGTTGACGGTGGACCGCGTTGGACGGAAGCCGCTGTTGAGCGTCGCGTACTGCGTCATGGGGCTGAGCCAACTGGCGATGAGCGTCTACACACACCTGGCGTCGAAAGGGTACGACGTTGCGGCGTGGAGGTGGGTGCCGTTGGCGGCGCTCATTATATTCATCGTGGCCATATCCTCCGGGCCGGGCCCGCTCTCGTGGTTCATGCTGGCCGAGCTCGTTCCCGTGGAGCACAGGGGATGGGCAATATCGGTCGCAGTGGTGTTCGGCAGAATATTTGTTTTGGTCTTAATTAAAGAGTTCCCAGTGATGATTGTGGAGTTGGGACAGGATGTTACGTATGGAATTTTCTGTGTCATGTGTTTTCTTGCAATTGCATTTACGCTTTTGTGTATTCCAGAGACAAAAGGTAAAACCAGGGATGAAATCAAAGATGAGCTGAAAGGGAAGTCACAAGAAAGCAATGAGGATTGTTCCAGGCTGTGAAAGAACTGAATAAATGTAAATGTTTGTTTTTGTTTTCATGACGTATAATTATTAGAATATATAGTACTTGGTTCCAACTATCAATTGTCATTTGTGATTTCAAAATAAACCCCACCTTCTTACCCTCATCCGATCGCTTCCGATGTTGCGGCTGCGCGGCAGCTGGTGTGAGAAGTCGTTGACGCATACGCCTGAAAGTCTGAAAGGCAACATTTCGGATGCATTAAGGATCTTTTGGTTCGCAGACCAGTAAAACAATTCCTGAATGTAGGTAACTTAACACCTGCATGGGAAGCCATACAAAAAACCAACGATGCTGCAGAATGTCACAGAATGTCACTTTCCTGTATAAGTTTTCTATTTCCTTTGGTCTCGGCTATCTATTCTGACTTGCCAAATACTCTTGCGAACTGCCATTTATAGCCGTCCAAAACACATTTTTCTGAAAATTTCTCAATTTTTTTGATTTTTTAATTGCAGGGCGGAAATTGGAATTTCTCGCCCTTCGTTTGAAATAGTGTTATTACACATTGCTCTCCGACTAGCAAGCAAATAAACTACAGACATATAACTATTACTTACGAAAGAAAAGGAAATGATAAAAAACATACTATAATAATTGTAAACATATTATAATATGCTTAAATTTAGTTGTTTTCATTCAATAGAATTAGCACTAAGCGTTGGACATTTTTGTAGTATTTGCCCCATGTTTATTCCAATGTATATAATGTGAGAGGTCAAGCTAGAAATGAGTAATATTTAACTGCAATGTCTTCAGATTTGTTTATAATAGGTTTTTAAATTTTCTATTCAGTTCAGTTCATTTTCTATTTCATATTATTTTTTTAACACACGTGAGAGTTTTTAACAGTTTTTGAAGGCGAGTTGGCAGCAAAATGAAACGTTTTACGGGCTTTTCTGCTTTCCGAGCTATCTATAATTGCCATCTATAACTTCGATTTCTATTTGAAGACATTAATTATGAAGATACTGATTATTGATTTATTGGTTGTGTCTTCACTCTAAAGAAAATTAAAATTTTAAGAATAAACTTAGAATACATTTGGAGACACGACGAAAAATAAACTTACGTTTACTTTCGTAACAGAAGCAATAAGGTTCTATAAAGAATGCTTTATAAAAACTTTCATAAAAAGCCACAACAATAAAAACTAAAAAACAGTTCTATTTACGGCAAGATTAGTGTTTTTGGCAAGAATTGATAAGGAAATATTCGCCCATTACTGCAATCGCCCATTTCCTTACCCTAATTGTTGCCATTGCCCATTGACTGAGATTTGTTGATATGAACAGAAATTGCGGTATAATAATATTAAGTAACCGGTACTAACAGCGATGAAGTATGTACTCTTTTAGCACCTCTAGTTTTATCACGAAACAAAACAGTTGGCCTATTACCACAAAATAAACTGCCCATATCAGGATAAAACCTGCAAATGAAAACATAACTGTTACTATACAATTAGAGACAACATTGATACATAATATTGATTTTGACAATGATATTTACTATTTGCTCTGTATAATTCAAAATCACTAAATACGCATGTAACAAAAATTGCACTTTGGCTTTTGTGTCAATTACCACATCTCTTTCAGTTCTTTTGGCTAGTTTTCCTTGATCCATTAAGCAAATGCTGACATTGCTCGTTGTTTTGCTTCTGGGCATATGGTAAATGTTACTTGGCTACCTGCGCACATTTTCTTGAACTCAATGAGAAATATAGTTTTTCAAATAATAGCTTACGTTTTCTCACGGTAGAAATTCGATTTCTTCACATTTTAAACATTTAGAATGTGTACATTTTCTTATGACCTAAAGAAAAGTTTTCCGAAGAGGATATTGATATTCACAATAGGACGTGGAGTTCCACGATAAGAATCCAGACGGGTTTTAAAACAGGTACACGACCGATGTCTGTTTACTGAACTGATGCTGCAAACAGTGAGATAAAATGAAGGACACATGTAGATGTTCCAATATTTCCAAGATTTTCTAGTTCAGTTGCTTCTCTCGTGCGCACTCTGATGCTCGCATCGCAATCGGATACCTTGAACAGGGACATGGCTCCTTGCGAGTCTTCCTCTACGATAGGCGCGCCATCTTCCAGCAGCTCTGGAAGATATTGGTGGCGCCAACATCTTGCTGCTTTCCTAGGTGAGCATTTCATGATTCCACTTACCTTATCATTAATTTCCTTTGTTTTATGTACAAGTCATTCAGACGTAATATTTCAACACGTTTCATAATGTGTAAAATTGGTCACTCTAAGGAAGAGAGGAACTCGCTTAAGAAACCGCAAATCGTTCGGGCATTTACGGATATACCACCATCTTCTATTATATATCTGGCGTACGTAGCGTTTCACGGGTCGAGCTTTGCGTAAAGAAGTTTCACACTAACCCCAATAACTGTACTTTCTTTGCGTGTTTAGGTGCAGAATCGTGAAGTGTACTCAAATTTAAAACTTTCATTGAGATATATTTTTATCAATTGATGTAATATCGAACAGGAGAGCCCCACGTTTCCGCAGTGTTCTATTTTCACAATCTATTAGACAGGAATTCTGTCTATTCTTGTCCTAATCTCCGACTTCCATCTTTTCTAGTGTATACTCGGCCTTGACCGACCTATACCACCAATCGGCCTTGACCTGCCTTGCCCACCCTGTCCCGCCCACAAACACCTTGCCTACTTAAACTAATTTTCTAACTAAAATAATTAAGAAATATATACTGAAGAAAAATTAAATAACTTTATCCACGTCTATGCTTTTTGTGGAGTTTTATATATCTTACCAACGCATTAAAGCACACTTTCGTGCACAAATCATTCACACAGAAAGTTTTAGCATCAATATAAGTATTTACGTGTTTTTGTTTAATGACATTTTTGCCATTAATTTCATAACTCTTGTAGTTTTGACACATTCACGCCTAATAGTAATTAAGACCAATTTCCAGTTTACCTTTTGTAAATATCGTATATGTGAAGAAAAACTGGCAAAAGTCATCATCCTCAAAGACAAACAGTTTACATTATTCAATTAGGTAGAAGATTCAGATAGATGTGACCAAGCTTTTCTTCATTTTTCTGTCGATATTTTATATGAATAAATTAATTTTTTGTAAATGATCCTCCTCTTTTACTTCCGAAATAACTCTTTTTTTCACTTTCACTGATAATTTTAATATTTTATAATTTATCATAATACAATAGTCAATTATGACTTTCAATCCTCATGCTTTGTGTGTATAAAAACCTGGATTTTCATGTGTTGGAATGTCATTGACATTTATTAAAATACTGTCCATGTTGCACGATCATTTTTTATTGTCCAATTATTTATCCATTACTTTATGACCATAGTAACAACATAAAAATTGAATTTCGATTTCCTATTTTGTCAGTTATCCGACAAGATTTAAAATCATTCTACAAAACAGGGGGTTTAATCTCACGTTGAATCATCTATGTAAACGTGTTTTTCAATTCTTACTAATGTCCGACCAGAGTACGTATCGTCGTCTTGAATAGTGTTTTTTAATTTACTTGCTAAGAGTAACTATCACTTTTTCTCTATATTTTTGTTATTACCTCATACGCAAAATACCGTCGCTTATTTGAAATCATGTGAATTTCATTAACCCTGGTTATTTCACTCATGAACTATTTACCAATAAGATGAAAGTATTCTGTCCGTATTATCAATCTAAAATTTTACTTCGCGAGTTTATTCCATTTTTTTTGTCACTTTCGTTTAATCACCAGGGATACACTTGTTTTCAATACCAGACTAAAAGTTGGTGAGACGTAGAAGTGTTTATTTTAATAGTTAATATTAGTATCTCAATAGAATTAAGATGTGTTACTGTATTTGCATGTATTTTCATACGTCTAAAATAAACCTCCCAAACTACACTCGCGCTTTACTGTATAAGCTCCATTTTTGCCTGTTGTTGTAGACTAATGTCTGAAACAGCAGTACCGACTTCGATGTCGTTTTCACTTAATGCAAGAGTAATTTGTCGGGCATAATTTAAGCTTCCTTTTTTCCGTACATTTTCTATTGTTGAAGAAGAATGTTAGTTTGATTACAAATATACAGTTTTATAGAGATATTAATGAAATTATGTACGCTTGTCCTTCAAAACAACACAATAGTTACTGTATCCTAAAATCTTGTTGTTACTATTCCTAAAATCTACCCCATTCTCTGTCCCAACCATTACCTCAGGACTGAAGTGCGCGCTCTTTCCGTTTTTCTCAAATTTCTGGAAAACACTGACAAAATTGAGGAAAAAAATAATTTTTCTGACATCACATAATCTTTCCTCATACAGTAGAACCCCAGTAATCCGCACTAATTGGGGATGTAGTCTGTTCGGATTTGGAAATGTTCGGATTATCCAAAAAATGTGTCGTACATATACAAATACATCTATAAGATCACCAGACAATGCAACGACGTAGCGTGTGATGTGAGAATATGGCAACGTTGTCTAGCAATTGAATCATCACATCGCATCATCAAGCAGATTCAGTTCCTTACTGCAAGAGATTACCGATTTTCCAAGTTCCTCTACGTGAAAATTACTGCTACATAAACATGTGATATGCGCCTTACTTACCAGTGCAATAAATATTTCATTTCGAAAACTTCTGTTTCAGTAACTAGTTGTTCAGTTCTACAGCAATTATAAAACCCTTTCTTTTCACTACAAATAATATTAATTTCGCTTATTTTTCCTCCATTCCAAAGTTTGTTCTGATTATCCGAAATTTGGGATTTGCGGGGTTCGAATTAGCGTTGTTGTAATGTAAATGCATGTTGATTCATGCCAATAGCGCAATCGGGCTACTATTAATTGAAGATCAAAATTGAAAAGAAGTTCCGATGGAAGGAAAGGCGGGGGGGGGGAGGAGGGAAGGCGGTGCTGAGTGGTTTGATTGATTAGTGATTCCGGATGCGTCACATGCTAAGTTGTACCCGTAAGTGTGGTGCATGGTTTATCGCGGAGGTGGCGGCGATCTTCCCCCACAGGATGGTGAGATTCGGCGCCGACCTACAGTCGCTAGTAAGGTTTTCCCCAACCAGGTATCTCCAACCAGAGGGGCACTGCCCCAGCCGGGGTAAGCTCTAAGCTCCCGACAGGTCTCCGGCATGTGAGGTGATGTTGCGCTTTTAAGTGGAAGTGTGTGTACGTAAGGGGTGAGGATTGGACAAAGAGGAATAAAAACTGGCGCGCGGTTCTAGACCCGTTTGCTTTGGCATTCATCTGGCGGGAGAAACCGCGAAAAAGTATTTTTACCAAACAAATCTCGAAAATGATCGTAACATATTGCTAAATGCATGTGTAATTAGTTCTTCAATATATAAAACTTTCATTAAGCAATTTTGTAATTTTTCTGAGCTCTGCCTTTGACACCCCCCGCCCTCCCCCTGAAGTGTTCTTCGGGGACTGAAATGGCGTTGGACGCGGCTGTTAAAGCTCATGTTCCACTTCATTGTTCTGACAGTGATATCAGGCAAACTCTTTAAGGAAAATGTTTGACTCATCCTCGCTTAAAGGAGTTTTTAAAATTAGAATAGGTTGCGTTTTCGACTCGTCACTAAGGGAGGTCAGAAAGTTATGGACAAGCGTGTTTAAAGTAGGGTCACAAAGTTACGGATATGTTCATAACTTTGTAGAAAAATATGTATGTGTTTAGTGAAATACACTGAGGTGCAACGTACGCAGCATTTGAATAGTTAAAGTGGCACCCACGTTGCCAGTTGTTTCGCAGTGACGTCACTCCTGTTGCCATGCAATCTGAGTCTTCACAAGAATCTCTAGCTTTGTTATGCATACATGCTCCTGTGTGAACCATAATGATATGACACCGACGTAGCAGAGGAAACAAAGAAGTACTAAATCGAAATGCAAAGTTGTTCGGCACATGCATTCTTCAAACAAAAATATTAAAATAGAAATTGTCAATTATCTTTATACAACGTAAAAATTATTACCTATATTTCTTTCTTCATACCTATAATTCGTTTTTGGCACATTCAAAGCTGTTTTCTTATGAAAATGGTGTTTATATTTTGTTATTAATTTCAATGTAACAATGATGTTTGTGCAAAGGACATACAAAGACCGTAGGTAGACATGCTATCTCTAAATGTGTTGAAAAAGAACAATAATGAAACAAATGACGTATATAGCTCATAAAATTATTTGAATAGTGTATAGAAAGACGGCTAGAAAATGACTTGTAAATTACTATGCCCATTTCCTTTTCGAATGGCGAATGTTTCATAATATGACAGTGCGTTAGCTGGTCAGCTGATTTTTGATATTTAAAGTACATCAACAATGAATCATTTAAGGAAAGATCAAATTAATTTTTAAAAAATGATCAAATTAAATTTGTTAACTTACCAATATAGTTTCGAAATTATATTCCATCCATGTAATTCACCTCTTATCATCGTTATTACTTCGTCATCCTAGTATCGTGCAGGTATGTAGTGGAAGGCAATGACACACCTTTGCTGTGAGAACTTGCTTCCCCGTAAGCCGACGTAGGAGCTGAATTCGCCATTTAACAAGGGAAGACAACCTCCACCTCCAGCGATTAAAACACACACTATACTTGCGGAACTAACGATCTTAGCAGTTGTCACTAACCACTAAGAGGCGTGTTGCAGAAAGTCGCAAGAAATTTAAAAAATAAATGAAAGGAAAATAATAAAAATTTAAAATAATAATGAAAATTGTAAATGGTAATAAAAATTAAAATAAAAAATTAAAAAATGAAAAATTGAAGAGGGAAAGAAAGGCAGTGGAGATGGTGCCGTGCGCAGTGAACCTGTCGTCGGTGGGCGTGGGCGCGGCCATCGGGTGGACGGCGCAGGCGCTGGCCGTGCTGCGCGGCGAGCGGCCGGGCTCCCCGCTGCGCCTGTCGCTGGACCAGGCCTCGTGGGCCAGCGCGCTCGTGCCGCTGGGCGCGCTCGCCGGCGCCCTGCCCGCGGGCTACCTCGCCGACGCCGTCGGCCGCAAGCGGGCGCTGCTCGGCGAGACGGCGCCCATGATCGCCGGCTGGCTGCTCATCCTCTTCGCCGGAGACGCGGTGAGCAACAACCTTCACGTCCGTTATTAGTGGCTAAAAACTCCACAGGGGGTGTCACAGGGCCCGGCAACTCTCCATCAAAACAGGAGATAAAGCTTGAGGAAGCGCTAGTGTCGCCGGGTGCAGCTGCAGGCTAGGCTCGCCAACATCCCCACATACAAATTGGCTAATTTATGAGAATTACGAAAAGTATCTTCTAAATGTACAATTATTCATTATCTCTATTTATAAGAAACCTCTGAAGAAAGCGCGAACATAGACGTTATCTTTTGTAACATTATGGGCCTGCTTGCGACCCGCGAACTCACGCAGCAGCCACGCACGTTTAAAGTATCGTCGGCAGCAGTTCGTGTTTTAGTTCCTGTAAAGAAGGTGATGCAGCAGAACGCGCCACCGTAATGGTCTCCACTGCGTTATATGAGAGTTATAGAGCCCTGGTGTGTCATACCCGCTCGGGGAGAGCACTGCAGTGATTGGAAGACCGAGAAATTGACAACTACATTTGCACATTTCGACATGCTGCTTTCCGAGTAACTCGAAAGTGACAATTGCAGACCTTGCGATATGCCGCGCGAAAGTAGGCATATCTCAACGAGTAACTCAATACCTATCTCGTTTAGAGTCGGGGTATTCGTTGCCCATGATCCCCCACTACGCCCAGGACGCAGTTTAAAACTTGTCATGATCACTCTGCGAACAGATTTGATTGGTTGGTGAAACGGAGGCCGGCTCGAGCATGGATGTTTGTGTGTATTTGTGTTCTCCTTTCGTGCTCTTTCTACAGTTCCCCGTACAGTCAAAACAATTGCAGTGACAAAGACATAGACAATGACAAAGTTGTTAAAAAGTGACCTGAAAATATGGTAACAATGTTTTTTGTAATTAAAGGTCGCGTCAACTTCTAGGTCATTAGCGACCACTGTTGCTTGAAACGGTATGGTAACTGTGAGGATGACACGATATGATGATGATAGGTGGGGAAAGGAACACTATACAACCATCCTTCGGTTCGAGTTCGCTGCGGCACTACTGCCTTAGCAATCTCTGCCATCGGATCGGCAACAATGGTCTTAGCACAGTCTGATGTAAAGTTTATGTTTGCTGCAGCATGCATTTAAATTGTATTTTCGGCAGTTTGATATGCTGACGCTACATGGAAATATAAAATCAACATTCGCCCTTCTACATGTGGTGCATACGTTACTCCCTACCATTTGCTGGTATAAAGAGGCAGAAAAGGAGTCCTCTTTAAAAGTTAGTATTGATTCAATGTCTCTAAAATAAAATAAAAAGTATGAAATAATATTATTCATATTCGTATATGCTTCTCCCATGCGTTTGTTTTCGTGAAAACAGCAACTCAATCTCTGCAGCGATTCAGAAGGCATTGGAGGGAAGCATGTTAAATGAGCGACCACTGTCCGCAGGTGTGGCTGCTGTACTTGGGCCGCGTGCTGACGGGCCTGGGCGTGGGCGCCAACGCCGTCCTCGTGTCCATCTACTGCGAGGAGATCGCGCAGGTGCGCGTGCGAGGGAAGCTGGGCTCCTACCTCGACGTGCTGGTGTGCGTGGGCATGCTGCTCGTGTACGTGACGGGGGCGCTGCTGCCGTACTTCTGGTACACGCTGGTGTCCCTGCTGCCGCCGGTGGCGTTCCTGCTCACCTTCTGCTGGATGCCGGAGTCGCCGGCCTTCCTCGTGGCGCGTGGCCGAGTGGAGGACGCGCGCCTGGCGCTCGCCTGGCTGCGGGGACCCGACGCAGACATCGGACCGGAGTTGCGAGATTTGCAGAATCTGATGAAGCGACCTTCCGACGGTCCACGGCGCGTGAGCTGCCTGTGCTGCTCCTTTCCCCGCGTGGACCGCGTCGACCTCAAAGCGTTGGCGATCGTCTTCGGTTTAATGTTCTTCACCCAAGCGACCGGAGTGAACATATTTATCTTCTACATCACCGACGTGTTCAAAGAAGCCGGCACCGACCTATCGCCGAGGATGGCCACGGTTGTCATCGGCGCTGTTCACTTGGTCGGCACGGCTTTTCCCACTTTGACCGTCGATAGGTTGGGCAGGCGATTGATCCTAGGCGTGGCTGGCCTCGTGAACGGTTTGTGCTTGGTGGTGATGTCTGTGTATTCGTTCTTGGACGTCGAAGGCTACGATTTGGACGCGTGGCGTTGGGTTCCTCTGGCAGCCCTCGTCATCTTCATGTTCATGATCTCGGCGGGTCCGGGACCGCTGTGTTGGTTTATGATGGCGGAGTTGCTGCCCATGTCGATCAAAGGCTGGGGGAGTGCTTTGGCTGTAGCCTTCAGTCGACTCTGCGTTGTGCTGCTGGTTAAGGAATTTCCACCCATGGCGCTGGCTTTGGGTTTAGATGTTACGTACGCTATTTTTGCAGTTCAGAGTTTTCTGGGTATAGCGTTTACAATGTGGTGTGTGCCTGAGACAAAGGGTAAAACGAAAGAAGAAATTCAAAGAGAACTTAGAGGAGAGAAAAGAAATGTAGAGCGAACAAACGAAGATTGCTAGTTTGTTGGTATGTCATCTGGATATACATCGTTTCAAAGTGCTCATGACTTCCTTTCGTAATAGTTGGTCTCATAGTTTAAAAACGTAATTATCAATATGCACAAGAAGATTACGATGATAAAAAGCGAAATGTGACAAGCTAACCTTAAATGGACAAGCAATAAATGATCTATGTGTTTGAAGTGAAAGATATACTGTGCTTGAATATCAAAAGTAGAAATGATTTTATACACGTAAATGATTTCAGCGAGTTTCAATCGGGATTATAAAAATTAGTGATCTACTAACTCTCTAACTCACTAATCAGAGAAAATGCTGGCGTTTGTGAATTTCATGTTTGAAAAATATACAAAACTGATAAAACTGAAATAATTTATAAAATATGTATGTTGAACATTGATTAATCATTTCAAATCCCTCTTTAACTTATTGTAGTAATTTTCACGAAGGAAATATGGTGAAATGATGGTGTTCTAGAAAATATTATCAATTTGCTTGAAGGGAAAGAGAATTATAAAGAACGTCAAATTAAGTTCTATATTAGCTCTTAAAAACTACTGTGAAATATCAGACATGAATGTTCCTTGGAAAGTATTCTTGACTTTTAGAATGCCTTCAAAAACAAAAACCAACATATTTAATCCAATGTAAATAGTTCTTTTATTTTTTATGACTGGATGAGCTAACGAGTGGGCATATTAATTATGATAAAGGATTACATGATGAAAAACATTTTTCCACTTCTGGAAATTGAACTAACATTTAGTACCAATACGTTTTTTTAATGTTCAATTGCTAACTTTTATATTTACAAAGGAAAAATAAATCTCCTATGTTGACTTTATATTTATCCCAGACATGTCGGGATAAATGTGAGCAGCTACTTTATCATTTTTGTAGTGACCTAAACTAAGAGGGATATGTACGTATATTAAGTTTACACAACCAAAAACATTATACATGCACGTTCTCTTGACCCCTCTCACTTTCATACACTTTTACATCAATCTGTAGCTCGTTTTTTGACACAGTTTCTTTCACACGGAATGTTCTGGTTACCAGATTTTTAAAACTACGTACGTTGTTCTAATTTATACTTGATTCAACTGTTAGTAAAGGAGTGAGAGTGGTTATTCCGGGGCTCAAGTAAAAGTTATTCATATATGTGACTAGGCTCTGTGATGTAATTACAAATCATTTATATATTAAAGAATAAAATTGAACATTCTAAATCTAAAGTATCATGACATTTTAATCATGTTTACTTACGAGTTCAATAATTGTATTAACTCTCTGCATTCAGATTAGGTGGTTTAACAAAGATTCTTCTGTTAAAGGAGCTGCCTGTTCCTAAAAGGGAATTGTTAACTTACAGAGATTTTGCACATAATTGCTCAAGACTTTCCACAATTCTTTCCACATAATTGCTATATACAACAAATAACTGAATCATTAAATAAAACATGACTCAAAACTAAAACAAGGAAGGAATTCGGTATTCCTGGACATTGCAAAAATGTTTATTCAAGACAGAATTCAAAAAGAAAATAAATATTAAATGTTAATAAAGAGTAAAGAATATAATCATAATTCTCGATTGTTTGATATGACAAATCTGCCAAACATATTTTCTTATGTAGCCACCAGTCCGTCTTTCATCGCTTCAGCGTCGTCCATCCATCCCTTTCCAAATTTGAGGGGAAATGAGGGCGGAGGCAGGGGAAGTTGGCCGTGCTCTTAGGGTCATCGGGCTTCCCAAGCGAGCAAATAGTTCGTGTGGGTGCGGTTTGACAGACCTGATTAACGAAATCACGTATAAAAAATTACTTTGAGATGTTCGGGAAAAAATAATAATATTAATATATTTCACGTTACAAAAGAAAAGGCAGTCTAATACTACCATCTTCAAGATTTAAGCTGGGTAAGTTGTAAGTTTATTTAAATTTGTTGTACATTTTAAAAATCTGTTGCAATATACGGGTATCCCATACTAGGCAAATAGTAAAAACATGTTGAGAATAGCAATACGAACATTTTATGTCCTGACGGTTTTGTCGGCAGTCCTTTACTATATGTGATACATGCAATTTTTTACAACCCGTATTCAGAAGTATTTACGTTAATGTCACCTCAACAAAAGTGTCGGCTCTGGTATTTGCTTCCCTCATATCATGAAAATTGTTGGGAAAATTCACTGAGAAAGCGCCAGTGATGGATAATCTGATTGAATGGTTAGTGATTTCGGGCATGTCTACGGCTAAGGTCATCATACCCTTAAGTGCAGTGCATGTTTTCCTCGGGAGATGGCGGAGGTCTTCCTCCGCTGGTTGGTGGGATTCGGCGCCGACTTAGTCGACTAGCGGAGTTTTCCCAACTAGCTATCTCCCACCAGCGGGGTTCCGCTCCAGACAGGACAAGATCCTCCAGCGTCTGCGGTAGGGAAAATGAAGGAAAGATCGCCCGCGGTCCGTAGCCCGTTTGTAAGGGTACTGCTCCAGCACTTGCCTGGTGTTGATACGGAGAAACCACGGAAAACACCCGGTCAGAGCAGCCGGCCACTAGATTTCTCCTCCAGAAAGCGACAGAACTCGACCTAGCTATGTCACTAGTGCCGAAAATCTTGCCATCGCCGGGACTCGTACTTAGGACTTCCCGGCCAGAGGCACTGCAGTGACATCAGTTGATGTCCTGAGCCACCTCTCCCGGAGTGATGGGTAAAGAAATGTACTCGCGGTCACGTACATTCCCTTGCTCTGCGAAACACCCCGATCCTTTGGTGTTCCGCGAGGACAACGTTGCATCAAGAAAGTAGGACGTTATTAATGTAATGGAAATGTAATCGCAAAAGCCATGGTGTTCTTCAGACGGGAGAGGAAAAGTATCATTAGAGGATGTGGGAATTGGATGGATGTGTTTTATTTCTGCCTCTGTTACTTGATTTGTCACATAAGCGGTCCAACAATCCATAATGTCATATCATTGCATTAGTTTACAAGCATTTGCGTTTGAAAAATCAGTACGTGAACTTAAACGTGAGAAACAAATACATTTTCAGTAAATACATCAACGAAACAGTAGTAGTAAATAAATCAACAAAAAGGTATTCAAAGAATGTTAACACTCAAAGGAAAATTAAACGAGTAGAAGACCGAAACGTTAAGTGTCTGGTACAGACTAGAGATGGTACACTTCGCTCGCATGAAATCACAGTATTCTTGTCAACCTCGCAGAAATATGTCGATTTCCTCCGAATCCTTATCAATAAACACGTTTCTGCGCATTTCCTAGCCGAAAAAGTAATGTTTTATATGTTCGTATTGCGTCAATTCAGTAACTGCATGTCACTGCGCAAGCAGCAATATTTTTCTGCACTTCAGTAGCAACTTCATACAAACTCTGCAGAGTATACGTGAGCGTTATATTTATTTAACGTGAAAATACAGTTAAAACTATATGACTTACTTTGAAAAGTGCAATTTTTTAAGTTCTAAAAAGGATAATTACCAGAAAATGTTCAAATGACAGGACTGTGGACTATGAAGTACGGACCTCTCCATAACTTCTAAACAGTTCAATACATCAAAATGCAATTTTTGACTAACAACACTGGCTAAAGAGTAACTCATGACCAAGAGACGTTCAACGTAATATTTTGGGTTTTGGAAACATTTAATCATCTTTGATTTTTTAAATGAAACTGCATAGTTTTTCCACCCGCCATTCCTAAATGTTAATAATAATCGATTCTGAGGAAGGTGTGGCTTAAGCGGCCGGAAAAATTGGGGGAAACAAAGACGTATGCAAGGTTTTCAATATTCTGAAAAAAGTGAACTAATTTTAAAAACATCAAATGCATGACTCGTAAGGGAATCACTAAATGCGATGGAACTAGACAATGAAATTATTTTAAAATATTAATTTTAGCAAAATACATCTAAGTTTTGACATAAAAACGCATACACAAAAGAATTCGTCATAAAATATGCCATATGAGGTGCCATATGAGGTTTTGACATACAGTGTGAATCAGTAGTGTTTTAGGCCCACTAATATTTGCATTTAAAAACCTCGATTTTCGAAATTAAAATAACTTGCTATCTTCGTTTCGCTTATTGTAATCTCACACACGCCTGGTCTCGCTAGGCCAAGACGTTGAAGAAGGTCTTGACACAACCAAACGGCGCAGTGAATAATTGACCGTAGATAAGAGCTCATTCTATTAATTTTACGATTTTATGAAAAGTTAGGGTTCATATTATAAACACGTAAAGAAGAGCTAACGGTGACATTGTGCGGATTATTTCTTTTATTTCAAAAAAAATACGTAATTCGGTGGAGAAGAACAAAGCTCAAATTTCTTTCAAAACAAAATTTCTTAGTTTTAAACATGTAGCTTAGCAAGAAATATTATGTTTGAAATGCCTAGTTAAAAATTACATTAATCTTTTGAATTTAACTTTAGGGATTTTCATTTTTCTTCAGACTCGCACTGTTTTATAGTTCCTCACATTTACTGGAAGATTATTCCGTTATGTCCTATATCACAGCGAGAATTTTCGGAATCTACTTGTTTTAATGTATCAAAGATAACAAGAGAAATATGTAGGTAGATCAACATCTAGAAGCTTAAGGCGTATTTAGAACAATCAATCTAAAAGACATGTGTCGACATTTCAGATTCAGTAGGTGATTTTTTAGAATCCAAATATGTCACCGTACGTGATGATATTGTCTTATATACCTATGCATATATAAACCTACTTATGCATCGCTTTAAACTCTTAGAAGAACATCAGCGATTGATTTCTTTGAAATAGCGTAAACAGCATAATTAATTGGCTGATACTGAGTGAGGACTTGTGCAATGAAAATGTTATCATAAAAAATGTACATTTTTTTGTATCCTACATCTTTGACTGAATCTTGACTGAGTTCGTCATACTCTTACAAAGAAGTTCATTGGGGGAGGGTGAAGAAATAATCATAAAAGTATAAACCTTTTCTCTTTCAAAAAACAGATGTTTTTGATCGTGGGTTCTCCCTGACGCAACAGTAGATATAATTACCTTGGCACGAGTGTTACCAGAATACTACAGAGTAAATTGACGTCATATGGCTAAGTATCGTATTGTGCTGTCTGCTACGCATTACAGGAGACAATGCTTGCCTTAAGAATAATTAATCTAAGCATTCATCCGTATCTGTATGATTCATGCTCCCATCATCACTTCAATGAATTCCGTGGAGCAAGATACATTGCATATTATTGAATTCTCAATTTTCAGTATTCATGTATCTTTGGCACAAATAACGAAAAATAAAGTGTGAATCTATTTTTCATAATACTCTCCGTTAATATTTCTGCATAACACAGCCCCACAGAGGAATGAAAAGGAAATTTAAATGGCTACCGGCCGTTAAGAAATTAACGGCCGCCGGCTGTTAACTAACCAAGTGATTTTCAAACTATTCATTAAACTTCGAAAACATACGACAAACAATATAAGTAACATACACACACAACATAAACATCACTTACAAATGTAATTCTCAATTGTAGTATTCTTATTTTCAACATATAATTTCTCATTATTGTTAATATGAATATTGAATGAACAATTATTATTATTGGCAATTTCATAAGAGGTTGAAGGTGCTGACGTCGATGTACTTAAATCTCTTGATGTTGATGCAACATCCTCGGTGCTGAATAACTGTTTAGAAATTTTAATTCACTTCGATATCGATTGATCAATATATTTTTCTAGTACTGACGAGGACTCCCAACCTCCAAGTCCTTTCAACGAGAACAGATCGCCACTCGCATTGTGGCCGATGGTCCTTGAAAACAATGTCCTGTTTAGAGTTCAAGGGAGTCTAATTTTAAAAAATCCGCTATATTTTTTGGGATGTCTTCTATTGTTTGTATACCCACAACCTGTTTAGTGCATTGCCCATTTCTATAATCTACGAAAAATGGTCTTGTTTCTAGGTTAGATGGACGTATGTTAGCATATTTTTATACAAATCGTATGCACTGAATGGAAGATTGTATTTGGGTATTACAAACATTCTATTTTTGTTTTTGTTGCGTAAGTTAACTGTTGTGTAACTAGGACTCTGTTGCTCGTGATTTCTATATCATCAATGGTTAATGACACAAGTTCGTCTCAACTAAGATAACCAAAGATTGCAAAAGGCGGTATTACGAAAAGTATTGAACGGCACACGGCCGATATCACAAATAAGAGACTTGGTTGGTTACGCACCTCGGCTATCGCCTCGGTTGACAAACTTCAACCGGTCTGTTATTGGGTGTTTATCGGCCTAACTACAATACTCCTTTATCTTTTTTTTTACCACAAAGCAAGAGTGAAAATTTCAAAACAAAATTTATGTTAATAAAACTACTAGTGCTACAACAGCACTTGCGTTCTCGCATTATTTTGATTATCGAAATTTACGATAATTCGGAGTGTTCTACAAAAATGAGACTTGTGCCATTTTTAAGTGTCCTTTGCTCTATTTAAAGAAAAAAATGGAGTCGGCTTGAGGACTATTTTATAAATTGTATTAACTTCAAACAGAAATTACGCAAAAACTAATCTTTCAAAAAATTACACGATCTTATTTAAATATCTAATTTTTAGAGCAGTTTTTATTATGAAAAAATGCTCTATCATCAATGTTGTTCTTTTGATGTGTTAATTTTTTTGCCATTTTTGAAAATACAGAGCTCGCGAAAAATGAAACCAGCAGCAATTTTATGTTCTATCCTACAAATGAGGAAAAGTTAAAAAAAAAAATTGGAGCCATTTTTGAGAAAATAATTGATTAAAAACTACCAGTTTTTATGCAAAATGAAGTGAAAACTACTCATATTTTAGAAAATTGTGCATGACCTTATTTCAAGGGCTGTCTTTGAAGAACAGGTAGCATTTAGAAACATCAATCTTCATCATCTTCAATATTGTAGTAGCAGGAAGAGGCCGAAAATTTTTGAACTTTTGCAATTTTCAAACATTCAAAGTTCAAGCGAGACCGGTCGGGAGCTTAGAGCTTGTTCTTGTTGGGCGGTGTCCCGCTGGTGGGAGATACCTTATTGGGACAACCCCCGCTAACTAACAGTTGGTCATCATCGGATCTGGCCATCTAGCTGGGGAACATCACCGCCACCTGGGAAGCATGCACTACACTTACGGGTCTAATGACCTCGGTAGTCGACGCGCCCGGAATCACTAACAACCAACCAACCAACCGCTTCTTCTGGAAGAATTCTGGAAAAAGACATGTTTTAGTAGATTTATAGAACTTGTAGCCCTGAAACACCATGAAATACTATAATGCCCTTCCAGCACAACGTGAATCCTTTTGTTATTACTTTTTATCTTTCTCAAGATTCATTGATGATAATTAATTCTACTAATGTAATGAAACACAAATTTTAAAAAAATACTTCTTACCCTTCCAAGTAAGTCTTTGCTTCTGAGAATGGACATTTTTTGTTTTTAAAATTTCTGTTTAAAATGAATTTGCATAACAAATAACCACCTGCAGCCGCAGGCACCAGACAAGGAAGCGTAATGAACCTCCAGAAATCGAAGTATCCGTTTCAAACTGGCATACCCTCGAGTTCGCCCAGATCAATCGGAAAAAATTAGTTTTGGAGCAAGCGTTGACCTCAGGCGGACAGACGGACGGATGTTTTGACGCCAAAAAAATTTCCAGTATAAAGACTCTATAGAACGTGGTTTCTGACTTTAGAAGAAGTAATTGAGTACATATACGAAGATTTATCCAATTTTTCGATATCATGGTCCGCCATACAAGTTTTTCTGCCGCCGCCCCCTCCATCTAAAAACAAGGGTAAAGCGAACACGTTGTGTGGTGCACTCAGAAAGATCAGTGCGGATTTATTTATCGTGTGAGGTTATTAGCAGGGAGTCCGCCCTAGCCAGAGGCAGTGCTCCGCACACAATTTTTCGACACGGGCTTCCTCGGAAGCCTATCTCCGGCGCGGGCCAGGAGACCTTCTTCGAGCAGGTGCACCTCGCGGGCGATCCCTTGATGCTCCTGGGATTTGACTCTCCCTTTCTCTGTCAGGTGTCTCAGTTAACTATAAGCGAACTATCTGGTCGAGAGAAAGTGAGATCTCATTAAGGCGGGTTTTTGTCGGAGGGATATAATTTTGCTGGGCATCCACTATGAGATCTTTTACATGCCACAAGAGTGTCATGGCTACTGTGTATTTTCCGCTGTTTGAAAACCTGCGCACAGGGGAGGTTCAGAGGCCAGTAAGCTAACCCCTCACCCTCCCACGCGGCCACCAGAGCGGAAACGGCACAGCATGGGATAAGAGTAGTTTAACCCTTTGCGTGGCCTACTCCACACAACATACTTCACAGAAATGCGATAATCATGATTCGTGTATCTACCAATTACCTATGATTGATTAGTAGCGCGTCAACGGCAAAGGTCATTAGCCCCGTGAGGGGAGTGCAGTGCAGAATTGTCGCAATAGTTCAGAAATTTCCCCAACCAGGTATCGCTCACTAACGTGGCACCACCCCAGCCGTAACAAACTCTTATCTTCCGACTGGTCAACCGACATGTGTGGACGTGTTGTGCATGTACGTGCAAGTAGGGACGAGGATAGACAAGCACAAGAGAGGAAAGATCACGCGCGATCCGTGGCTCGTTTGTTAGGGTTTTGCTCCGGAATTCGCCTGGCTGGATTGGAGAAACAATGAAAACTACCGTTCAGAGCAACAGGCCGCTAGAATTCTCCCCCAGACAACCGCTGAACCTCACCATGCTATGTAGCTAATGTCAATAACCCTGCCACCGTCGGGACTTCAGTCTTAGGACTTGCCTCTTTCAGTCCCTCTTCGGTTCCCGATGCCCTGTTGGTCTCGTTTGCTAACGTTGGGTATATCACCACGCATCCGAACACCCAGGCAGATTCCAACTCCCCGCCCGGACTTCTCCAAGTGGGGCCGTGGGGAGCGTGATAGTAGAGCCACCAAAACGTGTGATGGGGTCAAGAGGTCAGAGCGTGCGGGCGAAGAGGGCAGAACGCGTCGGCAAAACATATTGTTAACACGCCAGGAAAATTGAGCTCACCTTTAATGTTTGGCAACGTAATTGCCTGAGATGTGAAAGTATGCGATAAGGCGAGAGAAACGAGTCAACATGTTTGCTAACTTCTTTCGTGATAACCTCTGTCGCCGGTAAACGACACTTTGCTGCATTTGAATCTACTACGAACATGTCTACTCAAATGAGAACGTGGTTTGTTGACTCCAGTGACCAATGATGCTGCATTGCACGCCGCAAGGTTCTTAGCAGTCGTAAACCAATGTCGTTGCGACAACTCGAAGACACAAATTGGGAGTGGTCAGAGACGAACTTCACAATAAATTGTCGTAAATTGGAATGGAATTTTAAAAATAGGAACTAGTTACACAAATTTTAACAATATACTGCATGTTATTTTTGCCTTATATATATATATATATATATATATATATATATATATATATATATATATATATATATATATATAAGGATGTGTATATTATTTCATATTTTATATTTATTTTTTTTCGTTTATTACGATGCAGCTTTTGTTATACGTTTATAATTTTATCTTTAAGAAATTATTTAAAACCTATCTGAAATAAAGATTGCTAACCTTCAGTCGCCCACTCCAAATTTATGCAGTTGGATGCTACGTCAGTAGTATATTAATTCATATTTCATATTATTATTATTATTATTATTATTATTATTATTATTATTATTTGTTGTAATTGTTATTTAGTTGTAAATTGCGTCCTTTCATTGTGTTAAATGTGAAACCGAATGCACGAGCGGTCATCGTTGGTTGTTGTTACACTGTCGTGACGCCGCACAGACAACAGAAACAGATAACGACGTCTGGTTTTCGCTTGCGGTAATTAAAATTAATACTTTTATATATTTGTATATAATTACAATAACATAGTGATTAGTTATTACTCTTATATATATTTGCATTTGTTTGTCAACGCTATTTATTAACTTTTAATAATTTTATTTTCTCTCATTCTGCTTAGTTTTTGTGCAAAATGTTCTACGATTTCAAATGAGTTTTACAAAAAATAATTCGCAGAGAAGTAGTATTACATAACCATTACTAATAGCGAGAAAGTACGTGCTGTTATAGCACCACTAATTTTATTAAATGTTTATTTACTGTCTGGTAATAAACGAGAACATTATGTAAATTTGTTGACTAGATAATTAACATTGATTGAAGAAGATACTTGACAGTATCCCTTAATTAATACAGTTTATACTCGTATAAACTGCTCTTCATAACGTCAGACCATTCTTGAAATTTTTAAGACGTTTTTAAAAACTTTAATTTAACAAATTCATGCCTAAAGTATTGGTATGGCATTGTACATTTTAGTATATTTACAACTATTAGTTTTGTTATTTACTCATTAACTGTTGACATTTTAAAATTAGATTAAATTACATGGTTTCGAACACACCAGGGGGCATTGGCAGTGTTGCTTAATCCTTTGAATTGAAGTAATTGAATTACTTGGATATTGGATTTGCTACTGGAGCCTCAGAGCTGTAGGTAGGAATCCGTCAGTCCACGTCAGTGAACAACACTAGCTCCTTTAATATTCGTAGGATTTTTGACAAAATAAATATTTCCCATTCGATCTGATGCAGCGCAATTTCAAAAGATTTTTTTGAAATTCTGGGAGACTTCACAAGAATCCCCTGGGGCATTTTCACTGTTTTTCAAAAAAGACTCGATTTTTTCTTTAATTTTCTTATAAATATAGACTGAATTACACTTGTAAAGATGGCATAGGTCCGATACGTATATCCACTGTTTACCCTACATTTTTTTATTTATAACAAAAAATTTACAATCTACTTTTTTACAAAATAATAACTAAATATGATGTTGTAGAATTGTTATGACAATGATTTCCAGTGAAGGTATCCCATCGGTACTCTTCATCTACTTCTTCATACTATAACAAAAAGCAAGTATTATTTTGGGTTGGCTGCAAGTGGATAGTTTATTAGCTGAGGGTAATGTTTCAGTTATTTGTTGAGAATCTATATGGGAGTTGTAGGGGTGAGGTTCTGGTTAGTCGATGGATATCTGCACTATTGTCTAGGATGTTGAGGGCTAGGTGGTGTCGATGGTTTTCAAGGCGCTGGAGATAGTTTGAGCTGATAAATTCTATTCTTTCCAAGACAGTGGGCATTTGTAAGTCCTTGTGCAGTGCTGCATTTGTGATGAACCGTGGTGCTGCCGCGATCATTCTTAGGGTCTTGGATTGAAATCTCTGGATGATCGAGAGATTACTCTTTCTTGCTGTGCCCCAGATCTGGATGCCGTAGGTCCACATTGGGATTATGATAGCTTTAATAAATAAATCTACAGTTTGTTTTCCAGTGATAGTTTTGAGTGGTATCCTAGTATCCAGTATAGTTTTCTTGTTTGAAGTTGTAGGTGCCTTTTTTTTTGGCTAAGATGTGATGCTTCCATGTTAGCCGTTTGTGTAGATGTATTCCCAAGCATTTTACACTTTCCGTCTGTACTATTGGATTGTTGTTGATGTGGACAGTAGGACATTTGTTTTTTTCTCAGGGTAAAGGTTATATGGACTGATTTATTTTCGTTGATTTTTATTTTCCACTTTTTGGCCCAATCTTCAATCATTGTGAGATGTTCTTGTAAATGTCTTGATGCGACATTAGGGTCGTCATCCGAAGCTAATATGGCCGTATCATCTGCAAAAGTGGCTATGGTTGTTTTATCTGATTTTGGTATATCAGTAGTATAGAGCTGGTATAGGATAGGGCCGAGTACACTACCTTGTGGTACTCCGGCCTTGATTGGATGAAATTCAGATAATTATTTTGATATTTGATTTGGAAGGTGCGGTGGGATAGAAAGGATCTGATAATGTTGAAGAAGGGATATGGTAGAAAATTCGTGAGTTTAAATAAGAGTCCATCGTGCCAGACTTGTCAAACGCTTGGGCAATGTCTAGAAAGGCGGCTGAACAGTATTTCTTTTCTTGGAAGCAATTCTCAATGTAGTTGGTGATTCTATTAACTTGTTCGACGGTAGAATGCTGTTGTCTAAAACCAAATTGATGATCAGGGACTAGGTTATTGGTTGCTATGTGAGGACGTATTCTTGATAGAAGAAGTTTCTCAAATACTTTGGATAGAATAGGAAGTATACTGATGGGACGGTAGGAGGAGGGTTCATGTGGAGGTTTCCCAGGCTTGAGAAAAACTTGAATTTGGGTTACTTTCCATTGCTCCGGGTAGTGCCCTGTTCTTATAATACTGTTGAGTAATGCAGTAATTATAGTCTTGCCTTCTCGTGGTAGTTCTTTGAGAAGAGGTGTTGTGATTAAGTCATAGCCAGGAGCTGTTTTGTTTGATAAGGCGTTTATGGTTTTGGTAATTTCTCTGGGAGTGAAGTGCGGGATTGGAAGACTCATTTGGTTTGGGGAGTTAAGATAATCTCTGATTTGTTGCTCTTGGTTAGTATTTATAATGGGATGAGTCTGGAATACATTAGCAAAGAATTTGGCAAAGGTAGACGCTTTCTCTGTGGGGTTTCTTGCCCAACACTTGTTTTCGTCCCTGATTGGGGGATTTGATTTGGTCGGTTTTTTAGCTTCCCTGTGGCTTTAAATAAGGAGTAATTGCTATCTTCTGTTGGGGTAAGGTTGGTTATGAAATCTTGAAACCTGTTTTTTAAATTCGTTTAGGAGGCATTTTAGTTGCCTAGTTGCTCTGTTGTAGTTGGTTCGGTCTTCAGGATATTTTGAAGTATGCCAGATTCTCCTTAGTCTTCTTTTCTCGGCTATTTTGTTCAAAAGAACTTTTGAATATTTCACGCAGCCTTGGGTGTAGTGAAGTTGCGGTGTAGCGGTCCAAGCTGCTGCTTGAATATTTTGTCTTATATACTAAGTCGCTTCGTCTATGTGGTCAGCTGATTTTAGTGGTAATCTGATGTTTGTTTTCATAGATATCTGTTTTCTATACACGTTCCAGTTTGTCTTTCTGTTCGTTAGTGACGCGGGAGAGGATTGTAGAATAATTTTTTTCTTTAAATGAAATTTGTTCTCCACAATTAGTTCTTTAAGTACCTTGTTTAAATGGTAGTATTTGCACAATTTGTAATGAGATATGGGTATTTTTTTTAATTTCCCAAAAATCTGTCTCTTTAAACTACATCTAGGTTAGTGCACTGAATAACATGATATAAAAACTATTTTGATGTATTATTTTAATTTTGCAGACAATTCGCAAACCTAACCTTTTTTTATATCTCGTTCGCGTCGTTAATATTTGCATTATGGGCGTTTTTATACATTATTTGATGTGTGTATACAATAGCATTAAACGATTTTCTTCTTCCTTCGATTTTGGCCTACTATGGACCACGTGAAATAACTTCTCATGATTGATTTTCTCTCTTTTTTCTTTCCTCCCAGTACTCTTTCATTCTTTCTCCATGCTGTTTCTTTCTCTCATTTTGCTCCTGTTTTCTTCTTTGCCTTTTCTTGAAAACCCTGGAATCCTCTGATCTTTTTACTGAATTCTTCTCTTCTCTCCACCTCTTCTCCATCTATTCCCATTTCTTCCATGTCTTTCTTGACCTCCTTGATCCATGTCATCTGTGTTTTGGGGTTTCTATCGAAGTAGTTGAATATTCTCTTTGTCAATCTTCCTTCGTCCATTCTTTTAATATGTCCGTAGAAGGTTACTCTTCTTCTTCTTCTCATTGTGTCTGTTATTTTTTCTGTTTTTTGGTAGATCTCTTTGTTGCTTCTCAGTTTCCATTTTCCATCTTCATATTTTGGTCCCAGGATTTTCCGTATAATTTTTCTCTCCTTTTTTTCTGTCTCCTCTATTTGTCTGGCTGTGTTCAGTGTAAGGCATTCTGAGGCATAAAGGCCTTCAGGCTTAATAACTGTATTGTAGTGTCTTAGTTTTGCGTTAATGGATATGGACTTTTTATTATATATATTTTTTGTCAATTGGAATGCCAGTTCCATCTTTCTTGCTCTTGCAAGGACTGCTCTTTGTCCAGGGCATTTGGTTGGATTAATTCTCCCAGGTATTTGAATTTGTTGACCCTCTTGATTTTACCATATTTTGTTGTGATCTGTCTTGGTGCATCTTTTCTGTTTGTCAAATATTCTGTCTTTTCATATGATATTTGCAATCCTGCCTTCTCTGCTGTCTCTTTCAGTATATTGATTTGTCTTCTGGCGTCTTCCATGTTTTCTGCTAGCTCGGCCAGGTCGTCCGCCCAAGGCTAGACAGTCAATTTCAAGGTTATCCTTCCTTCTTCCTATTTTTATTTTGGGAATTCCTTCTTCCTCCATTCTCTCATTACCTTCTCCAGCACACAGTTGAAGAGTAGTGGGGAGAGCCCATCTCCCTGTCTCACTCCCGTTTTGATCTCAAAGGGTTCTGAGACCTCTCCCATAAATTTTACCTTTGACTTTGTGTTGTTAGGGTTTTTCTTGTTATTGCAATTGATTTGTCATCGGCTCCCGAATTCTTCCAGGGTATTGAATAGTGTCTCTCTATCTATGGAGTCGTATGCTTTTTTGAAGTCCACGAATGTCACATGTATGTCTTTGGCTCTTAGTCTCCTGTACCTTATTATGAGTTTCAGGTTTAGTATCTGTTCGGCGCAGGATCTTCCTTTCCTGAATCCTCCCTGGTAGTCACCTAATTGTGGGTCCAGTTGGACCTCTAGTCTGTTTTGTAATGCTTTGGATAGGATCTTGTATGTTACTGATAGTAGTGAGATTCCTCTATAGTTGTTGGCATCTGTTTTTCTCTCCTTTTTTGTGTATTGGATGGATTATAGCTGTTTTCCATTCTTCTGGTATTTCTTCGTTTCCCAAATCTTTTGTATTATTTTATGTAGACTTTGGACTGTCTTGGTATCTACGTTTTTCCACATTTCTGCTACTATAGAGTCCTCTCCTGGGGCTTTATCATTTTTTAGTTCTTTAATAATCTGTTGGATTTCTGTTATGTTCGGTGGTTTGGAGTTTTCGAATTTATGCTTCGGATTTAGTTTTGGGAATCTCACTTTTGGGTCCTCACAGGTTTAATAGTTTTTTGAAGTATGTCGCTAGTAGTTTGCAATTTTCTTGATTATTCAGTGCTATTTTTCATTCTTCATTTTTGAAACATAAGTTTGGTGGTCGATATCCCTGGAGGTTTTGTTTAAAAGTTTTATAGAATGTTCTTGTGTTGTTCTTTTAAAGTCTTCATCTATTTGTTGTAGTTGGTTCTTGTCAAAATTCCTCTTGTTTGTTCTTATAATTTCGCTGTCCCGTGATCTTTGTTCTTTGAATAAAATATAGTCTTCGTTGTTTTTGGTTGAGTGCCATTTTTTCCAGGTTTTACTCCTAAGTTCAAGGGCCTCTTCGCATTGGTTATTCCACCACCTGTATTTTCTTTGTCTCTTGAGCGGGGCTATTTCCATTGACGTCTTGACTATTTTTGTCTTGATTTCCTCCCATTCTTCTGATTCTATGTTAAGTTTTTCCTGGAATTCTTGTTTCTTTAGCTTTAGTACTTCTGTGTTGATCCTCTGTATTTTGAACTCTTTGTTGGTGTCATTTTTTGGGGATAAATTTTACTTTTAGAGTCGTTAAGTAGTGGTCTGTTTCTATGTTTGCGCTTTTTCTTACTTTCACATTCATGATTTCTTTCTGATTATCGAATGATATGGCGACATGATCAATGTGGAATTCTCCCAGGCTTTGGTTTGGTGATTTCCACGTTTTTTTGTTTTCTGGGTAAGTGTTAAATTAATGTCAACAAATTTTAAAGGTTAACTCCCCTGCACAACTCTATCAGTCTTTCTCCGTTTTTGTTGGTTCTTTGTGAGCAGGGTATTCTCCTACTGTCCTTTTGTATTTTCTCTCCTTTCCAATCTGTGCATTGAAGTCGCCTAGTAGAATCTTAATATTTTTTGGGGTATTTTTGAGAGTTCATGTTCTAGAGCCTCCCAGTATTTCTCAACCTTTTCTGGGTTGCCTTTTTTTGGTTGTCTTTGTTTATGGGAGCGTGGCAGTTTATTATAGTGTAGGTTTTATTCGCACATCGTAGTGTCATGATTGCAAGTCGTTCATTTGGTGAGTAGAAGTCTATTATAGAGTTAATTATCTTCTTGTTCACGATAAATCCATTTCCTAGGTGAGGTATGCCTTTTCCCATAGGGTTTAAGCCTCTTTACCTTTGAAGATTCTATATCCTTCTGATTCCATTATATTTTCGTCTGTGCATCTTGTTTCTTGGAGGGCCAGGATTAGAATCTTGAATTCATCAAGTACCTTGATTAGTTGTTTCAGTTTTTCCGTCTTCAACAGTGAGTTAATATTTAATGTTCCAAAGAAGCATACTCTTTTTGTTTTGAGTTTGAGCTTTGGTGTTTTCTGGAGCTTTGGCTGGTTGCATGTTGATTCGGGCTCTCAGAATCCGATGGCCCGATTGCGTCGCTCTTTGCGACGGAGGATTCCCTGTCTAAGGTACCTCCTGGAGTAGTTCTATTTAGAGAGATTTTCATCATGCGTTATTTGAGATTTGTGTTGGGGAAAGGATTAGTGTCCATTCCAAGGTTAAAACTGAGATTGTAAGTTCCAGAGTAGTGGTTCATCCGCTCCTTACAAGGAGACAGCCGATGTTTGCTGCCGTTCACTCTGAATCAGACGCAGCTTCTGTTTTGGTCCGCCCCGGGTATTTAATTTCCTCGGTACGACCCATATCTGGGAGGCTTTCCCCTATCCGCCACCTGGGGAGGCGCCCGATGGAGGACCAGGAACCTCACACCGGGCCATTAAACGATTTGAATTAAATGTATAGAAAATTCAAAGATTTTCTGTGAAAAGGAGGTTAGGATTGCGAATTTCAGAAACGTTCAAATGACATTTTCTCAAAAACCACTCTAAAGTTTTCAATAAAATTTTGCACTTACAACCATGTTTTACTATTCTATACTACTCTTAACATCATATTCAATTTTACCGTTATAAGACGAAATACTGAGAAAATTAGAAAAATTGTCTCTTGGGCGCCAATAGATAACAGCTAGGAAAAGAGTAGAAAGAAAGAAAGAAAGAAAGAAAGAAAGAAAGAAAGAAAGAAAGAAAGAAAGAAAGAAGAAAGAAAGAAAGAAAGAAAGAAAGAAAGAAAGAAAGAAGAAAGAAAGAAAGAAAGAAAGAAAGAAAGAAAGAAAGAAAGAAAGAAAGAAAGAAAGAAAGAAAGAAAGAAAGAAAGAAGAAAGAAAGAAAGAAAGAAAGAAAGAAAGAAAGAAAGAAAGAAAGAAAGAAGAAAGAAAGAAAGAAAGAAAGAAAGAAAGAAAGAAAGAAAGAAAGAAAGAAAGAAAGAAAGAAGAAAGAAAGAAAGAAGAAAGAAAGAAAGAAAGAAAGAAAGAAAGAAAGAAAGAAAGAAAGAAAGAAAGAAAGAAAGAAAGAAAGAAAGAAAGAAAGAAAGAAAGAAAGAAAGAAAAGAAAGAAAGAAGAAGAAAGAAAGAAAGAAAGAAAGAAAGAAAGAAAGAGAAAGAAAGAAAGAAAGAAAGAAAGAAAGAAAGAAAGAAAGAAAGAAAGAAAGAAAGAAAGAAAGAAAGAAAGAAAGAAAGAAAGAAAGAAAGAAAGAAAGAAAGAAAGAAAGAAAGAAAGAAAGAAAGAAAGAAAGAAAGAAAAGAAAGAAAGAAAGAAAGAAAGAAAGAAAGAAGAAAGAAAGAAAGAAGAAAGAAAGAAAGAAAGAAAGAAAGAAAGAAAGAAAGAAAGAAAGAAAGAAAGAAAGAAAGAAAGAAAGAAAGAAAAGAAAGAAAGAAAGAAAGAAAGAAAGAAAGAAAGAAAGAAAGAAGAAAGAAAGAAAGAAAGAAAGAAAGAAAGAAAGAAAGAAAGAAAGAAAGAAAGAAGAAAGAAAGAAAGAAAGAAGTGTACATAGTGAAATGAATGGTCATTAAAATATGGAAATTAAATAAATAAATAAAATCAACCTGATAATAACACATTATTATTCATAACGCGATCTTTCCATGATCTTCAGGAGCCCTCTGGAGTGAACAAAAAACGCGTTTTGTTACAAATCATTTTATAAAACGACGCGTAATTGCAACGGACCCCTATTGAAAGCAGTATCTAATTTTTCACCTTAGGTGAAAATGTTGCGTTTTGAAACTAGACCTCTCAATTCGCCGATTCTCGCAATATTAGAACAATTTTGCATTTATTTCAGTAGAATTGACATTTGATGCATTCGGAGATAACGCTCGGGCATTGCCTGCATCCGTTCGTCATTCGTATTAGTTCCGTGAAAGGAAGCAATCTGAATATGTTTTCCGCACCCAATACGGAGGCAGGTATTATAAATAACATCGTCAAGCAACATGAGATATCTTCAGTATTCTTCTAAATGCTTTGAATCCTGTAATAATGCAAAGCCAACTTCTTAGATAAATGAACACATATTAATAATAATAATAATAATAATAATAATAATAATAATAATAATAATAATAATAATAATAATAACAACAACAACATACATTTGAGGAAATGAGAGTATAAATATTGGTGAAATATAGGACTGAACAAAAATGCCTAAATTTTTTTGCGCTGGCCAGTGTTAAGAAGGCGCGCGATAAGTGTTAAGACTGTTCCTGCAAGTCGCTCCTGAACTATTGAATGCAATCACACTCTACACACGAAATTTGAAAAAAGGCACTATGTGATAAGTATATATGTCCCTAATAATACCTGGGCACTGTCACTGGCTAAACTCAGTTTGACAGATTTTTCAGGCAAGTGTTCAGAAAACGATCCAAATACCGCCCGCGTGCGCGATGCATAGGTAAATCAAGAAGAAAATGAACTTTAATGTATTGCTCTATTATTTTTACTTTTACAAAAATATAATGATTTTTATCTCGTAGAGCACCAAAACTGACCATGAAAATGCGCTCGTAAAATAAAAAAATCACCATCAATAGGAAGACAAGAAAAGATACATCAGGAAGGCAATCACGCCTCAAGAAAGAATTCTGGCAACTCGATTTCATTTCCAATTTGTTCATTAGGATAAGTTCATTTGTTGTGAGGCAAAAGTATATTCAAAATTTAAACTAAAACAAACCTTATTTTTTTTGCCGGGAGATGCACAAACTACATTATTCTTTTTTATTTGTTATCTGTTCAACAGTTGTGTGTTCAACAGGGAGTCTCACCAACTACGGGCCATCCCCATAACTTCTAAACGGTTCACGATATCGAAATGTAGTTTTCGCCCAACAATGTGAAATCATAAGGCAAGTAATGTGCCTTAGGAATATTGTTCAAAATATTGTTAGTTTTTTAAGAGAAATTTAATCATCTTTAATTTTTTAAATGGAACCAAGTATTTATCTCACTAGCAATAGATAGATCATAAATAGACGAATGCAATGATGCTTTGCTTTGATAGTATTAATGCTTTGATAGTATTTTGAGAAGAAAATTATACTTACCGCCATGTGATTTTAAATTAAATATATAAGATCAACTGTAAATATACAACCCTTTCAACTGTCTCCTTTTGGGAAGGTTGCCTTCGTGTGCGGGCACTTTTACGGGGAGAGGGGAGAGGCCGCGAAGGTCACGTTCGCCAGAAGCGACAGTTGCGACGGCAGCTACAGAACAAATTGCTTTTAATTTAAAATCTCAGTCCATAAACTATAATTTTATGCACAAAACACAATCAAAATATTAGCAATGTTACAGCATTGCATTCCTCTTTTTAAGATCTATCTATTGCTAGTGAGAAAAATACATGGTTCCATTTAAAAATCAAAGATGATTAAATTTGTCAAAAACTAAAAATATTTCAAACAATATCTCTACACCATATTACTTGCCGCATGATTCCGCATAGTTGAGGGAAATTGTAAGCCGATATCGGGAACCGTTTAGAAGTTATGAGGGTTGCCCGTAGTTGGTAGGACTCCCTGTATGCAAGCAATATATGTGTATTTCAAAAATTCGTGTTTTAATTCCGTTTGATAGAAGACATGCATTTTTCAACATTATTTGTAATTATCGAAATATGTTGGAGACATTTCAAACGTTCGGAATTTGGGCCAATAATATTTATGTAACTAATTAAGTTACAAAAGTGCTTGTTTGGCTCATTGGTAGAATCGTTTCTTTCTGAACTCTATGCAGCAAGATCGAATCCAGTGCGTGTCCGTTTCTTTTTTTTTCTTTCTTTTTTTTCTTATCCGTGATTTTTTTGTCAAATGAACTGTATTACAGTACTCTCTCTATTGTGTCAATAAAGTATTATTTTGATTTTAAAACAAAATAACTCTGAAAAGGGCTCTTTATCTTTCTATGAATATTTGTTTTTAATTCTCCAAATTACATATTTGTTAAAATTTTATTCTATTTTTTACATTAATTGTTTATTTATAAATATCTTATTCTAGAAAATGTAAGGAATACATTAATAAGGAATCCAAAACCCCCCAGATTCTACGACCATTCTCATCCTACGTGGGAGAGAATCCACAAGTCTCGCCGCATAGTTTTCACTGTGAGCCACTAGTTTTCACCTCCTCCCAGGCTTCATGGATTATTTGCCTGAGCGCATCGGCATTGTTAGGTTCCGGATCAGGCCAGTTTTCGGCCATGGTGCGTCTTGTCTCTGCCCAAACATTTTCAATAGGGTTCAGATCTGGTGCACAAGGTGGCCAGTCAACAACCTGAATATCTTGTTTCTCTGCAAAAAAAGATTGAACCAAAGCCGACTTATGAATCGGTGATGGGTTCTGTTGGAATTGAATTATTCCCACAGGATGCAATTGCCTTACTGATAGAATCATGATATCTCTCAGTATGTGGATGTACTGAGGAGCATTTAAGTGGTCTTGGATTCAATGGATCATTCCAATCCCTCGAGATGACATCGAGCCCCAAACTGCTACTGAGAAACGACCTGACCTGGGGACTTGCTTTACGTACCGAGAATCATAGCGGCTTCCTTGGGGCCTGAAAACGCGAACGGGACCATCATTTGCGGAGGAGAATATACTCTCATCAGAGAAAATTATATCAGCCCAGTCTCGATGTTTTTTTTCCTCCGCAAATGCCAGCCGATAGAGCTGGTGTTCTTCTGTCAGCATCGGTTTTCGAGCTGCATTTCTGGATCGCAGACTAGCCTCCGAAAGTCTGTTGCGTATTGTTCTGGAGCATCCAGGAAATCTGGTGGTTATTTGCAGTTGTGAAGAAGTTTGAAAATTGTTTCCCACCGCTGCTCGTATCAAAACTTCATCTTGGTCAGCATCTGAAATACGCCAAAGCCCCGTTCCTAGTTTCCTCCCGGATTCTTCCGTCTCTCGATAACGTTTAAGTCAGTATTGCGCTGTTCTTGCCCCAACGCCATACCGACTCGCCGCCTCTGAAACAGAGACGTGACCCTCTTCTACTAATGCGATAACTCGCTTTCGTGTGGCTTGGATATGGTGAGCAATGTCGAAAAATGAATGCGGAGTAGTTCAATTTGCTTAGCCGCGATTTTTCTTTTCTTACCAAGTGGCAACGCTGCAGAGCCCTTTATCTCCTTTTGACCTGCTGTCGAAAACAAGTGCTGCGAAGGTCAGATTCAAGTCGGTAGTACCGTGAGGCTTACGAGAGAAAATCGATAATCTCTCTCAACAAAAGAAATGAGTTTATTCCACTGTCTTATGAACGAGAATATTGTAGCAAGCAAAATGACATCGCTAATATGACTAATTGACAGTCTGATGTTCAACTAGAAGCAGTCATATTTTGCGTTAATTTTTGGTAGAATTTGTTTTTGAAATGAAAAAAATCGCTATTTTCTGCCATTATTTGTTATTTACAATTTGTATTATATTTTTTGTGCATAAAAAACGTTCAATACACATAATGGATTTCTACTTACATCTGAAATAGATGTTTGTATGATATTGTAATGAACTTCAATAGCATGACAAACTCTAGGAATATTTTCCCTTCAAAATTCGTTTTCGGCAAATTGTATTTTGAATTTTTTTACTTCACAGCTACGAAATCTCAATACCCACATAACTAAGGCCTCCCACATGAAGGCAAGGGATCTCAGAAAGATCGCATCATCAGAATCAATGAGCCACATTTATCATCAAAACCATTTTATTTACTTCAGTGTAGACTTTGGATTTCAAAGCCTTGTCACACTAAGAATTATTGTAATTACAGAACATCAACAGTTCCGTCATCTTTATTCACATTATATATCAATAGCATAAGGGAGTCTATGCACAGAATTTAAAAAAAAATATTTATATATAGTAGTATAGTAGAAATAAAAGTTATATCAAAGCAAACAAGAGATGTCCAAACGGGATTTAATGAATTATTTACAGATACAAACACAAGTCACATTTAGAAAGTAGATTTTCCGGGCTGGTAGGCCGTGGTCCAGTTGGCATAGTTGGGCCAAACGTTTCGTCCACGTCTGCGGTGGACATCTTCAGTGGCGGCAAGGTCGCCGGCGTAGTGTCCGGGTCGGCGGCTGGCTGGCGACTGGCGACGCGCCTCCTCTCAACTTTGTGCAGTTTTGTGAACGCACTAAAGTGCAATGCGCGTTCACGCCACCGCGGTGTGACCATTCCTACCCTTACGGGCATCTATGGCCTATCCTGTAACATAAAAAGAAAAACAAAGGTCAGAAACGACTTTAGCCTACCGGCGCGCGCATTGCGTGTGTTTTAATACTGCGTTATTTATGCTTCAGTCCCACTTCTCTGTTTCAGATTGCTCTTACTCCAGAAAGTGTTTCGGTCGCTTATACTTCGCCCTTTGATCGGGTTCGTATAAGGCGACCGCGGAAATCAAATCATTTTCCGAGTCAGCCGCTTTCTCAAAAAAGTTTTTAACTATATTTTTAATGTGAGTTATTAGCAGTGGCATTGAAGTTTCGCGATGTAAAGTTTCTCTGGCGACGCGCTCCGCGCGGCCGCGGCTTTTATAGTCGGCGGGAGGGGGGCGCCGCAGTGGGGATTTCGCGCGCTAGCTTGCGATTGGCTGGTAGTTCGCGGGCTGGCTCCTGGTTGGCTGTCGATTACGTTGTGATTGGACTGAGTTATTCTGTTGTTGTACGGTTTTTTGACAGTGTTGCGTAGTGCGGGATGCCAGGTGGAGTTGATTTTGAGACCTTCTTCTTTCCGGTTGAAATTATTGGGGTGCTTGAAAATCTCATTAGCTTCCCGTTGTAATCTGGTGTGATAGTGGTTGGTGGTGGATAGCACTTCCGTGTCAGAGAACAGGATGTCATGTTCTCTTCCCGAGAGGGCATGTTCAGCCACCGCAGATTTTTCCGTATATCCCAAGCGGCAATTCCGTTTGTGTTCGGTGAGGCGAGTGTTGATAGACCGCTGTGTTGTACCTATGTATACAGAGCCGCAGGAACAGTGTATCCTGTAGACACCAGCCGTCATAAGCGCGTCCCTGCTGTCTTTAACCGACCTAAAGAGGTTGCGGAGCTGAGTGGTGGGGGTGAAGATGGTCTCGATGTTGTGGTGCTAAGAACGAATGTTTATAGAAGAGTAAACCTTGGTCCTTTAAGCGAATTTTGATTGATATAATTGAAGCCGTTTTTCATAAAATGTCGTTTGAGCGTTTCTGAAATGTGAAGTTTTGACTTATTTTCACAGAAATGTGAATTGATGCCCTCAGATTCAATGCTCATTTTCATAGAAAACTTTTGATTTTTCGATAAACTTCATGAGAAACCATTTGAAGCACTCGTACTCACAAATTCCAAAGTATATACAAATATCCGTAATGTAAGTATTAACAACATGAGAGATATTTTAAAAAATTGGGTATTTTAAAAAAACTCATAGGATACTTCAAAAAGGCGTTTATGCCATGTTATTCTATGCATTTAGAGCTATGCGTACAAAAAGTTTAAAGAAAAATTTGGAGCCGTTGATGAGAAAATCTTGTTTTCGTTGATGAGAAAATCTTGTTTTTGAAATTTCACCAACTCATATTATTTTCAAAAATGTACATGTTAATACAGGAACTAATTGTGAGAAAAAATAATTTATAGAAAAATTACCTCTATTCGATGTTGTAGTTGTAGGGAAAAGCCGGAAAACATTAAAGGTTTGGATGTTTTGAAAATTCAGAGAGTTCAACGAAAGTCGAATTGCGCTCTTTGTATACGCGTACTAACCGAAAAAATCAAACGAAAAATTTGTAACCATTTTTTTACAAAATTGAATATGACCTTGAGGTTTCTTGAAATGTGATCCCAAAATTTAAATCATCTGTTTCAAATTTATTAGAACGCAACATTAGTCAGGTCGATCGGGGAATATCAGTTTTGATCTATGATGTATTCTTTATGGTACAGATTGTCTTTTGAATTCTCAATGTTAGTTACACATCATGATAGGTCCGTGGCATTCTAAATCACCATATATTATAAATTCAACATCACATACCAAATAAACACAACTCTCACTTCTCACCAACTACTTTTTTATTATGTAAATAAATAAGCTTGCGAAGCGTCTGTCTGTCCGTCTGTGAACAACGCTGGCGGCTAAACCGTTCAGCCTATTTTCTCCAAAATTGTTATTCTCGAACCGATCTGACTGATGTCACGGCCTCTAGAATTTGAAACCGATATTTTATTTTTTGGGGATACTTTACATGAATCCACTGGGACTCTTTTAAATTTTGTTTAAAAAGAGGGTCCATCGTTTTTTATTCATTTTTTGCTAGATAGTGTGAAGAACGTTTAGGAGAATGGTGCAGGTCTCACGTGCGTTAAAAACCCTGATATTTCGATAATTGCATCAGTTCAATAGTGTTCCTACAACTAAAGTATTAAAGATACAGATTTCTCCCTTATGGAATTCTGTTCCTTAAAGATAAATTTTGAAATACGGTCATCTACAATTTTTCGAAACTTTAAGTACTTTTCTCATAATTTTGCGTTAAAATACGGGCTCGAAAGTAAATACGTGGTGTTTTAGCACCTGTAGTTAATTAAAACTTTCGTGGGAAGCTAAAATTATTGGTTACTGGAAATTCAAAAAAAAAATACTACCAAAAAATTACAAAAATTATTTTTTTAAAAATTGGGGGGATAATTTCCCCCTTCCCTCCCGTGGATCCGCGCATGCCCGGCGTGTGTGGGCGTGTAATGAATAAGGGTAAGTGTAAGTAATTGAGAGCTGGGTAGGACAAGGAAAGGGAAAGAAAGATCGCGCGTGGTCCATGACTTTAGTTACGGTACTGCTTTTGCTGTCTTCTGGCGTTGATGGGGAGAAACCACGGAAATGTACCGATCCGAGCAGCCGGCCCCTAGAATTGCCCTGCAGGCAGCAGCTGAACGCGACTCAGTTATGAAGCTAGACTTGAAAGACCGACCACCGTCGGGAATCGAACCCTAGGCCTTCCCGGTCAGCAGTGACATCAGTTGATGTCTTGCTGTCTTGAGCCATCTTTGCTATTTCATAAGTCAAATATCCCTATAATTGTTAATCAAGAATCCAGTTATTTTCTAATATTTCCCCCTGAATGTCCTTTATTTAATTGATTCTTGAACGAAGCTGTTATATTATGTAATTACTGAATTACACACCAGGAAGACTCATCATCTGATGAAAGCATAGGGGCCCACGAGATAAACACATCGCGCCCAGTAACAGCGCGTGTTTACACAACCAGTACGCAGCTGCCAGGAGAAACTGCACAGATATAAGGCAGGAATGAAGCGGAGGCCGCACTACTTAACCTTCTTCCATGCGACGAAGTTGACGTCGTTGGCTCACTGAGTCCAGAGTTCACCTTGAGTCAGGACATTGAGTTGGCGATACGCTGTCTGGCAGAGGCCGCTTGCGCAGATTGTTCTTTGACGCCGCGAGGGCCACTTGCGCCACGCCGCAGAGGCGCGCACTAGCGCCGTGTTGGACGTGCGGCCGGCCGGCGCGCCGACATACGGGCATTTGTGTTGGACGATGCCGCAACAGGAGAACTCCATGGACAGACCAGGGGACTCGGTAGCTACGCAGCCATCAAGCAGCGCTAACAGTTTCTGGTGGCGCCAGCATCTCGCTGCTTGTATAGGTGAGATCTCTCAGTGCTCCCGTGTCCCAATTATTATCTCTCCACAATTACCAAAAAAGCGTATTTTGTCTTGTATTCATACCTAATTTTGAGATTTGGTGGGGCAGGCGATAAAATTATCATTCCTTCCTGACCGTGTATATTTACAATATTTATTTTTAGCGAATATTAAAGGGAAACAATATAAATCATTACTCCGGCTGCATTGTTTTACGATTTGTTTATTAATATTTGTATTGGTTGTTTCCCTTAGATATTTTGACCAATACTCCGACAGTAGATATTCATTAAAATCAACTAGTCTTTTCTCAATGCATTCTGACTCACAAGTGTGTTTTAAAATACAATTGCGAATTAAAATGTCAATTTCCATATTTCTACCGGTTGGTTGCCTCTCTACAATTTATAATTAATGTTTAAAATTCACAGTTTTATCGTGTATTTAAAATACGTGTGTAACATGCTAATAAACGAACATCTTCTTCACTCCCTGTTTTCTTGCTGCCTTGAAAATTACTTAGCGATAGAAAGTAATCAAAGAATTTCGAATACGAGTATTTCATGATAAAAAATGTAAGTTATCAATTAACTGTTGTAAAACGTTCAATAACAAATGCGAAACTTAAAAATGTTAGTTTTCAAATTGTCATGTATAAATAATATAATGCACAATGCATATGGTCACATCACTTTCATTTCGTACTCGTATAATTAATTTTCATTATTGTGGAATGATTGGTATTCTGGAGAGTACCTCAATTATATTTAAGTATCTCATGTTTAAAACAGTACAAATTAGAAAAATGCTATATATGAGCGTTCTACTTTCACTAGTTTTCGAAATTAGCGAAAATATCACTTAAACATTGATAGCCAAAATGCTCTTTATTTCCTAGTCAGGTTGTCCCATATGAAACTCAATATAGGTATTCAGATATTCAGACGGCTGCGAAGTGCGTAAGAGTGTTTTGTACTGAATCTCTGAACGTAAGGCTTTCCAAGAATTGATGCCAATATGATGCCGAATTCAATTTTACATGAAGGCCGAAGTCAATTTGCACCCTTTGCCTAGCCCATGTTGCAGACCTGGACACATTTGGAACCGATCACGGCCGTTTACGATAGAATATTTTCAACCCCTACTAGAGTGGAGGTCCCATCGCACTGTGACTGAAAAATTCTAGTAAATAAGGCGGAAGTTGTACTGCGGCAAAAGAGTATCACATGTGCTCTTCAATTATTCGTCAGAATTGAGTCAGTCAACATTGTCTGAGGTAAACTTGCCGATCAGGATGGACGAGATCGATAAGGCAGTAGTGCCGTAGCGATCTCGGACCTAAGGATCGGGGGTTCGGGTCCCGCCTCGGGCATGGTTGCATTTGTGTTCGTCCTTTCACCCCCGATCATCACCATACCATATCATCTTCCAATAGTGGTCGCTAATGGCCTACATGTTGATGCGACCTTAACTGAAAAAACATTGTCTAAGGCAAACTTGATTTCCGTATTTATGAATAAGAAGCACTATGAAAGACCTTTGGTTCGCGGTGTCGTTGTAATATCAGCGGAAAATTTTGAGAGAAATTCCTTCCTTGTTCCCTCCTTATACACACCCCAGTCCCTTCGGGACTCAAACCCTAGAATTCCCATGCACGATGTTGCTTAGCTTGCGCAGCTTGATAGGGAGATGTTGAGATTTCCGTTAGTTGGGGTCGATAGGCTAAATTTATTTTTTAATACTTCTGGACGGGTCAACAAATTGGGTCATTAGTCATTAAAGTGCAGTGCATGTTACATCTCGGGAGGTGGAGGAGTCCCTCTCCCGCCGGAAGGTAATATCTGGAGCCCTCCTCTACATTGGCTTGAGGTTTCCCTCTCCAGAAATCTTCCCCTTCGGGGCACCACCTCGTCCTGGACAAGCTCTAAGCTCCCACCCGGTCTCCCGGCATGTGTAAGAGTATATTGCGTGTAAGTGTACCTGTGTGTAGGGGGTGACGAAAGGACAAGGAATGGGAAAGGAAGATTTCGCGCTGACCGTGGCCCGTTTGTTAGGGTACTGCTCCGGCATTCGCCTGGTGTTGATCGGAGAAACTAGGGAAAACTACCGGTCAGAGCAGCCGGCCGCTAGAATTCTCCTCCTGACAAGCGTCTGAATTCGACCTCGCTGACAAGCCGCCGCCGAGACTCACATCTAGGACCTCCCGGCCAGAGGGACTAGAGTGGGGGGGGGGCTTGGTGACTGCGACTGAGTGGTGCGTTGGTGCCGTGCGCAGTGAACCTGTCGTCGGTGTCGATGGGCACGGCCATCGGGTGGACGGCGCAGGTGCTGGACGTGCTGCGCGGCGAGCAGCCGGGCTCCCCGCTGCGCCTGTCGCTGGACGAGGCCTCCTGGATGTCGGCGCTGGTGCCCGTGGGCTCGCTCGTGGGCGCGCTGCCCGCCGGCCTGCTGGCGGTGCACGCCGGCCGCAAGAGGGCGCTGCTGGGCATCCAGCTGCCGGTCATCGCTGGCTGGCTGCTCATCCTTTGCGCTGGAGACCAGGTGCGCCTGTTGACTCATGCATTGGGGATTTCTGTTTTCTTGCTGGGTTACGGGATTTCGCCCTTCCTGATAAAGTCGTGAATTGAAAGCGTCGTTAACAAGTAACAAGATAAGCTGGGCCAGCCATTACAAGATTTCTGCAGTATGTAAATGTTCGTATATCGATTTTGGTGAAAGTGTGACTTCTCTTTTTACAAGTGTCACTTGTTTATACTTATAAAGATTTGGAGGCAATAGCGAGATGAGACACACTTCCACCAAAATCGAAATATCAGCATTTACATATAGCGGAACGCTTGCTGTGGCTGCTGCGCTCGCACAATATCTTCAGTTATTAAATAACTGAGCTCGGGCGAATGTTTTGCACATTGTATATTTAGGCCTTGCACTGTGCCTTACGTAACGTATTCCTGACAGTGAGAATAATTAAAAATTTAAATATTTCTAAGCTTTTTATTAACAAGAAACTTGCGATACGGTCAATTTATTTGTTGATTTAATTTCACATATAGTTCTACAATATGCAATAAGAAGGGTACAAAAGGGGGAACCATAAGAGCCAACCCTCTCAAAAAAGGAAAGAAAGGACCAGAAGACACTAATTTTGAATATAATGGCCCGAGAAAAATAATTAATAGGACTCTTTCAATACTTACGTTTTGAAGGCACCATCAGTGAGACAGGAAACAGATGTGCAACATGGGTTGCGGATTACATTGTGATGCCGAGACAATATTTTTGAATTTAACTCCTTACGAAAAGAAAAATATTTTCAACTATCAATGCACTTTCCGTACTTTTATAATACTGTACCATGGACTAAGTTACTTTAACATGTTACACAAAAAAATCGTGTGGTTTTGCGTAATATGAGGGAGCTACTTTCTAACCAACATTGTTCTATTTTTTCGATATTGAGTTATTTGGTATAAATATAATCTTGACATTGAAGGATATTATTTTTTCAATTAAAATCAGAGGCACTGTAGTGACATCAGTTGATGTCCTTAGCCACCCCTCCCGATCTAAACCAGTTTCATAAACCACGTGGAATCGAAACGAAAATGTCTATTTTTTTCAAATATTGCTAATCGCGCGATTTTTTAAATTTACTTTTATTTATTTATTTTAATCTTTTACTCATCTTTCACCTCTTTATAGTTAGAATGATGGGAAGGAATTCTGGAACTCCAGAAACCGTGCGCAGTTAATCCTCTCCTCCGTACGTCACATACATTTGTTGACTAAATAAATCGAAACGAGTCGAATGGAATGGAATGGAATGGAACGCTGGTCGTTTCAGGTGTGGCTGCTGTTCGCGGGCCGCTTCCTGACGGGCTTCGGCGTGGGCGCGGGCGTCGTGCTCGTCTCCATGTACTGCGAGGAGATCGCCGAGGTGCGCGTGCGAGGCACGCTGGGCTCGTACCTCGACCTCATGCTGTGCATCGGCATGCTCTGGGTGTACCTGCTGGGCGCGTTTCTGCCCTACTCGTGGTACACGGCATCCACGCTCGTCCCGCCCGTCGTCTTCCTCTTCGCCTTCTGCTGGATGCCCGAATCGCCCGTCTACTTGGCGACTCGCGGCCGCGACGAAGAGGCTCGTCGTGCGTTGGCGTGGCTGCGTGGGCCCAACGAGGACATTCAGGCGGAGCTCGACGCCCTGAACGCGGTTGTGAAGAAGCCGCTCGACACCAAACCGCGGAAACCATTCCTCGGCTGCTGTATGCTGCCACAAATCGACCGCACTACCGCTAAGACGATGGCTATCATTCTAGGCATCATGTTCTTCACGCAGGCCAATGGCGTCAACATTTTCATATACTACACCACCGACGTATTCCGCGATGCAGAAACAAACATGTCCCCCGAAATTGCGACCGTTATATTGGGAGTCATTCACGTCATCGGTACCCTACTCCCGACGTTTACTGTCGACAGAGTGGGCCGTCGGGTGATTTTGGGCATCGCCGGGGTATCCACCGGACTGTGTTTGCTGGTCATGTCGGTGTACTCGCATTTGGGCGTCAAGGGGTTCGACATGTCCGAGTGGCGGTGGGTGCCCCTGGTAGCGATGATCGTGTACATGTTCATGATTTCGGCTGGCCCTGGGCCTCTGTCGTGGTTCATGATGGCAGAACTGCTTCCCGTGTCGGCCAAAGGCTGGGGCAGCGCAGTGTCAGTTGCTTTCAGCCGCCTGTTGGTTATTATCGTAGTGTCGCAGTTCCCCCCAATGCTCGTAAGCCTTGGGCAAGATGTTACGTACGCTATTTTCAGTGTCTTGTGCTTTCTCGGAGTGGCGTATATTTATCTGTGTGTACCTGAGACGAAAGGCAAAACAAGAGAAGAAATTCGAATGGCAATTAGTGGGAAGAAAAATTATTCAAAGAGGGAAAACATTTGTTAAATTTTTACACTTCTTTGATGTTGATGGAGAGCTTACATGAAGGATTGAAAAGGATTACGATTTTTAACCACTTTTTGACGAATAAATGGTTTTGCTCGCACTCATACGGTGAGTCTAGTATGAGCACCGAGGCTACAGGGAAGATGGGCCGCGGCAGTTACTGGGCAGGACTGGCCCCCCGAAGCGAGTAGTGTTATCGAGTATCACACCAGGTGGTACGAACGATGCCATGTAGTACGATACGCAAATGGTATGAACGATGCCATGTAGCAGTTATCTTGCGTTCTTTCTTAGTCGGTTCAAGTTTTGTCAAATATTTGTTAATTGTTTTACATTTTATTAATATAATACGGAAGCTCTATAGAATATATAGAAAGAATAGACAGGAATGAATGAAACGTAATAGAATAATGTTGAACTTAAATTATAGTCCCAATTTCTATTCATTAGAGTTTTAAGGAATTCTTGCCGTCTCATCTCTTCTTTAAGGATTGTACTCTGAATATTAGATTCTGAGAGAGTATCAAGTGTATGATTTACACCAATTTACTCACATAACGGGTAAAATACATACTAGTATCGTTATAATTTTCTGCACAATTTTAAGATTGAAAACCTAAATAAAATGTATTCTTCAAAACGAGAAAGGAAACGAGACAATGTTTATACTTATTTATGTTTTTATTTATTTAAAGTTAGAATACTGTAAAAAGCTGCGTGTGACGTACCGGAGAGCAAACTTACACATTCTAAACGTAATGGAATTCATCGTAATGAAGAACGTCTTAAGAAATTGGATAGTATTTCAATTACGCTGGAACAAAATGTATTGTTTTATGTTGAAATAGCTTTTCTCAAAGTTCAATAAAAATGTTATTTGATTTCATCTTGCCCTTCAGAACGAGTTTCAGTATAAATATTGCTGCGATACTCCGTTCCAATAATATCAATTAAACAATTAATTCGTATTCCACTTCTTCACTTTTTTACTGAGTGTAAATAGCAAGTGAGTGTAATAAGTGAGTAACAAGTGTGCAAAAGGGGTGTAAGAAGTGTATAACGAGTATAAAATGAGTGTATAGCGGGTATAAAATGAGTGTATAGCGAGTATAAAACGAGTGTATAATGAGTATAAAACAAGCGTATAACGATTAGAAAACCAGTGTATAACGTGTATGAAACGAGTGTATAACGACTATAAAACGAGTGTATAAGGAGTGTATATCAAACGTATCACAAGTTTATATCAAGTTTGTCACAAGTATGTAATTAGTAACAGGTGCTTGTAACTAGTGTGTAACAAGTGTACGAAACTTTGTGTAACACATATTACAGAAATAAGTCCTATAGGAGGAAAATATCTCATTAACGTATATTGTGTCGTGAATTTACAAGAAATAAGTCATATAATATTTAGTGGTATCCATACATTTTCCAAATATTAGTTCATAAACATAAAACAAGGAGTATTATTACTGTTCTTGGATTTGTTAGATAATGATTCAATTCCTTCTGCTAGTAACGTATTTGTTCCAAAAGAAGAACTTGTTATTGATCTATTGTTATTCAATATTTTGGGTATTTATTAGCTGTGAGAGAATCTTTTGCGGTGAAGATAATAATTTGACATTTTTCACGCTACAATCTAAAAAAACTGTTAAAAATTTAGTTGCGGAAAACGTACATTGCTTTAAAGATCATTGACCTAAATTAATGTTCAAATTTTCTTTAGCAGAAATTAGCTACTACTGTTTGTACGTCCAATTGATTATGTGAGAGTTTTATTAAAATGTAATGAAGATAATGTATTTAATTTACAATTTTACCTTGTTTACTAAATTCCCGTCATTGTTTTATTACATTTCCATGACCTTACACACATACTATATGTTTCACATTGAAGATTTTACCATAAAGACTGATAACCATGTATACGAACAAAGACGTAAGATAATATTCCTAGTAGATTTTGTTTATACTTTTCGGCTTGTGATATTGTTAATTGTATTACTATCTTTCGTACCTGTCAACATTACTCATTGCTTCAAGTCATTTATTAATTTATTCGAAATATTATCAGATTTATAAACAACTTAAAATATTATATATTTGGATTTTTTTAACATTACTCGAATGTAATGGTCTTTTAAATATCTCTCACTTTGTTAATTTTTGCATTATGTGCGAATTTTACACACTGTTGCATTTCTTCAGTTTAATTTAAATGAATTCTTCTTACTTTTCTCCAAAACAAAGATATGCTTTTCAGCATCGCTGAAACATTTACACAAAAGCACATTTTTGTAAAAATCTCTTTTATCTTTAGTATTTACTGCACGGACATTTTATATAAGTTACGTTTTTGTGTATTCTAGCAATTGTAAGTTTATGAACTTTAGATGATCGTCATGTGGTCTCCCTCTCCACTGTCCATTATTCACTATTAATCGGAATTTCAACTATTATTTCACATGTGTCTAATTTCGTATATCCACGTCAAAGTCGTTCCTTGAACGTCTAATTGGCCGATTTGTCTCTTTACCTTCATGAAAAGTACATACTATTTTCTCGTAGAATCTTTGCTTTCTTGACGCTAAAGCTACAGTTTTTGATCATTTGTTGCTGTTAACTATTAACTTATTAATTTATTATTATTACCATTGCAGAATAAGTTCCATTGATTAATTATTTGATTAAATTGATTGATATTAATGCCATTGAATTAATAAGGATAATAATATCTAATATGTTTTCATATTTGTTTATTACAAATTGTTCGTCTGAACCCTGTACGTTTTGGTCCAATTAATGTTAATTATCTCATTAAGCCATATATCTTAGTCCAATGTCTATCGATCGCCATAGATGACTCAACATTGTATGTGCAGTGATAAACGCTACTAAACTATCAGGTAAATAATTTTTAATTAGTATCTCAAGAATTTTTTGTTTCGTTTTCAAATATTAACAAAAAATGCAATCACTTTTAAAACAGCGCTGTTGTGTGTAGGAACAAGACTAACCTTCATTCAAATAACTCTAATTGACTCAGAAAAAAACTCATGGATTTAAAGGATCGTATTGTTGGTGATTTACAATGTGGAATATCAGGTCGACAAAATGGTCGACTATAGTGTGAACCAGCTCACATGGTGTGTTTATCTTTCCTAAGATTATTCATCTTCGTTTCTACATCTATTTCGTTTTTCATCAGGCACGTTTGCCCTTGGCTTCCTGACCCAATTATTATGTTTTTAAGCAGTTCACAGCAACGTAGCGTTTTTTAGTTGTTTGTCATAGTCCCTCAGTGCCCATTTTCGTAATATTCAGCTTAGTTACATGGTTGTCACATGAACTTCTCCTTCTCCTCCACAACTACTATTAAGAAAACCACCACCTTTCCAAAAGCGGGCAAAATAATATTTTCTTTACTTACATTTACTTACAACAAAATAATATTTACTTACTTTCTTTACTACAAAATAATTTTTACTTTACTTACTTTTATTTTTATTGATTATTTTGTACAATCTAGAACCATGACACCAGCCATTTGATTTGATTTCGTTGTAAATCAATAGTTACACTGGCAATAGCTGCTGTTAAATGTTTATAGAAAATTAATAAAACATAATGCCATATTCGCGGCCTAAAATGTTATTACAATTCTCGTGATCATTAAACTCGGATTAAACACATCTCGGACTCGCTTAATAACTATCTGACCTCGAACTTTAATAATATGATACTATTTCGCAAGAAACGATTAGTGATTCCTCAAATCTTCATTCGCACGAGGAAATTCTTGCAGTACTTTTTATTACGGTATAATTTGGAAACAAAAATATCGCATTGTTTGTAAAAAACAGTGTTTAATTTATTTAAGTAATGTTTCACCCTTCAAAAATAATACTCATATTTGGCTTGCCAATTTAAAAATGAATTTTTCTGTTATAGCATCTTTGATAGTTTGTGAAAAAACATTTTTTTCGTATTTAAACTCTCTAAATATTCCCGCCAAAAATTAACTAAAATATATTACGTGGAGGTTTTAGAAAGTCAGGCTCACCCATTCTTTTAGTTGAAAGGTTTTACTATATGTAGAAAAAAACTATATTTTTTTACAAAATATGGAGGAGAGGAGTGGGATCTGAAAATTGATAAATTGAAGTTATTCTCGATCCCAAACATATTCCACAAGAGGTTGGTTCACAAAAAAAAGTCTGGTGTAAAAGAAATTTATTTAGGCGAAAATTATGAAAGTATTGAATATTTTTTCTAGCACTAAAAATAATGAAATTATAAATACTTGGATAAAAATAATCCATGTATATCACAACACATTAATGATTTTGTGCTTTTAGAATAAACAGGGGCGTCGAAAAAATGGATGAGGTGAGCTCTTTACTTCACAATGGAAGACACGCGACCCCTAGAATGAAGAAGTCCTATAATATTATACTCATATTTTTACAAATAGTTCATAGTATTGTAAAGGAAATAATCTCCACAAAAGTTTTTAATAGTTTTATTAACAATTTTTCATAGTTAACTTTCGGGAATGAATTTTCCCATCCTCAGTGGATCTCTAGTAAAATGGAGAAATGAAACAAACATAAGTTGAACACAAAACGGGGGGGGGGGTACTGTGAATATAGTGGAAAAATAAATAATATCATATAAATACAAAAAGAAAAGAAAATAACTTACTGCTCAAGCAACGTGGATCTCCCTCGAACGTTCACAAATGGTCAAAATAACATGGTGGTAACAGATAGATGGCAGCCATCTTTACGAATGGGAGAAGAGAAAGCTTAACAATGAAGGGAAAGGGAGTGGGGGAAGAAGAGAAGGAAGGGTAGTCATAAAAGGACTACTCAAAAGAATGATTAGGGGATAGTTAATAAAATATTTAGAATGGGACTGCTTTTAATCAAGGAATGTTCATTCAAGACAGAAAAATTAGTGTTTTTGATAAGTTTTAGAATTTCCAAGTTCTCTAAAATGTTCATTTTAGTGCCTTTGTTGACTAGGTGAAGAATTTTAAAATTATAAATGGGGTCAAAAGAATGGTTAAATTGTATCAAATGATTGGCAAAGGTAGAAGTGTCTAAATTTTGTTTCCAACATCTAATGTGCTCATTAATTCTAACTGAAAATTTTCTGCCTGTTTGGCCTACATATGCTGAATTACAGTTATTACAAGTTAATTGATAAATACCACTTCTTTCAATGGAGGGGATAGGTGATTTGGAACTAGGAAACAAAGATTGGAGGGAGTTTAGGGTTTTGTAGGCTACTGAGATATTGTATTTAGTGAAACATTGTCCTATACGTTTGGATACAGGACCTATATAGGGGATGCAAATAAATTTCTTTGGTTCTATAGAGCCATGTTGAGGAAAAACCTTATTTAAAATAATTTTAACACTTTTTTGGTGGATAAGTTTGTTGATTGTCAGGGAATCATATCCATTATTTAAGGCAATGGTTAGAATGGTATTGACTTCATTACTAAAATCTATATCAGTCATGGGAACCTGGAATAGTCTGTTGATCCAGGAGTGGAAAACAGCAAATTTATGATTGTGAATATGATTAGAATGGGAAGGTATGACTGTATCAGTATGGGTAGGTTTTCTGAATATTTTAAAATTGTGTCTTGAGTTTATTATAGTGATTGTTAAATCAAGGAAATTCAGAGAATGGTTCTGTTCAATTTCCATTGAGAATTTTATTTTGAAGTGAAAAGAATTGAGAAAATCAAAGAACTGGCTCAATTGCCTAGAAGTTCCTGACCAAAGACAAATAATGTCATCAACATACCTGTAAAAATAAATAATGTTTTTGAGGAGAGGATTCGAGCTACTAAATATGTTTTTCTCAAAGTTATCCATAAACAGTTCAGCGAAAAGAGGGGAACCGTTGGAGCCCATGGCTAATCCTTCTGTTTGAGAATATAACTTGTTGTTGAAAGTGAAAAAATTATGTGTTATACATACATCTAGTAGTTTGATAAAGTCTATTTTTTCTAAGTGTGATAGATTTGATTTCATTATATGGTAAATATAAATGTCTAGCACTTCATTAGGGGGAATGCTGGTAAATAAATTTTTCACATCAAAGGAAACTAATTTTGCATTGGGGGGGGGGACATCAATATCTTTAATTTTATTAATGAGATCTAAAGATTATTCAATTTAAATCTAGAGTTAAAATGGGTGGTAGAATTAAAAAGAGGGATAATAAATTTAAAAAGAGGTGAAATGCTAGAATTGAAAAAACTAACCACAGGTCTAATAGGAAGATTTTCTTTATGAAGTTTAATAAGGCCATACAACCTAGGACATTGGGGATTCATGACCTGAAGGGATTTCTTTTTATACTGTGGGATAAGTGAATTGGTTAATATGGTGTTCCTAACCTTTTGGTGAAAAGATGGAGAAGGGTCTTTGTCAAGGCAACTAAATTCATTTTCATCTAAAAATCTTTGCAATTTATCAATGTAGTCATTTCTGTGTGTAATGACAATAGAATTGCCTTTATCAGCTTTGGTAATGAGTAAGTTGTTGAGTTTCACTTTTCCAATTAATTTATGGGTAGATTTTATAAGTAAAGGGGGAGAAGGTGGTGGAGGTCTATTAACTTCATCAGATAGGATTTTAGAACAATTGATCATGATAGAATTGGAATTAATATTATCTTTAATAATGTTTAGGGCTTCTTCAGTGCTCACTGCTAGATTAGTTAATTCTTTAGTAGAAGGGTGATGTTTAGGTGCAAACTTTAAGCCATAGGATAACAACTTAATTTCATCATTATTGAAATTAACATCAGATAAGTTCATAATTCTGGGGTAGAAGGTTTGATTACTGGAGTTCGAATCAGGGGTCTGTGAAGATACGTTTTTACTGTCTAGTTGTTTACTTTTTAGTTTGTCTAACTTGTTTTTTTAATTTAGTCATTTTAGGCAATTTTCATTAAATTTGATATTCCTTATTTTTCTGTCAAGAAGAAGAAACTCAAGGGGGAGCATAATAGAGAAAGACGGGTGTGAGAAATAAAAAGGTAATAGGAAAGAGAATCTCTTATAGAGTACCATTTGTAAAGTTCATGCTTAAACCACGCTACCTGGGCAGTGTTCACAGCTTTTCTTGCGGAAGAAGTCTTGGAATTGGTCTTGAGGTTCACATACACAGGCACTATCTTGAAAAATAAACACATTTTGTTGAACCAAATGTTTCTGTTAGCAGAATCAAATTTTCCTTTCAAGTTGCTAAAGAGTTTAAATTGTTCATAGTTACTACTGAATTATTTGCACGTTAAACTGTTAATTTTATGAACTATTCAAATGGTATGTTGTTATACATCCATTTTTTTTAATTCATAAAATGAAACATTTACCCAATTTTAAGATTTATATAATTTGGATCAATCAGACCATATACAATTTACATTTTTCCTTTTACGAAAATGTATCAATGAATTCGAAGGTTGCTTGTGATAACAAGAAAACTACTTCCAACGTCCCTAAATATCACCTTACCGGCCTCTTGCCGTTGTAGGAGGCTCGCAGAGGCCGTTGATACTGTTGAAGGAGGTTCCTGCAGTGCCAGATCCCGAGGAGCCATGGTGCTTCCCCCCCCCCCCCCCCCAGGCGTAGAGTTTTCGTTTGTTACCTTCCTTTACTAACCGAAATTCATTTAAATATTTATGTTAGAATTATGAAATTACTTTAAAAAAATAACACTGCCTACGATCATATTTATACTTTATTGTACAGTATTATAACAAGTGTTTATTATTGCACAAAAGCCTTTAATGCCCCAGGGCTCACGCAGCCTCACGAAGGTCAGTGTCGTGTTGTGAGCGTTGCCCCGCTCTCGGCCATTCGGGCACGTGTTCAGCCGGCGGCGCCGCCGCGATTAGCGCTCGTTGAAAGCAGACCAATGATTGCATTGCGTGGCGAACACAACGCAAAACGCGGCACGACAAACTGCCGCTGCTTTAATTGAGACAAGCGTTTCTTCTGCTTTCTTCCCGACAAACATCCTGCGCAACCCACGAGGCGCAGTAGCGGCGACGGTCACCACACGGCCACATGATCGGTGCGGGCTGGATTCTCCTGCAGGCTGAAGGACGCAAGTTTTCGCCCATGTGAACGTTCGTAAGTGAAATAGATTACCATCTTATTGTATACGAGAAGTAAAAAGACTGGTAGTTGTAGAGACCCTAAATTACTTATTTTATTGACAAAATTACTGTTAGAAACGTGAAATTTGGAATACTTGTTTCTATTACGATCTCACAATGAAAGGATTTTAAAAAATTCATCCTTTGAAGGTGAAAAAATGCTTTTAATTGTGATTCCTCGATTACTGCTTCGTAGTATTGGGAAAGTATTGTAATGCTGCGGGAAAAACAGCGAATTTTCGACAGAAAGACTTAATGCCGGGCCCTGGTTACGAAAAAGGTGATACATCTTGTTGCCATTTTTAGTAAATTACTTTCTCCAGCAGGTAGTGTAGTCAGAACCCACGTTTGGTGGGTTCTTGATACCCAAAAATTGATTGACGGCAAAATGTGTACCGGTCCGTCCGTGTGTTTGTAAGCAATACAAGCAGCTGATCTGATTGATAACCTGTTTCCTTCAATTTGAAATGGATATTTTGATTTGGGGGTGGGGGCTTTACATGAAGTCTTGACATTTTATAAATTTGCCTAATAATGGATCCAATTTTATTCTTATTATTTTCCTCTAATAGAGCCAAAGATGAAAAAAGAAATGAGATAAGTTGCATTTTCATTGCCCTCCCTAAATTTTCGAATATTGCAAAAATTCAGGTTTTTTTCGGTGGCTTCCTATTATTGCAATAATAAATATAGATGTTTCTTAATGAAATCGGTTTATCAGAAATAGATCTTTAAATAAGGTTTTATTTAAGGTTTAATTTTTCGAAAATATAAGAAGTTTTTTCATAATTTTGTATTAAACGTAGGCAGTTTTTAAACAATTATTTTCTCCAAAATGGCACCGCATTTTCTTTAATTCTTTTCCTCGTATGTAGCAAAGAAGAGTAAAGAAAGTGCAGCTGGTCCCATTGTTGTTGAACTCTTTTTATTTTTAAAAATTGAAGAAGAAAAATCAGAATTGTTATTTCGAATTTCCCACGCTTCGTTTGAGGCGCTGTCAGTGCGCACACGGCGGTTTCAAAAAGATCAAATTCTTCCCGCTGTTGGCGACCGAGTTCATATGATGTATATAATATTCTTTTATAATAATGGGGAAGGTACAATAAGGCAGAAATGGAAATATTTCAACATTACGTATCTCTTTCCAATAATGCGAGAACGTATGAGCTGTTGTAGCACTTCTCGTTTACTGCTACGTTACTACTTGTTATTGCCTTCGATATGGAGCTCGTTATACGCTGCACAACTAACCCGATCGAGAGGATCGTGGTTACGACAGAAATACGAAAACAGTTGAATGTCGCTACATGTCCTCATTTGGAGGGATTTATGGAAGGGGAAATATGAAATGACAAATCGAGACAAGCTAACATCTAGTTAGTTAGTGAATACGCAAATTTTAACAATTAAAATTACGTTACAAAATTGTATGTACCACGGCCGTTAAATGGTTCCAATGCTCTCTGGTGTCCATTAGAACCCTAAAACGGCCTTGGTGCATAAATAACTGATTGTATTACAATTTTTCATGGCGGTGAGGCTGTGAGCTGTGGCCAGGGCCGGCAGCGAGGTTTCAGTGGCGTCGACGAGACGTCTTGGGGATCGAGTACCGATAGAGGTGAATTTTCGACACAGTTGGATTGCATTCAATGCCTCCCTAGAGAAGAATCATAACGGACAGTTTCTCTGATCGGTAGTTTTCCGGGGTGTCCTTCTACCATTACCCGACAAATTACGAAAACGTAAACGGGCCACGGATCGCGCGCAATATTTCCTTCCCCATCGTCGACCTCTTTGCTTCCTCTCCTCGTATGAAGCAAAGAACAGTAAAGAATGTAGTGCTGTTCTCCGTTTCAGAGGACTTTTTGTACTTTAGAAAATTTCGAACATCAAAAAATCAACATTGCAAAAGTACAATTTTGAATAAATGGATTTTTATTTGGTAAATATTAACAACGTGAGGAATCCTTCCAAAAAAATCCCTTTGTGTTATTTTTGTAAAATCACAAGGATACACCAAAAAGGCGTAATTATCATGTAATTCAGTGTATTAAACACCAATCGCACAAAACATTATAAGAAAAATGGGGAGCCGTTTTTGAGAAAATGTTTTTATTTTTTATAAATGCTCATATTTCACTCCAAATTACCCGAAACGTTTACAACATACTTTTTAAAACACTTTTAAAAAATTGTAAATGTCCCCATTTAAAGATATCGTTTTGAAAAATAGATTATATTCAGAGGAAAAATCTCTATCATCAATTCTGTAGGTGAAGGAAGACGCCAAAAACTTTGGAACTTTTGCAATTTTGGAAATTTCAGAAGTTGAGACCTGCGCCGTGTTTTAAGCGTCTCGCTACCCGACAGCAAAGTTCAATAAAAAAATTGGGAGCCATTAAGTAGAAAAATTTGAAAATGTCTTTGAGGCTTCATGTAATGTACCCCTAGAAAATGAAACATTGGTTTCCAATTCAAGGAACCATTACATCAGTCAGATCGACTGATAAGTGTCAATTATGGTGAAAAACCTATTTCCGGTTTAGTTTCTATCGTTGTTCACCAACAGGCATTTTTTACCGTAAACCAAATTTTCCTTATCGAGTACCCACAACACGTGGATTCTGACGACACAATGTTCTATATGCTACATTAAATAGCATACATTTCCCATTTAAAGTCGAGGTAAACGTAATTCCTAGGCATTTTAGAATCCCCTGGGTTCCGTAGACTTCCCCACGAAACCATAAAGCTCCTTTCCTTCATTTACTACCAGCAATGCTAAATTACTCCATTATAATTTACAAATTTTGTGAAGAGCTTAATAGAGCTTCTGAGAGCAATTAACCAGATAGTCAGTAGATCGCCTCTAGACGTGATCCCCAGGCTCTTGAGGGCACTGACTGTGAATCTTGGCACAGTCCCAGAAGTTCTAACCACCACTGGCAGGATTCTGGCGTTGGGTACTCCATGAAGTTAGGCTACTAGGGGGATGACTGGTTGGTATTTTACCACCTTTTCCTCCCCTGCTTTCAGAAGGCTAGACCCATCCTCGTGGCAGACAGTCACATCGACCACGTGGACCCCTTCCCGGCTTTTTATTACCAGTTTAGGTATAAAGGAAGCGTTTTACTACATATAGCACCAAGAATTGGCTAGCCTGGATCTGAAGTGGTCTATGGCATGAATCGCAATGTGACTTCAGACCACTTGTGAATTGACTGGCATTAAAACCATCTGCCTACTAAAGTAGTACTTTTATTACGCGCCTACAACGACAAATGACACGTAGACAACTTTAGAACGTATAGATGCTCATTTGTTCAGATCAAATTCACCATAACCTCAATTTTAGCCAAAATGTTGCTTAGGCCACTTTAGATCCAGTCCAGCCAATTATCCTCTTTTTTGATATCACAGATCTGATTTACGACATTTTCTGCCGAAAATTCGCCTCCTTTTCGTTGCAACAGTACGTAACTTTCTGTATGCTCCGTATGTAGTATTCATGAAAGTAAAAATTGCAAAATTTTCACATTGCAAAACTACAATGTTCATGATGTCGATTTTTACTCAATAAAATCGGTTTAAAAATGTATATCTTTAAAAATGTTAATGTACAATTTTTAAAAAAAGAAAACCATCATTTTTTTAGTAATTTCTGTTCGAAATTAATACAATTTATTAAAAACAATTCTCAGAAACTGCTGCAATGTTTTCTTTTTTACCAAAGACACATCAAAGAACGATCAATAATTTGTACAGGTCTCATTTCTTTAACACTACATTTTCGGAAGTCTATGCGGAAGTCATAAATAATCCAAGAAAGTACGTACCTTTGCAACACACTAGTTATTACTATATTAGCAAACATTCAAGTACATTAGCATAGTCCTGCCTAATAAATCTCGTGGCCCGGAGGATATTTCACCCTTTTTACCAATATCAGAATTTATGACCACGGATTATACAAGGGCACCATGAGTCAAACCAGGTACCTTAGTACTAAACCCCAATAAACAGATGCTAATCCTAGGAGAACAGACACCAAAAAGTTATTAAATCAAACTTTTTAAAATCCTCTTAAATACGATTTTTCAACATACAACTTTTTAAAAAAAATCATTATTTGATCCGCTACTTCAAGTCAGAGAAACCAAAACTGTTTGTGAAAATGTTGATTGAATAAATTAAGTTTTCTTCCATAAAATAATTCACATGATTTAAGTAATATTTATTAATGTTATGGGCAATTAAAATAACATGACAAAATCGTTTGTAAAATCATTTCTTACCTTTAGATCGTGTAAAATATCTCGCATTTAGAACGAAATCTACTAATGTAGGAAAACTGCATAAATGGTACATTCTCTCATTTCCTTGAAACTATTTCCATGGCCGACTAGAAAGACTCATTATATCTCGTTGGTCACTGACTATTTCATTCTTGTGCAATTGGTGCTACCGACTTTGCGATAGATTGAAATGAATTATACTTAATTTTGTTTCAGCGTATGGTATACGGATGTATGAGAGGTTATTTTCAACAACATTGTTAATATTGATAATTTAATAGATTATAAAAGTATTAAAGAACGTTCAGCAAAACAATGAATATCACGCTACGTCGCTGGCAAGCTCAAAGCATCGTGTGGCATGGTCCCAGTCACTCGCGTAAACATCGTTGGCGTTTGAACCACAAATTCATAGTAACATTCAAAACAATTACGGAACCCGTATGAACCATGCATGCTCGCATCGTACGCACGCGAAAGAAAATTCATCTCGAGATCTACGACCTGTTCATTTCAGCGGGATTCACCCAATTACATCAGCCAAATCACGCCGAAAACAAGGACAAGAAAACATCGCGAGATTCCATGACGCTCCAGAAATAATTCCTGGTAGCCTGATAAGAGTCGCTTCAAGACGAAACTTATAGTTCGCAACAGACGCCACGTCACAACCGATCTGTCAAGGAAGCGAAGGGGTTACTCACAGTGGCGGTACTTTGTTGTGTAACTACTGTGATCGCGTGAGTCGACTCGTGGCGGTAGAACTAAGACACATAGCAACACATGCAACTAGGACGCAGAGAAGAACAAAACTTCGTGCGCTTCTGTGCAGTCTTCCGTCGGAGAGGAGCGCCCTGAAGGCAACAGCGAGGACCGGTGTGTGCTGCGCGCATCATGGAGTCTTCCGCGAAGGACGGCGGAGTTGTACAACGGCCGAGGCAATGGAGTCAGCACCTAGCTGCTCTGGTTGGTAAGTATCCGAGAAATGAATTCCTTCGGAAATTCGGGATGCACTGGCCAAAGCAGATGCGAATCCAAGGAGATGCCATGTGAGCGACGGCGCCCCCTCTCCCCCACCGCCTAAATGTTTTAAAGAATTTACTCAGATTTTTCAAAATATTGGTTGTCATATTGATCGCTTCACATTGAAAGGACTATTGGCATTATGAATATATACTAAATACTCGTAGAATGAACTCTTTTAACACGTACAAAATTTGGGTCCCGGCGAAGACACACTATGTGCTAAAAAATCTAGAAGTCAAATTGTAATAAATAATATTATTGTAAATAATCAATATCCTTTTTTCTTCTTGGCTCCCTAAGTCTATAGAACGTGTACGGTTCATTCATCTGCTTTAGTTTTAGCAAGAGTATATTTGATTATTCGATTTGGTAGTGTTATTGAAACATATTTGATAGATGATTTTATATTATTTATTGGTTGTTTAACTATATTTATATCTGGTTTGGGTGCTAATTTTGAATTTGATTTGAAGAATATTATTGCTCTATCAACGTTGAATCGGTTCGGACTTAAAATATGAAGTCTTGGCCCGTACTTATATAATATTCGGATGGCATGAACTTTATTTAACATGAATACCGATTACTTCGGTCCCTTGGAATTCGTATTAACGAGGATTTACTGTACATGTTTATTTCAAGCTAACTTTGTTTTTCTTTTATTGTTTCTAAAATATTAATGGGGGTGTGTACAATTATAATTTCCCTCAAAGTCATTCTGGATTCGCTGCTGTGCTAAAGGCCTTATTGAGGTTTTATATTAGTTTTGTATTATTTAAAAGAATTACTCCCGGTTGCAGATTCAAGTGTAAATAACTGCTGAAATACCACGGCCATAATCGCAGGAGACGTACACAAGTATTTTTTCAATTGGAGTCAAGATTTTCATAAAATCCTAAGAACATACTGTAATAAAATTATCAATATTTGAAGTAAAACACATATTAATACATTGAACTATTTTAATATTTCAATTGGATTACATCTTAATTTATGTAAGCACATTCTGATCGGTCATAAGGCGATAATTCCTTGTAACTTCTTAATTGTACTTGAAAATTATTTGGTTTGTCGTATTTGAATATTTTTGTGATCTCAAGTTGAATACATATTTACCTTCATTCCAAACCATCTACTATGTATTTGTGCCTTCGAGATTCAGTGACAGAATCCGAAGCACTAGGAATGATTCTACTTCTAATCGCCAGTTACGCCGCTCAAATATTTGTCTTCTATAAGCTTTTTATGGAGCAAGTGATAAAGTACACTTACTTATAAACCGATTAATGTTCTTCATAATTTTAGAAAGTAAAAATATTATTTTATTTAATTAGTCATGTGAATTTTGTATTTACTCAACTAGTCAAGAAACATTTAACACAGACCAATTGCTTATTGAGAAAGAACTACATTAACTAAAACTGTGTGGCTAGAACGAAACTTTTCAACCAATACAAAACCTACATCCTAAGATATTCCTTCGAATCCAGCTATGTACTCCACCATCGCATTCGAGCCGTGGAAGACAGACCATATGATATGGCTGAGTTAAAATTCCTTGTATAGGAGACAATCTGCGTCAAAATTTCACAATCATCTTCCAAAATCAAATAATGATTGTCAGGCGTGGATGTCACGAGTTTTCTTTCAGACTTCGGCATTTTCAGCTTCTGAAAAGACATATAGTCAAACATCGTCCGCTATCCCACCTCTGAGGTTATTCCTCGGAAATACTTCTACTTACTTTACTTCCTATACTAACTTTTACATACTTTTACATACTTTGACTTACTTTGACTTACTTTGACTTACTTTGACTTACTTTGACTTTGACTTACTTTAGCCTACTTTGACTTACTTTGACTTACTTTGACTTACTTTGACTTACTTTTACTAACTTTTACTAACTTTTACTTACCTTTACTTACTTTTACTTTCTTACTTTATTTATTTCATTTTATTTTTGTAAATCAATGCCACCGAGTTGCACTCAATTGCACTAACAAATATCTTATCTTATTATTTGCTAACTGGCGTAGAATCCGTTCTTTTTACTATAAAAGAGTACCGTTTCCTCATTTACTAATTACCTTTCTCCCAGTAGTCCAAACATGTCCTAGACCTTTTCATTTTTTAACACTAGAACGACGGGAGTAGTCATTTTGACTGTTTTAAAGTTTTAGTTATCTTTTGTGTAGATTTTTAGTGATTTATTTTATAATATTTTGCGACTTTGAAGATTTAAATATTTTCTATAAAATGCCAAAATATAATTATTTGAGTCATTTTAGTTTTTGAGATAATAGCTAATTCTTCAGGGTTTATTTTCAACGACGGGTAGTAGGCAAAATGACAGCTCGTTTTAAACGCGATTGGCTCGAGCTCTATGTGTCAAATTTTCATCCAGACGCTGCACTGTCCAAATATTTTATAACATCGTCGTTTTAGCTGGAATCAATTGTCTGTTTATGCGTGCAAAGGTTTCGGAAAACTATCCGTCCCAGCCGCCGATGCCCACAACGACGTGGTTCACGTATCTTTCCATTAATACGCTGAGTGACGTTGGGCGGAGTCTCTGTGTGAAGGGGCTCGGAGGCGCCGCCGAGTGACCACGTATGAAGGCAGCCTTCACACTAGGCATCTCGAACTCACCGCGGATTACACTGACTACTTTGCGACCGCCAATGCCACATTAATGTGGCTCACGTATCCTTCCTTTCCTACTGGACAATGTCTTTGTGTGAAGGGACTCCATGGCGCCACCGGGTCGCCCCGTGTGAAGGCCAATGTTAGCTTGTACCTCTGCGTGTCACTAGACGCGCGTCGGCGCCACTCTGGCGCGCCACTACTTACAGCGACCGCCTTGCGGATGCCTATAATTATGTGGTTCGCGTATCCTTCCTTTCCTACGCTGAGTGGCGCTGGCTCAGCGCTTCTCGGCAGCGACTCCGAGTCAGCCCGTGTAAAGGCAACCTTCACACTAGGCCACTGGGACTCACCGCTGATTCCAGTGACTGCCTTGCGGACGCCGATGCGTATAATTATGTGGTTCGCGTATCCTTCCTTTCCTACGCTGAGTGGCGCTGGCTCAGCGCTTCTCGGCAGCGCCTCCGAGTCAGCCCGTGTAAAGGCAACCTTCACACTAGGCCACTGAGACTCACCGCTGATTCCAGTGACTGCCTTGCGGCCGCCGATGCGTATAATTATGTGGTTCGCGTATCCTTCCTTTCCTACGCTGAGTGGCGCTGGCTCAGCGCTTCTCGGCAGCGCCTCCGAGTCAGCCCGTGTAAAGGCAACCTTCACACTAGGCCACTGGGACTCACCGCTGATTCCAGTGACTGCCTTGCGGCCGCCGATGCGTATAATTATGTGGTTCGCGTATCCTTCCTTTCCTACGCTGAGTGGCGCTGGCTCAGCGCTTCTCGGCAGCGCCTCCGAGTCAGCCCGTGTAAAGGCAACCTTCACACTAGGCCACTGGGACTCACCGCTGATTCCAGTGACTGCCTTGCGGCCGCCGATGCGTATAATTATGTGGTTCGCGTATCCTTCCTTTCCTACGCTGAGTGGCGCTGGCTCAGCGCTTCTCGGCAGCGCCTCCGAGTCAGCCCGTGTAAAGGCAACCTTCACACTAGGCCACTGGGACTCACCGCTGATTCCAGTGACTGCCTTGCGGCCGCCGATGCGTATAATTATGTGGTTCGCGTATCCTTCCTTTCCTACGCTGAGTGGCGCTGGCTCAGCGCTTCTCGGCAGCGCCTCCGAGTCAGCCCGTGTAAAGGCAACCTTCACACTAGGCCACTGGGACTCACCGCTGATTCCAGTGACTGCCTTGCGGCCGCCGATGCGTATAATTATGTGGTTCGCGTATCCTTCCTTTCCTACGCTGAGTGGCGCTGGCTCAGCGCTTCTCGGCAGCGCCTCCGAGTCAGCCCGTGTAAAGGCAACCTTCACACTAGGCCACTGGGACTCACCGCTGATTCCAGTGACTGCCTTGCGGCCGCCGATGCCTATAATTATGTGGTTCGGGTATCCTTCCTTTCCTACGCTGAGTGGCGCTGGCTCAGCGCTTCTCGGCAGCGCCTCCGAGTCAGCCCGTGTAAAGGCAACCTTCACACTAGGCCACTGGGACTC